>JAYKAV010002821.1:1130970-1460970 GCA_035582835.1 Phoebastria nigripes | reverse complement strand
GTGAGGAGGGATATCGGGCTGGTCTAAACCTTCAGCCTGCTGCATTGTTCTGTTGTGAAAAACAGGCAATATGTGTATTAAAAACTTGGGCTTTTACCAAAGGGCAATCTATGAATTCTTTCTTAAATGCTTAGCTGGTAGAAAATTACTCTGTGATTATTTCAAATGCTTTCCCCCACCATGTCGGTGCATTAGAAACCTAGTGAAATAGATGCATATATTACACTAAGAAATATATCACTTGGGTTTGTAAATTCCTTAGTCACTCCTTTTACAGGAAGGCATGGGTGTAAGCCTGTGCTCTTTCCATCTCTACGTGATACAGTCGATCAGGAACTAAGGAGTAAGCCAAATTTGCACAAATCTGTCATTTAGAGGTTTTGCTATTTTGTTGTGTTTTTTTTTTTCTTTAAATAGCAAAACATAAAACATGAGCACTTTGAAAATGTTTTCTTTGAAAAATGTTTAGCTGTTATCAGTTATGTGTTTCAGAAAGATTTCACTGGATCATTTTATGTTTTATAGCTTGTTATCTGCATGGATATATTCTTAGAACATGCTTTCCATTATCTTTGTACTGTACTGCGAGGAGAATGGAGAGCTCGTCCTTTGAATGTTATTTATTCAGCTGGATTCTCTTACATTACAACATGTAATTTTCAGACTACTATAGAGAGCATTTGTTCTGTTACCATCCCTAACCCTCACAAAGTTTATTCATCACAAAAATGTCACTTCTTTGTGCAAAGGGGCCTCCAAAAGTTGGAAGGTGTCTTTTTTTAAGTCACTTAAAAGAATATATGCTTGGAAATAACACCTAGTGTGTGCTACAGGGAGGAGAGAAGCCACGATGTACAGCATATCATTTGGGTTTCAATTCAACAGTTCATCATTATTTAACAAATCTGTTAATGAATGTGTTCAGGTCCCGCTAACTTAAACATAAGCTTAAGGTTAAGCACTTACTTCAGCTGCTTTGTTTAAAGCCTCCTGGGTGAATGGCAAATGGTGTGGTAGCGTGGCTGGGATATCAACACGAAGTTTCTGTGGTCCACATGTGTGAAAAGATGGATATCCGTTCTCCCCCTCCTGGAAAGTTAAGAAAAAATCAAACTGGAGAAAACATATGTTGTATGTAATTTTGGAGAAARCAGTCACTGTGTCTGCATCACTGAATATGTGACTTTCTTGGTGACTGGGCAGAATCACTCACACCTTGATGAGACTTCTCACCCCAGGAAAGGAGAAGGACGTCTCTTTACACGACCATATGTCCGTGACCTAGACATGGGAAAAAGGCTTTCATTTAATTACCCACATTATTTGAACCAGTGTGGGAAGTCACCTGTGGGTCTCAGACGAGCGAACATCTTCCCATCGCCCACCGACGTTCCTCTCCAGTTCTGCAGCTTTCGCYGGGAGCCGGGCGAGGGACATTAAGCACTTCTGACTCTACACCAGCATGAGCCGCACTGCAGATCCTGTACGTACAGTGAATGATGGTAATTACAGTGAAGGGTCTAGGGTATTATTTATTTCTCACTAGCAGACAGCACCTGACAGTCTTTGTATATCAAGTTGCTATTAAAATCCTATGTCTGGATGTTAAGCTGACTTATTTTATAACTAATCTTCTTTTACAACTAATCATGAACTATGTATAAAGTTTGGTAAGTAAATTCATCTAATTTGACAGGAGAGATATTAAAATGAAATAATTTATGTCATAAAATAAACCATAGTAACTTGTTTTTGTGATTGCCAAATGCAGTTTCATTACTACATTGGTGTAAACATCTTTTGAGTAATTTCAATCTTGTATTAAGACTGGATTTGCATGATAACACATCATTTTATTACTTATAGAACGCATTTTCTGAGGATTTATGTATAAATCTCTTCTGAATTATCATGCCACATTGAGGATGGGGACATACAGAATCTTTACTGATGACTCCCATCCAGGGAGCGTGTCACCCACCCTTTTGCTCTGTGCTGTGATGTTGAAAACGGGTAGAGCTCAAGCTGAGCTAGAAGAGAGATCTGCTCCAGTTTCCTTCCCTGAACTGTGCTTGTTTTCCAGTTTGTGTTTTGGGAAAACTTTGGTTTCCTGAAGTATGCCTGTTGATACAGGAGAACTCATGATATAGCCTAGTGAAAACAACATGAGCAGAATTTCAGGAACACAAAAACCACGTTGTCCTCGTTTGCTTTTAGGGTTGGTTTTATCTAATTGGATAAACACAAAGCAAGACAGAAAATGTGGGAGGGAGGCCCACGTTGAAAAACAGACTACCCAGAGATTATGACGCAAAACTGGGTGCTCAAATCTCAACATAACAACATCAATTGAAGATCTCCAGGAGGTTTTGGCGTACTTCAGCACTTGCAGGGACCCAGCCTACTGAGGAAAGAAGAAAGCTTTGAGCTGGCACCTTTCTCCTTTGGGTGTCATCTGGTCTTAATTTAAAATGCTTGCACATGACATAGCGGTACCCCTTCTTTTTCCCCTCCACATCCTGCTATCAGACAATCAAAAATAAGTCCCGCTCTGCAGGTCACAGAAAATCCTTACTCACAGAATACGGATTTCAGTGGGAACACTTATCTGAGACCAGTTTTCACAAGCGTGTATGTCAGGTCCAAAGAAGTAGTGCAAGCTGCTCATTGAATCTGTCTGTAATATCACTGGTCTGTCTGTAATTTTTTTTTACAGTTTATCACTTTCTAACTTCCCACGCCTGCCCTTTGCACAGCAGGTTCACTGGGAAGAAACTGGAAACTTACACAAAGTGTGAAAGGAGGCCAGAAATCACCAAACTGGGTAAGTAGCAATTTGTTTAGGGTGTTTAGCATCTTTACAGCATGACAACAAAGCTTCTCATGACTTCTTTTCTTTTTTATTACCGAGACTGTTTACTCATCCATAATTAAGAGTATGTTAAATAGGAAAAAGGACAAGATCTCCTTAACCAAGTAGTAAGAAGTAGCAACACGTTGTTTGCTGTTAACACTGACTATTTAAAGAAATATTTAAAGTAACTGAAATAAAACAAACGCTTATGAAATACCAGATCCTATTTAAAAATATGTATTTTGAACTACAAATGGCCATTATTGCCTTATTTAGCACGAGCGCACTGACCAGTGTAAAGAAATCACAGGAGGTATAAGATGTATACACTCTACAGTAGTATTTTACTATAAAAGCATGGACCCCTGCTGGCATATGTAATTTAATGTGCAGCATGCCTCTCCTAATTCAATCAGGTCTCTACATCCCTTCTTTTATATTCCAATTGGATTCCATGTGCTAAAGCCATCAAGATTTTCAGGATGAAATGAATGCTTGTATTAATCCAGCAATTTCCATTTAAAACACAGCATCGATTTGATTAATAAGGTTTGATGCTGAATAATTATACAGCAAATATGTAGGATATAGAAAAACCACAGATGTGACCACCAGCAAAAGCCTTGTGGGAGAAGAGGGTCAAAGGGAAGCAATGGCCATGACTGAGGTGATGAATTCTTGGCTTTCCTCTTATGCAATTAACAAGCAATGCTTCTATTAATTTGCCACCCCCAGAGTCTTCACTGGTCAGATGTGTCAGGGTCAAGGGGCATAGGGGCAGAGCAGGGGTCAGCATCACAGCAGCCCTGAAAAGAAATGGGAAAATGAAAGAAATCCAAATTAAATGGTAGAGTATACTTTTAGCAGTGTAGCGGGGGGGGAGGGGGGGGGAGAGGCATCTCTTTAATGTTAAGACTCCTGTTTTAGAATAATAAAAATGTTCTCTGCACATTTAATTCAAAGTAATCAATCTGAGGTGCAGCGCTTGAGCATCCAATAAAAGAAAATCAATGTGGTCTCTACAAGAGAAGACAAACAATGCCAGCTTTTACTAAAGGGATTATAGGTTAACATTTATTCAGTGTATTGTAATCTGATGTCAAGTGGTATAAAATCAAGCCAACAATCCATTACCACCCGTTATAGGCTAGGTGCTGATCTCATGCAAATTGACTTTTCATAGAACTTATTAAATCATTTCTGTGTTCTAGCTATGGAACACTTTTATACAGCTGCTGAACTTCAATAAATTCTATTTCATACTGGTACTGAGGAATATCAAAAAGACAAATATTTGTCATTTCAAAGCACAGTTTAAATTTTTCCATAGTTTCCTTGTGCTTCCCATCATTAATTAATCAAATGGAATGTAGTTTATCTTAGATTAGTAACAGGCAAAAAAAAGCATTAATTTGAGAACCAACACAAAGCAGTAGTTCTCCGACTCTCTAGTTTGGTCCTGCAAACCTCCCACGAGTGTTATTAATTTTTAAGTATTAACTATAATAAATTGACAAAAAAAAAGCAGTTTTTAAAAGATGCCTATGCTGTTTAGAGATAATCACAGTAATCTGTAATAAAATACTTTGCAGGGCAGAAGGATTCTATGCAAATGTCAGCTCTCAAAAGAAATCTTTGACAATGAAAGGCCCAATCCTGTTCCCAAGCAAAATCAATCAGAATTTGCCACTGATGTTGGTCAGGGTGAAACAGGGCTCTTAAGTCTGCTTTTAATAAGCCACAGTAAAAGGAGTAAAGCCTTTTAAATGATATATCGTAAAAAAGGATTTGTATCCATCACATGCATTTTCTAGGTGTTAATTCATAGGAATATAGGGGGTTTGGGCATGTGGCTCAAAACCTCAATTTGTCCTGTTGGTTGCTGGCTCTGGTAATAGTCACTTATTCATATCAGCTGGGATGAGGACAAGCACAGTGCTCTTTTCAAATCTCAGAAAAAAGTCAGTAATCTTGAGTTTAACGTGATATAAAATAGCTATAGGAGTTGTCAAAGTTAACATTATTTTTTAAACAGTCTGGTTCCTTGTTAGGGTTGGGTCACTTTTATGTGTGTGGAAAAACATTACCACATGTTTGAAAATATTGCTGATATTCTGCAGATTGTATTGCGCTGCAGCTCTCTGCTACTTCAAAACACTTCAGAGTTAGACAGAGGTAGGAAGGGAAATTGGACGTGACACTATTTTTATTATAAAAGCTAAGTTTGGTTTTGCCACCCTTGACACAACAGAACATTTTAGCCGGAAAGTTGTCTTTTTTTTCTTTCCTTCTTTTTTTTATACATAACCTTGTGGTTCTAAAAGGAAATCAAAGCCCTGAAGTTCTCAATGTCAGACTGTCACTCCTCTAGCACACGAAACGATGAAGGCAGTGCGAACTTTGATTATTTGAGTAATGGAAGATAAAAGAGAAAAATGACTCTGTGGATTTGGAAAAGAGAGAAAATTAAAGTAGTATTACTCTTTCTTTTGCTCTGCTAATTATTGGATCATTTCACAAGTCGGTGCACAAACTTCTGCCTTAGTTTCCCCTCTCTGAAACAGGAAATTCTCCTTTTTTATTGCAACATCYTTTCAACTTTCTGCATGGGCAAACGTAGATGACAGGGAGAAGCCCCTTCTTAGGGACTGATGCTAAAAGGCTGCTTGAGCCTCAAAATTCATCTGTATGTTGGGAAGGACAAAAATGTCATCCAGAATTTTTTTCCAGTCACRTTTAGGCTAAAATAAGTGGGGAAAACCTATTAGGATTTCCTCCTAGCCTTTTCATAGCAAGGTGGGCCAAACTACATGCCTGAGCCCCGTCCCTTGTCTGGGTATGTTTAGACCTGGGACAACTTCTTCTGGGACAAGCCACTCTGTTGTTTTCCTTTGTTGTCTTCATTTTCCACTGGCAACGCTTTGCTTTCCCTGCCCATGGCTGCCTAGCTAGAGGGCATTTTCTGTGACATCCAAAGCACCAGCGCCAAGGAGAAAGCTGTCCTGCAGAATTGATAGCTCACCCCCTTCAACACGCATTTTCGCGGTGTCACCAGCTTTGCTGTGGAAGCTGCCCAGAACTTAAAAGGCTGGCGATTAGAATTTAAAATTAAAATGTCAGAGTAAAGTAGATAGTTTATATCCTCTGTACCCATCAACGAACTGAGGTTCTTCTGCTTTTTCCCTTTCTGAACAGAGAATCATGACACAGGAGACCAAAGTGCATGAAAAAAGTATGAAAACAAGAAGGTGGTCAGACACAAATGCTGATATTAGGATAAAAGACCCTCCAGCTGGAAAATGCTGTGTTTTACAGTTTCTGAATGCCTTATGCTATGCTTTCAACAAAAAGGGGAAATGGTTTGGCTTGGAGAGGAAGGACATCATAGACCCTACGGCTCTGAAAGGCATCCTGCTTTCGCATTTTTGAGCTGAGGGCCACAAAAGGTCTGTGGTGGGGTTCTGTATAACTATAGTTGACAGTGGGGTTTAGATAGATACACCCAGTTAAAGGTGATTGAATACCAAGGCCCTGAGCAGCGCTTATTATGCCTGCTGTTGTGAGACTTCAATTCATTATTGTAACAGAACGAAACAAGCAGCTGCGCAGGACATGGTTGTAGTATTGATTGGGCTTCTCAAAAGTCTTCTCTTAGGATGCAGAGTGCAGTCAAACATGCACAAACATCATTCAGTTCCCCTGATTCTGTCATGTGCTCCCTGTACCTCAAACTAAAGCAGCCTCAAGATACAGGAAAATGCCTCTTTAGTTGAAGGCAGACAGGGCTCTAAGCCTGACTCGAGGGGGTTATGCAGATGTGGTGACCTTTCTTCCAGAGACCAGATTTTACACTCAAATTGCCATTAAAGCTCTGCATTCCCTCGAGGCCCACAGTCAACTTGTGTGTTTTCTCCATTAGGGTTAAAAGTCAGCATGGCACCTTGCCCACGCTGCATACTAAACRGAGTGGAGCATAAATAAATGGCAGACCGGCCCTCCGTCCAAGGGAAATTGCATCTTTTTTTTAATATTTTTGTAACACAGGCTATTTGCTATGGTGATAAATGCAATATCTAACCAGGCTAGTGGGAGATCCCTTGCTGCAAACACCAAATATACAGGAAATGCTGTACTTTTCTCACTCTCTAAATTAACTATAAAATTCAGCGCTAGCAAAAGCAACCTCTACCTGCACCCAATGCCAGCAAACGCACTTTTGAAGTGCTGAATTGGAAATGAAGTGTGTTACCTCTTCCTTTAGGGTAAGCTAAACAGAACATTTGCATGAGCAACTTGAAAGTTCGGCTGGATGCCAACCAGCCAACTTTGTTCACGACGCGCAGCATCTCTGCAGCCCTTTCACGTGAACAACTGGAGGCTTTGGTCCTTGTGCGTACATTACAGAGGGGTCTATAGGCAATGGAGATAAAATTCTGTTCCTGTTAAAGCTTAGTAGGAGTTAAGCTATTAACTTCAATGCAATGCAGGATTTTTTCCATTATGGACCCTCTAGTCATTCCACCCCGACTCTTCCTCAGCACTGTGGGCACACACACTTGCAAACCTAAACGTCAAATTCCACCTCTTAGAGCAACCTGCCAACAGTGGGTGTAGAAAATACAATGGYTTTGAGGAGAGGGGGTGTTTGCAAAATTCTCACCCCCTTGCAAAACAGGGCCAGAGTCGTCTTCCCGAACGGCTCTCATGCATCGCACAGACCTGGTATGGCAAAAATGAACTTTGTACAACAACAGGTATATGTGAGAGCTCTGTCTTGCTCTACAAGGGTGAATATCCATCAGTCTTTGAAAGGAATAGACAATTTGGTCTATTTCAAAAGCAGCATCTGAGGAAAGAAAGAAAAAGCTGCACACTTCAGGGAATTAAACTTGAATGTTATGTTTCCATATGTAAAACTATATTCCTACAGCTGCAAGTGGTAATGACCAAATATTTTTTCTTAAAAATTATTTGAAGAAGACCTAAAAAGTGTTCTCAAAAATAGAAAGAACATATTATTAATTATGAAGGCCTAATGAAATATCAGACAAAAGCAGTATCCCTGCAGTTCAGTGGGGATTTCTGAAAATTCATATGATGAGACATATTTCTTGACAGAGGTTTTGGATAGAACATTTAATCAAGATGTTGAGAGAAATCAGATGTCTTTACCTGTAAGTTAAGCATGTTTACAAACTACTCAGAAATCACTTCCTAGTGCTAAAGCAAATTTGCTATATACCCAGTATAGGAAATTGGAAATACAGCTGCCAGCAACAGGTGATTCAAGGTGGTTTATCTCTAAAAAATATCATTTTTAAAGGAAGACAACAATTTTCAGTTGATTAGAGGAATCTTTTCTCTCTGCTGCCCCCAAAGTATTACCTCTTTCTTCAGTTATGTAGAGCGTCAGAACACAATTCCAAGTTATTAAGGCATCTGTTGTAACATTAAATACAATAAATACCCATAGTCTCATCCCAGATCAATCGCAACAGCAATTTGTAGCTTGTGTCACAGGTCTTTCATATGATTGCTGAACACCACATTAAACACAAGCTTTAAAAGAGAAAGAAGAATAGCTGCCTTAAATGCCACCATGGCCGCTGGTTAACAGAATTGGGTGGGCAAGGACTTCAATGGGAAGCTGTACCTGTGAAGGAAATATCCTGTATGTACTCACAGCTGGAATTTGAGTTAATTAAAGTATGAATGATATCTACTCTAACCCCCTCATAAGCCTGTATTACAAGCTGCTATTTGATATAAGGCTGCTTGATCTTGTCTCAAAGCTGAAAGAATCTGCATTTTAATATTTCCTGTAACATTTGAAATGTTTAGGTCTCAAGGAAGGTGTTTGGTTAGAAAAAAAAAAAAATTAATGTCAGACACGTGCCTTTTTTGCTGCATTTCCCCCCCAAAAAAAACCACCATGGGACAGTACAGAGAAAATTAGTAGAATTCTATTTGTATTTTAATCAACATAATTTCAGGATGGAACTGGTTATTAGACAGGACTGAAAAGACAGTAGCTGTCTTGGAAACGACACAAACATAGTCCATAAATAATTTCATTACATGTGTGTTGGATATATTTGCTTTCCTTTATAATGAGGTAGAAAAGCATTTCAGATGTAAGTTACCAGCTTTTTTGAACTTGGTCATCCTCTTTCTCCAAGAGGCTTTGTACACTACAGACAACCTCCTTCCGTAGGCAAAACCTAACACACATTGTATTTTGCAAGTTGTTGAGAAAAATGAGCATTTTCTATATGTGTCACCATATTTGCAATGTGACTCTGAATCGCCCATGAAGTGATAGCCTCTGAAAAAACACTTTCAGATCAGCCAGAGCAAGAGAAGTGTTTCCCATAGATGCACGTGTGCGGAGATCTTTTGTCCTTTCCCTGCTGGCCCTTAAGTCTGCTTAAGTCCTGCACAATTACATGAGAAGCTGCTTTATTCATTCTGGAAGGTATTTTCTCCCTTTTTGTTTATTGTATATCTCAGTGATATCTTTCTCCAGTTGTTCTTCAAGGCATTGCCATGACATTTCAGTCCAACCTCATTTACTTATCACAAAAGGATCTTGGTGGGTTTTTCTGGCAACTAGTAAGAACTACTAATAATAGGTTTCTTATCATATTAAGAAGTCAGTAGGCTATGACTTAATACTGAAATGGAATGTCAAACTTTATGTTGACTTTCTTGTGTCCATCTGTTTCAGAAGCTCAAGGTTTTCAGCTATAGTGGTGGCTTTTTTTAAAAAAGAAGGTTCACTTAATTTGCACAAGAAACTCTCAACTTTAAAAAAAGGAAGATTTTGATTACTATTTATCTGCCTAAAAGTAAATCCTAGACTAAGGGACCCAAAGTCTTCTTTGGAAAATAAAAAATATTTATTAAACATCCTGGAACAGCTTTGAAAAATTATTTATCTGATAAATAGTAGAATAGATGTAAAGAACCTATTCTGGCTTACTAGGCAGGTACTGTAGGTATTTATTTGTCCATTCTTTTATGATGCATTGCATTTATCAAGCCGAGCAGCTCTGAAGGGGTCATTCTGGTCTATTAGATTAATACAGAGTGGCAAAAACCAAGGTCTTTCCAGATGCAGGAAGCTATCTACATTTCAGTAGCCTTGTCCTTTGACTTTCCATGATGTGAACCCTTGGGTAATTAGCCAAATTTGACAGGGTATCCTGTAGTTCCAGCAAAGGCCAGAAATTTTACTGAAATTTTGTGGCCAAACACTGGATTAAATCAGTTGGACTGGTAGAAGGTATTAGTACATTGTTCTCACCAACTTTGTGGAGGCAAAGGCTTTTAGTCTTCTAATTCCCAGTGTATACTGCAGGATACACAGGTTTTCATAGATACGTTCATTATAAATTAAAACTGAAGCTCAGCTTTAAAACACCAGAAATATTTCTCTAAAGTTGGTAAACAACTGAATAAAAGAGAACAGAACACAACTGGGTATTACAGTTGAGATTTCAGCCCCAAATGTAGTTGCAACAACCACAAATCAATCTTCGTTCCTCAGAGGGCTGTTTCATGAGCTAAAAGGGAGATAGGTTAAAAGAATAACACCACTGCTCCTTCTGTCATCACCTCGATGTGGTAGATCTCACCCCAAAAATGTTTTGGCAGGAGCATCCCCCTGATGTGACACTCCACAACAAACACAACCACTGCTCCCAGCTCCCTTCTTACCCCTCCAGCCCCACTCGAGCAGGATTTCCATGCCATCCTGTGGCTTCCTTTGGGGCCCTGTAATTCACCAAGTAAAAAGTAGAATTACAACATGAGAACAGAACCGTCTGGAGATGATGGAAACGCACATTTTATTTTAATTAATAGGATTAAGTACTTTGCAGTTTCTCGTCCTGAGTGTTAAAAATGTCATGTAAATTTCTCTTTAGTTTCATATTGATCCACCATATGATAATGAATATTGTTATATCCATATAAAAAGCTATATTAAAAATGACTACAAAGGTGTCCCAATGATCTTGGAACACTTAATACTCAACAATTTTAAAACAAAAATGAAAGAGGGTACCAAAAGGGTATGAATCTTAACGGAGCAGAATGATCATGTTCTGCTTTGTAACAGGCTGGTATTTTTTGTTTGTTAGATTGTAAAGGGTGCAAAAGCTTCCTTCCTTATCTTTTGTAACATGAAAACAGCCAGCCTGATTTTAATACATTAATATTGTAAAAGAAACACGAGGCACTGTGTGCCAGGCTTCCAGAGTGTATCATTACAGCTGCATTAAAAGCTTGTGAGGACAAGGGGCTTATGTGTCGCAGAAGTACTAGTCCACCCTACATACGCCATTGTAACCGATATAGGTAGCATCAAAGAAAAGAAGAAAAATACAGGTGACGAGAGTTCTGCACACTTGCAAACTTTTTAACCCCATCAGATATCCAGAGATGAAGAGGACGAGTTAAACAGCACTTCATGGTGTGTTATAATTAAGGATTTGTAAGCAGTAATATGTGTCCCTGTAGATGAAACAACAACCTTTAACCCACCTGAGAAGGGCTCAGAAAATAGCGTTGACATATCTTGTACCTGGAGCACATTATGTCTGTTCCTGCCGTGTGTCTTTTTAGGACTAGCAGGTTGATTTTGGCAACCTTAAATCCGTAAGAAATACTAGTTTTATTATACCTTTTACAAACATTAGACTTCAGCTATCAGAGCTTTGAAAGCTTATTTATAACGGCCCCACCTACAGCCACTAACCCTCGTTCCTTACCTAGGACATAATTAAACTTCTCCAGATCCCCATTAACCTGTTCCTTTGATCTCCACGGTGATGATATGCAAAGCCATCCTATAAGGCCTCATCTCTTGCTATTGGTTGGGATTTTTGATAACTGTATGCAGAGTTCTGAGGAAGCAAAATCTATTGAAGATTTTCTCAAGCTATGGACAAATCCAGCTCAAAAGACCAATTTAAAAAAATCCACGTATCGAGTGAAGTGTCTTCATTAGGGTCTAAGGCCTAAAAGAAAATACCAGTCCAGGGAAATGCTGAAGGTCTGTGACTGACCTTTCTTTGGTTTTAATCACTGAAACTCCCGACAGCTTAATAAGTTGAAGGTGCTGGATCACAGTCTAACTTAATAAGGCCCACAGCAGAGCCTTGGCCACCTTTGATTGCTCCCATAAGTCTTAGCACATCTGGTACTCTGTCCTTGGGTGAGAAATGTTTTCCATAACTTTCCTCATGTTCACTACCCTGCATATAAATTGTTTTTATTAAACCAAGAATGATACAGCACTGTATATTTGTGTGAGCTTTTGCAGTTTTCAGCCATCATCCTACTGAGAGAGATGATTGTTTTCTCCGAAATAGAATTAAACATGGTTTATCACAAGAATCTCCTTAGCTTTCCCCTCACCACTTGTTTTACTGAGAATCACATGGGTCAACCTAACCTTCAGCTGTGACACAAGATTAAAGAACTGGAGACTGCAACAAGTCGGGTAGGAATCATCTGCAATTTGCTGCATTTGTTGTGGTTTTTTGTTGGTTTTTTTTTTTGTTTGTTTGTTTTTTTTCAAAAAATACAGTGCAGAAGGGCAAGCACAGATTTGTCTAGGAAGCTTGTTGTTTTTAAGAAAACAGAAAGCCAAAACCCATGCCAACTTAACTGGAAAAGGTATTTAATTTTTGTATGCATAGTTTAGCTATAATGTAAATTAATATAACGTGTGAACTTATACATAGAAAGTGTGACAAAAATGAGATAAATGTCAGCATTTTATGATGACTGCTGTGTACAAGTGTTTGGCTGTGCTATACACAYACGTGTATACACACACATGTATACACACATGTATAGGGGAATAATGACATTCACAAAAAATCAGAAACCGCTTTGCCTAAATCTGGTGTTCCTGCCAGATCCAATCTTATACAACCTTTCAATATTTTATGTTTGTCTATTTGTTTGTCTTCTATTTTATTCAGATCCTTTTCTGTTCACAGCAGTAGGATATCTGAGCAACTTCAGTCACTGCTGAAAACAATTTGATAGTGTTGGTGATACATTTCCTCTCCCATTCTGCTGGAAATAAGCTTGCAAAGTAGGTTTTGCTTTTGATAGGGTTTGGGTTGCTGTTGTTCTTTAATACACAATGTAATATTTATCTTGGAAAATCACAATGATGAGATGCATCTTGCCCTGGAAGCACAGGCTGGTGATGTTTGCAAAGGTCCTGGACTCATTTTGTAGGATTTGGTTCCACAGTTTTGTACCATGCCTTGAGAAAGTTTTATTTTGTGCACAGGAAAGCTTTACAGTTAGATTTGTAGGTTTATATACACATAAGCCAAAAGTGTATTCATTTGAAGGGATAGCAAATCAGTAAAGCATATAACTGATCACTTATCTTTTTGATTCTTCACTGCAATACTATGTCTTGAAACTGGATTGCTAAACAGTTAAGGAAATGTGCAGTTCTAACTAGGGAACTGTAGGTAAGGTTGATGTTTATGAGCTTTTTTGGAAAAGGAATACTCTGAATTCAGCTTCTATGTGGAATTCATAGTGCGTTCCTTAAGGCAGGACTGGTTAAATAATGATAATTAGTCTCTCCTTACATTTTTACAATTATTGTCAGAAAAATATATTTTACAAATGATAAAGTAATGTATTCACAAACACCTCATCTAACAATAGGGGAATATATAATTCAGAGGATCTGCTTTACTTGTAACTCATTTTAATTGATTATGTTGTTGCCTGGGTCGAGTCCATGCATGCTGTTTTAAGACAATCCCTTCCTGCAAATCGTTTGAAGAAACAGAAGTGACTTCTCACTAAATTTTGCCACATCCCCTCAAAGCCCTAAGCTGTTCATCATTAAATATGTGTTTATGTGAGTAGCCACATTCTTCTAAAGGAGGACTTCTCACTCATTATCAACATCCCCACAAGATGAAGATGCCGCTGTAATAATGGCAGAAATTTCATGACCATAGCGGGTCTATCAATGGTCATTGTCCACTCAGGATTGGCCATAAGGGATGTCCAGGGGAGAGAAAGAAGAGAGCAAGTATATGTTAGTTCCCTCAGTACGCTCCCAGCCTTCACTTACTTTCAACTCAGAGACTTCCCGAGCTGGAGGGGATTTTTACGCAAATGCTATGTAAATKCTACATAATCCCCAGTAGATTCCTCTTCTATGAAATTGCTCAGTCTCACTTGAGCCCACCTAAACTTACAGCTTCCCCAGTTCACTGGCAAGAGGAGGCCTTTTTCCAGCCGTAACTTCTTTTGTTTGYGCTGACTCTTGCTTCTTTAATGCCTCCATTTCCACATTAGAAGTGATGGTGAATAGTCAGTCTCTCTTCACCCTTTCCACGCCACTCATGGCCTGGAGAACTCTACCAAATCTCTGCCACCCCACRTCCTCTCTTTCCCAGACTTCTACTTAGTCATACTTCATATGGAAGCTATTCTGCACTATTGATCATCTGTTTGGCCCTTATTTGGCACCTTCCAGTACATATTTTGAAGAGAAAGAGACCAGAACTGCAAACAGTATTTAAGAGGTGAGTGAGCCCAATGATAGTATTTGGTTTTTTTCTCCATTTCCTAGCATTTGCTTTGCTTTTCTGATTGCCACCAAGCTCTAAGCTCTAAGCTCACATTTTCATGGAAATATCTCAGCAATGCATCTCAAAGATACTGTTCCTGTATGGTAATGTTGAGGTCAGAGCCCGTTAGTTCATAAGTAAAACTGGGATTTTTTTCCTGTGTGCATCACTTTAAAATTTTTCTCCATTAGTTTCATATATCATTTTATTGCTTAGTCACAGGATCTTACAAGGTTCTTTWGTAGTCCCTCAGTCAACTATCATCCTTACTGCACTGGATAATTTCAAATCATCATTTATTTCCATGAGCTCAACATTTCCCCTCTGTAATAGTAATTAGATGCACATGGTTTTGCATCATCATAGAACCACAGAAACGTTCAGGTTAGGAGGAACCTTGGCAAGTCACCTATTCCATCCTCCAGCTCAAAACAGGGTCAACAGTGAACTCAGACTAGGTCTCCCAGGGCTTTGTTCAATCAGGTCTTGAAAACCTCCAGTGATGGAGGTTCCACAACTTCTCTGGGAAACCAAGCCCAGAGCTCAGGGCTTAGTTATACCTGTAGTGAAWTTTTTCTACTTGTCAGCCCCCCTGTTTCAGTTTATGACCATTGTCCCTCATTCTCCTACTATGCACCTCAGAAAGGAGACTGACTTTATCCTCTTGGTAGCCTGATATACTCACCAGCACGTACTTCCTTGGATCAAACTTCTTTCCCTTTCTGAAGATAGGTGCAACTTTGCCYTTCTGTCCCCTTTCAAAGCCCTCCCCCATCTCCATTACCCTTCAAAGATAGCAGAGAGAGTCCTCACAATGCCATCAGCTCTCTCTACACCCTTGAACATGCACCATCTGGTCCCATAGACCTGTGTGGACTGAGATTCTCAGGAGATCCCTGACTCAGCGATCTGAGCACTTCTGTTAATGCCTGTTCCGCTCTTCTTGATCCCTGCCTCTAGGCACAAAGGCCTGGGAGGTAAATAACRAGGCGTAGAAGACACTGAGTACCTCAGCCTTATCTATGTCAACTGTCACTAAATTACTTACCCCATTCAGCAGCCTGTATCTGTAGAGGCTTTTCTTCTTGCCCTTGACATCCCTTGTTAGCTTCAAGTCTAGTTAAGCATCAGCTTTCCCCTGCTTCCACCCCCTGTATATGTCCTTTTTGTATTGGAGCTCAGCTGTGAGTTTCCTTTTTAGCCAAGCCAGTCTCCTGACAAATCCACTTATTTTCCTGAGTATTGGGTTACATTGTTCTTCTGTTTGGAGGARGTTGACCTGCCAGCCCTCCTGAGCTCCTTTACCCTTCAGAGTTGCCWGTCACAGGATCCCACCCACCAGTTCCCTGAGCAAGCTGAAGTTTGCTGAGATCTGTACTCTCCTTCTTGCCCTTATCAATGCCCTTGGGATCATGAACCCTGCTATAACATKGTCATTACAACCAAAGTTGCCATTGATTAGCACATCCCCAACCAGTTCTTCCTTGCTTGTGAACAGCAGATCCAGGCAGCAACACCCCTGGCTGGTCCAATGTAGCATCTACATGAAGATGTTATCCTGGATAACAAGWGCATGGCATGGTGTTGCTTTTTCAGCAGATGATTGTCTCAGATTTGGGAAATTCTGCAGCCCTTCATAGACTCAGCACACATTTGTCCCCCAGCTTTGAGCTGATGTAAAGCTTTGTCCAAAATTTAGACAGCCTTGTGTATTAAACTGTGGCATTGCAGCTCACTGAGGCTGACTGGGGCACCTTCTGCCCCACCAGGAGACATGTGGCCTCCTGCCCCTTCTGGAAGAGCCACTCCCTCTTTTCTGTCCCTCTTACACAAGAGCTTGTGAAGCAGTCCTTTAATGACCCCTTTACACCTACCATCTGCAATGCGTCAACCAGGAGGATTCTCCAAATGCTGCTTTGGGTCCCTCTAGCTCATCGGTGTGGCAGAATGAGGCCAGAGCAAGGAGAAGGGTCTCACATGGGAACTYTCCTTTGCTGAGAACAAGTTTTTGATGCCCATTCCAGTTTGCTATTAACTTAACTATCAACCAGCTGAAGTGGTTAACTGGTCAGACTGAGGTCAACCAGCTCTAYTCCATAATAGTTTTCAAACGGGAACCTCTTTCTCTCATTGAACATTGCAATCTTGTCTTTTTATTACCAGCTGCATTTAGGGGTAAGGATAACAGGCAGTTTTCATCAGACTCTGGGAAAAGTATTCCACTAGCTTCAGGGTTTCAGAGATGTTTTTGCTGGGTCCAGGCCTCAGACAATTACAGGTACACCCTGCTTTGGCTGACCCAGCAGCTCTTGCAAGAAAAAAAAGATAAAATCACTGTCTTTTGTGTTATTGGACATTATGCTGCAAGAGACAAACCTTCTATGAGAGCTTTTTCTCACCAGTTCAGTGTTACTAATTACATCAATGTTATCATTTTCAATGCAGGTTTTATATTTTCCTATCCTACTAAAAATGAGCAAGGTGAAAACCCAATGGATACAATTCCTGACCATTTATTTTATAATCATTACCTTACAGAGCAATTATTCTTATAGTTGTTTGACTGATTTTCTTTCTGTTCTTTTTATTGATGCCTGTCACCATTAGAAAATTCACAGCTCCTCCAGACTGAAGTTTCTGAATTCTGTAATAAAGATAAGAGCATTTTAAAAAAAAATAAATTAAAAATTACTTCAGTGTTAGTTTAACTAAATATTTCCTGAGGCTTCTATGAGTGACGCCTGTGTAATTCAGCAGCAGACTTTAAAGGGATATATGTGAAATAATGTTATTTGTAATCAAGCAATGGACTAGGACTGGCTCCCGGCCACATGTTTTGCCTCGTGTTCGTTGGACAGTCATTTAGTTTCTTTGGTCCGATTTATCCCAGCCTAACTTCAGGGATATAACAGAGGCATCTAATTAAGATCATAATTGCTTTAGGTTCTCTTGCTCGTCAGTGGAGAGAGAGGGACCTCTGAGAGGCAATTCAGATTTAAAATATAGGTTTATTTGCCCTTTGATGTGCCTGTCTTTCTCCAGTGACTAGCTGGGAAGATGAGGACAACTGCAATTCTAATTAAGTGCCTCTGTTACATACCTAAAATTAGCTAAGATGAATCTGGATTTCTGTGCCTTAATTTCCTTTTGTAAAACAAATTTAAATTTTACTTCTCCTTCTGTGTGTATGTGTAGCACCGGGCATCACTATGATACGAATTTTAGTGATCATTGCAATGGCAATTACCATCAACAGCAGATTCACCTAACATAAAGTTATCTTTCCTCAAAAAAGCTGAGTCACTGAGATTTGAAAAAGCTTTAATGATATTTTTAAAATGTGTTGTCGATTGTGCCTGGTAGGGAAGCAAACGTGTCCAAGGATTTGAGGAAAGCTCCCCCTGTGAAGCCCCTTAGAAATACCAAAAATTATGTGACTCGCAGCTGAATTTTGAAGAACCCTGAAGGTTATATTAAACGCTTACCTACTCCAACCCCTTCCGTTGCAGTATCTACCCAGACCACAAAACCCTTCCCACCAAAAAAGCATCAATTTTTTTCACAGTTATAACACTACTGCTGTTGCTCAGAGCCACACCACCACCACCCATGGCCACAACAGCACTGCTACTAATACGTACCGCATCCTGCGACTAATGCATACCACCTACGCTTTGCTGGACCCTGTTACAACGGTGATCTTACCAGGACTGTTTATGATGGCATGAAAATATGAGCGCGTATGAACAAGGGAGAGCTCAAGCTAATTCCTCCTACATCCTGCACTACTTAGTTCAACAAAACACTCCCTCTCTCCTTCTCTCTCCTTTTGCTCTCTATTAGCAGCTGCAAGATTAATACTTTTTTTTAAGTCAGGGGAGTTAGGTTGGAGGATCTCCCCCGTGCAGCTGCAGATATGAGACAGGTTTTAGCGGCTGAAGTACAAAGGAGAGGAAAAAGCTGTTTAAAAAAATATCACCTGGCTTCCTGCCATACGAGAACTTTCCTCCTTTTGTTGGAGGGTTCAAGGCTCTCTTCCTTTTGTTCTTTTGGGTTTAATAAAACCTTTTGTACCCCTTCCACTCCCTCTCCCCCGGGTGGTCTACATGGCTGCTGATTGAGGTCAGCTGCAAGAGATGTAACGTCCCGAGTACAGTGCAGCAGCCTTAATCCTGATGTTAGAGTTATGGCACTCGGGAGGCTGGAGACATTATTGTTTTCCTGGCTGGCTGACCTCAGCCAACAGTTGTTCTGGTCACCCAGCGCGAGCCCACCTACCGAAGGCATTAGAGGAATGCTCTGCACATGCTTTCTGAGCAGAAACAGTATTGCTTGTGTAAGGGAGGGGGGACATTGGTAGCCAGGGTGCTGCTGGTAGGCAGGGGAAGATCACCAGCCTCCTCCAAGGCTCGAGGTGGATCTTTGGTCTCCCAGACAGATGGAGGGTCCGGGATCCGGAGAGCTTCTGCAAGCAGCAGTCCACAGAGAAGGGCTATTGCTGTGCAGGGCCCTGAGGTACCTGAAGGGGACAAGAAAGGATATTGCAGCTCTGAAGCAGCAGATTTTTTTTTCCTCCCCCCAAAAGAAATCACTTGTCCCTGAGCACATGTAGTGACATCCAGCCTGCTGCAGATATGGCTCTCCTGTTTCCATTTGTTTAACTCACAAAATGGGGAAGGAGACAATCTATTTGCAAATCTAATCAACCATTTACAAATCCACTTTTCTCTCTTATTGATTAAGAACCAGATTGGGGAATTAAAAACCCCATCTTCCGTTCAGGTTCTTGTTGGTCCTTGGGACCAGAAACACAGCAATGTGTCTCAGCTTGGACTCAGGATAACCACCCTGCTCGAGGCACACACTTCCAGCAGTTGGTGGGCAGGCACTAGATGACGGATGGCTCCACAGTGCAGTTCAGCTTCCTCTCAAGCCCCTCTCTTAGTTAACAATGAGAAAGTCAAGCCATGCAATCATTTTAGTCCGATGAGAACTAAATACAGGGGTATGCGTCAGCTGCATGATAGTGACACCAAAGTCTGAGTACCCTGGGAATGTGTGGTGATAAGTGGAAAATCAATATACTGCACACCCATCTCATCATATCCATGAAATATGTAATATATAACAGAAAGGAAAAAGAAAAATCATAGGTTGGGCTGTTTTGCAGATGTAGCAAGGATTTACCATGCTGGATCTCACCTGGGTCAATTAGCTGAGCAGATCCCCATGGTGGAAGTGTTTATCTTCTTTCTTTCAGCCACTGGTAAGTTGTAGGATTCAGAGAAGGGAAATTTAACTTCACACAACCCAACATCATCAGAGAGAGCCAAAGAAATGGACAGTTCAGATAGGGAAAAACATCGCTGTGGTGTTTTTCATGGACTGTCATTGGGTTTTGCCAACCCTATGGCCTAAATCCTGAACTGCGAAGTCATGAAACTGTTATGGGGGTACTGGAGAGAGTCGGGGAAGGAAAAGCAGTTCCCCATCATATGTCTGACTGTGGGAAGAGGAAGACAGAGCTTTCCTTTTTTTGTTGCCCTACTGCAGATGCATGACTTAGTAGACATCATTACTCTTCCTGAAAGAGCTTCCCCCCTTCAGAAAGCATTGCTGTGTTTCCTATGAGCTCTCACATCTTTGGGGTATATGTGCGCATTTCACAGTATGTTTGTTTTTCAAGGCTAGATTTAAAAGAAGAGAGACAGAAGTGCTCCAGCTCCCAGCCTAGAGGTGCTTTCCCCAACAAAGCACCTTCTACATCCACATCCCAGTTTACCAACTGGTTTACAATGTGCAGATTACCAGAAACCCTATTACCCTATGCAGTGTCTACCCCAGCTAACTGTGGGACTACCAAGATGCAGGAGAGCAAGGTTGCAGCCATGAAGTCATCCATCTGACAGGTGAATTGCCCCTTTTCTCAGCTGCTTGTTGCTATGTTTTTCTTGAACATATATTTCCCATATGCAGCAGCTGCTTCCTTGTGCCCCTATGAATATATGGACAAGAATTTCCTGCTGCTGAGAAGCACCTTCCAGTTTACTTGCAGCTCCTACTTAGGACTCATTAACATTCCTCACTGTTAAGACAGGAAAGTTGTGAAATGCTTTCCAACTTGGAGTCACAGATTTAAATGTTTTTTAAAGCCAGTGATTTAATTGGAGTATTAACCTCGGAACTGGACTAGTTCAGCAGTTTTTCCCCCTTGGCTTCAGTGTGCCAGGAAATCCAGCACATGATAAATATACATAGCTCTGAGGTCATTGTTGCCTAGATTTTGATGTGTCTGCTGTTCAGCTGTTGACTCCAGATAGATCAAATCCTGATATTTAATAAGCACTGCTGCTGATTTAACTTGGAGACATTTAACATAGTTTGGGGGATTGTGAGTCCTACAATATTTAAACAGTTAAACAACACAGCTACTTGGATCAGTAGTAAAAACTGTGTATTTTTGGCAGGGATGGGAATGGTCCAGATTTGCACTGTATTCTTGATGTTTTCAGTGCAACATCTGGGAATGTTGCAAAGGTTATGCAGCATTTATGGGTGCTAGACTGTGAGAAAAAGAAGTGGGGTTTGTGGGGAGAAAGCTCACAATGAAATGTCCCCTCAAGAGTCCTTACTTCTTAATTACTCCTCTGTACTGTTCCTGTCCTGACACCTTCCCAACTGACTCAGCAAGCTTATTGACATGCTTCTGGCAAGCATGCAGCGAGAAGAAAAACTGACCTGCTCTCAGATGAGAGAAGTCCCAGCGCAAAAACAGTGGATATTTGCTATTTAGTGTGTCCCCTCATTCTCTGGCAGGGAAGCCAGGTGAAGTGTGGTCCTCAGCGACCAGCGTTTCCAGAGCTATAGTCCCGGCTCTGAAAATTACTCCTCTTGTAGCCTTTAGACAAATTACTTTTCCTCTCCACCTTGGTTTCAATATTTTTTTAGAAGTGCTGGTAATACCTATTTGACATAGACATCAGTTTGGATGCTGGAAAGTACTTTTCACACAGCATTTTTATTCTTGTATTTCTCCAGTAATCTGCTTCTCTAAACAATATCCCTAAGTAATTCATTCTATGCAATGTTACTGAAAAACTTAAAGAGGGAGATCAATACAAGACTGAATCTCCACACCATCTGTACACAAGGATATCTGGGGTGGAGATCAGCATGATGAAAGGATGTCACTGAGTTGTGTTATTTGCTATTGATGTACTGGTAGCACCCAAAAGCTCCAGTCAAATGTGAACTCACCATTCAACTTGACACTACCTAGAACAAAAAAAAAAAAAAAAAAAAAAAAAAAAAAAAAAAAAAAAAAAAAACAAAACAAAAAAACAACAACAGAGCTCCAAAGATATTTCAGTCTAATTCTATGGAAAGCACTGCAATATAAACATTTTCYGGAAAACTGTATTTCCTCGGCTTACGTCTATTTTCAGATAAAGGAGCATCAGGGAGTTTAGCCTGTGAATCTGCATTAATGTTTGGTCTGTCCCRAGTGTTTACTAATCATAAAAAGAGATACCTTCTGTGCAGACTCTAGCAGTGGGATACAGCCAACCTCTTGTCAGGACTGTGCAGAAGAGTTTGGTCCACATGTGGCACAGTATGAGGAATGTCAGAAGACAATTTGAATACTGAATTTGTTCTTGAGTAAGGAAAAATCGAAACCACTGTGTTGTGTTTTCAAAGGAGCTCTTTGAAGCCCAGCTTTTAATCTTGTGGTGTTTTGAGTGCAAACATGTGGCGTATTTATACTTGCCCATTCAGTCAAGTGTTTTGTAAGATAGATTTTTTGGACTTTTCTACTGCTGGCATTGGATTTTGCTGCAGAGGCCCTCGTAATTCTGAAATAATTTTGCAGCTGTTTCATAATCAATATTAATTAGCTATTTAATAGTAAATAAGTAAATAGATAATAATGTTTGGAACCATTTCACAATTCATTTTGAGCAGACTTCCTGTAAGATCCTGCTTCGGATGAAGGAACAGGCAGTGGTCATCTTCTACACAGACATCTGCAAAGCCCAAATATGTGGTTTTTGAGGGTATTAATTGACATAATCTTTCATAACTCCTTTAGGAAGATATTTCCCCTAACTCTTTGCTATCCAATATTGTCTTGCTCATTTCCCATTGAAAATTGTCTTATAAGGTTTTATTTTATTTTTACTTAATAAGATCATTCTGAACATTTCTATGCAGGAAACTTTAGATGAGAAAGATACCAGTCACAAGCAGAGGGAGAGAAAATTGAGAAACCATAAACATATTCACTCACTCTGTCAGTGATGTTTAAAAGCTCCATCACTTTCAGTGGGGTCTCCCCCATCCTGAAGTTCTCATTTCTCCTTTGCTGTGCGATTTTTTTCTCTTTCCACCCATAATGAAACTGTTCTTCTTTCCCTAATTATTCTTTCTCAATTTGTTCTCTAAGCAACCTTCCCTTGCTGTCTCTAAACATCAAACATTTAATTCATCTGCATGTACTCCTCCTGCAAGAGAACTTCTGCAGTGTCCCACAGACACTCCTGCTATCTCATTGACTTCCTTCAGCTGAGATGATTTCCTACCCCTATATGAGAACATGTGAGAGCTTGTTTTCCATTAGAAGCAGGCAAAAATGAGCATCTGCCTTACAACGTCATATAAGTGAGAAGCCAGTACAAAAACTGCAGTTTGTGCCACCTAGCAGTTTAAGGAAACCTGGTCTTCTGCTTTTGTAGATGTACCTATGATGAAATTCACTGGTGCTATGCTATATCATCTAGGAGTTCAGTACCTGCCTCCTGAGAAGCTCCAGAGTTCATACACCTGCTACTCTAAGGCAGCAGTATGTTCTAGATACCAACATGATACTAGTTGTGCAGCCTGAGCCAAGGCTGACCTTCTTATGAGACAGAGACTACTTTTGATAGTAGTAATATATTTCTTCATTACTGGTTAGAAACTGCCACTGTAGAAAGGGGATTGAATTGGAATATCAACAGTGACTTGAAAAAAAGCTTAAAAAGTCCTGTAATTCATTTGTACCACTTTAGTTTTATTACTGAGAACTTGTGGAACAAACTCTTAGACTGTAATGTCTGGACACAGGCACAGTAAGCTGGGGAAAAAACAGGAGGCATCTATAATAGGAGCAGCTATATTTTGTTGTAATTTATACAAGTAGACTATGAGCAAAAAAGAAGAAAGTTCTACTCCATTAAATTATGAGCCAAGCAAACACCTACCAACCAAACTACAATAAACAAGAATTGCTGAGTCTTTTTCTGGGAGATCAACAACCCAGACCTTATTCATAAGTCACAGAATCACAGAACAGTTGAGGTGGTAAGGGACCTCTGGAGGTCATCTGGTCCAACAGCCCTGCTCAAGCAGGGATACCTACATCCAGTTGTCCAGGACCATGTCCAGTCAGGCTTTGAATATCTCCAAGGATGGAGAGTCCACAGCTTCTCTGGGCAACTTGGTCTAAGGTGTGACCACCCTCTGCCCCCCAGTATAAAAGTGATTTCTTGGTTTCAGATGGAATTTCATGTGTTTTAATTTTTGTGCATTGCCTCTTGTCCTGGTCATCCTAGGTTTTTTGAGAAGGCTTATTTTACTGGAAGCTTTTATCATTTGCTTACATAGCCCTTTTCCAAGAAGAGAATACTTTGTAAATAATTGATGCAAAATGTTTAATTTTGTAGAATTCTGTTAGCAAATATATGCTATTATTAAACAAAACAAAGAAAAAGTAAGTTTGGCCAGATAAATGTATGCCAGATCTGTCTGTTTTACCAGTATAATTCACATGCTACTGTCCTTGTCGTTCTTCCAGATAGATGGACAACAGAAAAAGGAAGTTTATCTTCTATCAGTTTGTATTTTACAGAGGAACCAAAGCCTAAACTGTTTGCAGGAGATCATAAACGGGGTTTACATAACTATCACAAGGGAAAATACTTCTCTAATAGTATGTTGATAGTAGAATTAAACACACTGCTGTCAAGTACAAGCAAATCTCATAATTTATGTTTGAATTGTCACCTAAATATCTCATTATTTTGACATTCTTCTTGTGAATTTCAAGGGTACTCATGTCATGAGGCCTGATTCTTCTCTTTTTAATGCCCTTAACATCTTAGTTTCTCTCTGATGTATAGTGGGTTTTGGTGGCAGAAAATACACCTGTTTATATGGAAACTCTGTATGCCTCATTCAAGTAGAGCATTCTGGAGCATGATGGAAAAGAAAAGTAGAAACTGGAGATGATGGAAAAAGGGCAAAAGGGCAAAATAAGCAAGCAAGTTAGAAGGTGGCAGAGTAAATGAAAATGTAATTGCGAAGGAAATGCAAAAATAATCAACTTTCAAAATTGAGGCTATAATGTTATCTTAGGCTTATGGTAGGATATAAATTAATTCATACCTTCTTGTGATTTATGATGTCACTGTTAAACCCTTAAATAGCATTAAATCCATGCAATTCAAAGTTGCATAGCATTTTTTTCTGTATACTCTGTGTAACAACTCTGTAGATACTCTTCTATTCCATGCACAGTCACAAATATGATTTTAAAATAAACATTGCATCACAGTGGCCACTTACTGAGCAAGTAAAAAGGAAAAATACATGATCTGAATGGAAATCAGGTGACGATCAAACACCTCTACAGTATTCTGTAAGTATTAGTTTTGTCAAGAGACATTATCTAACAGCAAGGCGCATCTGCAGAAAATACAATGTTCCTAACTATTCTAGCAACTTATTTTTAAGTATTGAAGGACAAAGTATTTGTAGGGTCAGCCAGAAGTCATCATTGATGGGAAATATGTGAGATCACACAGAGATTAAGGAGGAAATACATTCAATTCATCCAAACATCACAATAATAGGATTAGAAAATAATAGGATTATAAATACTAAACCTTTGAGGATAAATTCTACTGTTGAGGAGATCTGTGACTGGATCTCTTGATTGTCTGCAGATCTCTTTACACCAGTAGAGGAACAGGAATCATTTGGAGTACTTCCTGACTTAATTTGGGTGGTGTTTCGAACATGTGATTTTTTTGAACCAACTCTGACATATGATGTAGCCTCTACAAAGCCCTTTCCAGGCATATTTTTCTATAATTCTATGATAGCTTAAGTGT
Source organism: Phoebastria nigripes (assembly GCA_035582835.1). Taxonomy (NCBI): domain Eukaryota; kingdom Metazoa; phylum Chordata; class Aves; order Procellariiformes; family Diomedeidae; genus Phoebastria; species Phoebastria nigripes. The sequence continues at coordinate 1,435,339 of JAYKAV010002821.1, read as the reverse complement.
GAATTATTAGTGTAAGGAGCTTTATTCATCATGCCACACACACAAAAAGGAGTGGCATAAAATAAAACTGCTACTTAGCTTCCTTTTATGAACAAAGACCAGGGTCATAATCAAAAATAATTGTTTCATGATGGATTATCTCAGACAAGGGAGGTAATTCTCCTCTGCTTTTCATTCTGTGTTGTCTTAGACAAAGCTGTATGTTGTATATGATTCTGTTTTACACTGGTTTTGAACAAATATTTCCACTAGTTATAGTGCCAACTATAGTCAGGCTTCGTTTTTTCAAAAAAGGCCAAATGTAAAATCACATCTCTGTCATTTTACAATGGGATAGGTTCCAAATTTCCCCTCCCATCAGGCTACAAGGCAGATTGCACAAGAGGAACATGGTATGGACCACAGTCACAGGTCTGCTACTTAAATCATACTTGGTTTATTCTCTTGCTTGATGCCACACTGGTGCAAGTTGCATTCCTTAGCCATATATATTTATTTTGGGATCAATTTTAAACAGAAGTCAAGTGTATTTCATGGCAATCTTCTGCTGAATTTGATCTGTGCATTCCAATTATGGTCATTTATTCTGAGCTGAAATCCACAAAAAGTTTTAAGAAAAAATATTTAAGATTTACTTCAGGACATCAGATTAGTTTATGAAGTTGTTCATCCATTTCTCTAGACATGCACAGTTTGAGTTCTTGCTGTGTATCAGCTATTCTTCTAAAACGATGAGAAGTTAAGCTATATATATCAGAGGAGGATAACCAAAACCTGAAGAAACGTGAACTAACATGGAGCAGTAAGGAAGCGTCCAGGGGACAGTGTGATGTTGGAAGCTCTCGCGCTTCCCTTATGAAAGCAGCAATACAGGGGGATGGATCCTGCGTATGTACGTGAGTGCACACACCATAGGGAAAAACAGAAGTGTCAGAAGTCCATGCACAACTGCAGAGCTATTTTATTTGCATTACAGAGACATGGTGGGATAGCTCACGCAACTGGAAAACAGCGATGGATGGATACAGACCAAGAGAGTGAAGGTGGTGCCTTCTTTACACAGCTGCAGGAAACAACTGCAAGGCCTGGAAATCATGGGGGATTTTAATGACCTTGATATTTTCTGGATGGGCAATATAGCAGGGTATGAGCAATACAATAGATTTCTGGAGTGTGTTGATGACAAATACTTGATACAAGAGATCAATGAGCCAATTAAGGCAGATGCATTGCTGGACCCATAACACACAAACAAGGAAGAATTGATGGATGACAAGGCAATTGATGGATGGAGAACAAGGGCAGCCTTGACCATAACGACCATGTGATTGTAGTGTTTAACATCCTAAGAGAAATGAGTAGGATAAAGAAGAAAATTACAACCCTGGTCTTTGAGAGAGCAGACCCCTTGGCTTACTCAGGAATCTACTTGGCGGCATACACTAGCACCTAGGAGGCCTGGTTAATCTTCAAGGATAACCTCCTCAAAGCACAAGTATGGTCTGTTCTAACATGCAGGAAGTTGAGCAAGCATGGCAGAAGGCCAGTACAGATGACCAGAGAGGTCCTGAAGTGAAACTGAATGCTAAAAGGAAGGTGGAAGAGCAGCTGGGTGACCCAGATGTATAGAACAATTGCCCAAGCATGGAGGGATGGAGATAGGGAGGTGGAGATAATTCAGCTGGAGCTGAAGCTAATGAGTAATGCAAAAGGAAACCAAAAGGACTTCTAGCCATTAACAGCAGCAAAAGAAAGGATGAAGAAAATGGAGCAAGAGACGTGGTGACAAAAGACTTGGAAAAGGCCAAGGTCCTCAACAACTTTTTTTCTCCATTTCTTCTGGTAACGTCTGCCTCATCCTCCACAGAGACAGCTGTATCTCAGCAGCTTGTGTCCAGTGGTTTCTGAAAGCAGTATGTTACCACTCAGCATCATAACAAAGGGCTGTCTCCAAGGGGACATGGTTTTCATTGATCTCTTAAAAGAGGAAGCCCATGAGAAAAAACATATATTAAAAACTGCAGAACTGGAGGGTTATCCGTTCTGGTAATAGCTGTGCACTGGGATCCTGTATCCACAGGGAACTATACAGTAGTTTGGATGTGGGATGCATTTGTTTCTAACTGGAAGGATACCAATGCATGTATGGGAGACAGGAGAGATCGTTCTAAGAGGTGTGAGTGATTAATAATGACTGTGCATTGTTGTTGTCCTGGTTTGGGGTTTCTCCCTACAGTAGTGTGAATAAAATATAACATTTCTATTAAGTGCATTCATATATCTGGTAGAAAGTTGCATACCCTGCCAGAAAGCATGAGAAAAAGAAGTTAGGGATTTCCTAAACCTGTCAAGAAATATTCACACAAGAAAAAAGTAAATTCATAAAAAATATGCCTACCTTTGTAGGCAATGTTTTCAGAAAATTGGAAGAAACTAACTTTCAAAAAATTTAAAGTAAGCAAGAGCTTTTATATACGGCACTAACAATCAGGGAGTAAGAAAGGTATTGGTCATGCTTGCAGAGGTTTTCTAAATTATCCTCATGCAAGAGCTGTCTTTCAGCAGTTAGACAGAATTTTGGGACATCTTTTATTCACAGTTCAATTTGACTAAAATTTTAAAATTTTTTATAGGAGAAAAGCAATAATTGTATGAAAATGGGGACAATATTTGTACTGGTATTTCCAAAATTAAAGGTTTTGGTTTGACCTGCTAGATTTGCAAAGAGCCTTACCTACCAACCACAAAACTAGGGAGATGTGAGATGTACCAATACTCCGTCATCTCCCCACATACTATGGCATGACATGTAGGGAACTTACGAGGGAAATTGAAGGTCTCAACCCACATCCACGGGGTGTGCGACCTGGGCCAGGAATCTGGAAGTTGGCTTATTATTTTGCACAAAAAAAATGAGTCTCTGGACAGTAGGACAGTCCTGGGTTTGTCATTCCAGTTTTTCTTATGCATAAAAGGGTCATTTACTGTTCCAACTAATAATCAATAGAATATGCAAGAATATATAGATCCTAAAATATCTTGTACCCCAGTGTTTGAGGCACTCCCTGAGAGGATCCAGGCTTGGGTTAAACCTCTGTTAGACACAGAAGAAATCCATGCCTCATTTTTACCAGGTAAGTGTGCTTAGGCACAGGCAGTAGACAAACATAAAGCCACATTTGTCACCTTCTTCTCCTCAGTTTTGTAAATGGCATCTAAGCTCCCTTTTATTAATGTTGCCCATCATTTCAACTTCTTCTTTATTAAAAATGTCTGAATTTGTACTGTTACTTTATCTTCATTTCACCCCAAAGATTGTTTTGTTATTTCAAAATTTTTATTTATTTTTTCATTTATTTTTACCTTAGCAAAAAATGTTAGTTATTCACACGTCTGTTTAGTATGCAATCCAGAGGAAGAACTCTCTTATTGCATTATTAATTGTCTAATACACCAGAGACAGAAAATGCATCAAAAATAATGCTCTAAGTGCTTTAAAAAGTTGACTTCCACCAAAAAAACATAGATGGCCTACAAAAATATGAATGTTAATTCATCTGCCTTTCCCCATTTTTGATCAGCTATCAGTTCTTGGGCTACAGATGCATATATTTTATCTTATATGTATCATCATTTTGCATGTATCATTATCATGCTTACATGTTGTGTATACACATTACAAGGAATGCTGAAAATTGCTGTGCCTCCACACGAGCGGTGATGCACATCACATCTCTCTCTGCAGATCCCCTTTTTTGACATCTCCCTGCTGCCTAATTCAATATATATGGGGATTACCAGAGCAGTGAATGGCTTGGTCTCTGATGATGAGATGTCCACCGCACTTCGTCCACCTCGTGGCAGAAAGCTGATGCAACATTAGTTGTGGCCAAAGAGCCTTTTTCTCTTTCTTCTCAGCTTCAGCGACAGATGCTGGCAGGGATGACTGGAGAGACTATCAGTGACCCACGGGGAGGATACCAAAGCAGGAGTTGGAAAACAGAGGCACATGTCATTTTTAGCTGTGGGTGAAGCTAGGTAGGCACACAGACTAAAAAAAGAAAAGGCTTCAGCAAGGTCTGCTCCAAGAATTTGCATCTGGAGGAAGAAATACATTATTATAGTTATCCTGTATTTTGTTAACTGGCTGTGTGGTCACAACTTCACAGCTAAAGCTAAGTTGATGACAAAGTCAATATGTTTGCCATGTAAACTCAGAATGTGTCATTTAGCCATTAGTACCATACAGAGTCCCAAGAGCGGGGGGTGGGAATCCTGGCTACAAATAAAATGAGCTCTCGGCTTCCCAGGGCTAGGGGCAAGGRCGACAGTAGTACTGCTACCTGCACTCCTTAAGATGAAATCCCTTTGTGAAGGAGAAACAGCCTCCAAAACGCGGTAATGGAATTATAGAAATTCAGGCAAAAATGGAAAATGGCCTATTACTTGCTTTCTTCACATACCCATGAATATTTGAGGTCAATCTTCCATGTGTTGGCCTTCCACTTCTGCATCATTCATCTCCATTTTTAGAATGTGTTGAAATAAATTCAATATTCCTGACAATATGCCCCACTCATCCATCTCTGGAACATTTTGTAAAGTGGGCAATAATGCTGGACTAGATGTAAAACTGGATATATAACAATTCCTACACCTCAGTACAATTAAAAATATCAATTGAGCCTGACAGCTAGAGGAAAGCTCAGTATTAGAGTATGTTCTGCTTTTTTCCAGCATTGAGACATTAGTCATTCACAGTGAAATGCTCTCCTTTGTGTCCAGCAACAGACGTAAGCAGGGTCCAGCACAAATGGGAGCCAGAGCAGTTAGCATGGGTGGACTGAGCTCTTTTGCTGTCTTGTTTGTCCTAAGCCATTCTTAAAATCCCCGGTTGGTTGTAAGAGATGCCAGCATGAAGGATTTAGTCCAAGGAAAGGAAAAGAATTGTGTGAACAGGTAGAGAAAAGCTAGTTGCTTTTTCCCTAACACTTCCAGAAATTAACGTTAACTTTTTTAAAGTTCAAAAATATTTATTTTGTGTTGCAATTTATTGTTCTTAACTTTTTAGCCCTGTGTTACTGTGTCCTAAGTAAAACCAGAAATACAAATAATAAAAAAAAAAGAAAGAAGCTAATCCTTTGTTACTTCAAGTCTAGTCAGAAATAAAAAAAAAAAAAAAAAAAAAAAAGAATTAAAGAGAAATTAGTTTGTTATACAGGAGACCCAATTTTTTTTTTCCCCACAGCTTCATGTACGTGAAATGAGGCCCTGGATCTCCAAACAGAGACTTTGCCAAGTGTATATCTTTTTAGATTTGATGCAGGTCTTTGATTCTTTACATTAGTGCAGTCACGGGTTCTAAACAAGTAATTCTTACTATTCATATGCATCACAGCCAAGCATTAGGTCTTCCAAAGCACATTCATACTTTTAATGCTTAGTCTGTAGTATTGTGTGTGGTCAGACAGATAATGAGTTATTCAAAGACAGAGCAAAGATAAAGTAAGTGAATCTTTCAAACAAACACATACTTTAGCTTGTACAATATGCATATTTTGGAGAATATCCATTTTTTAATAACAGACTTATTGTCTGAAGGTACTGAGAATAATTTCTTCTTATTCATGGAGGAAAACAAACATTCTTCATATGATCTTTCCTTGGGAAAATAAGAAGAGTGAGGAAAACTTTGATTCCCTGAGTGGGAGGTTCCAGAAATAGGAGTGTTTTGGAATTTATATGATTCAGACTCCCAGTATAAATTAAAGGATTTTTAAATTCAAACAGTCTAGAGAACACTTCTGAAATGGGCCATAAGTTCTTCCAGGAAAAAAAAAAAAATGTCAGTGCTGATTGACAATGAACTATAGAATACTTTCACACTTTCACAGCAAATTGAAGAGAGCCAGTATTTTAAGGGACAGCGTGTATTCCACTTTAAACAGGGGATAAAATAAATCTTTGAAATGTTTTTGTGATGTAGGCTTTGCAAAACATCTATCCTTTTGAGGCTTTGTTAAAGGGAGCTTGTTTACAAAGTCTGAAGCTGATGAGAAGCAGAAGAAAATTAAGAAATGTTATCTAGGTGAGTCAGTATGAACAGTCAGCTGGTCTCCTTCAGACATTTACAGAGGGCTCAGATAAATGGACAGAATGTTTAAAATTGGGCTGCACTTAATGAAAGTGCCTTGTTATAAGTATTAAACACCCAAAGACAACACAAAGCTCTTCAGACAAGTACTGAAGTCTGAATAGCAGCTCTGCATTGAAAAGCTAGGATTGTAAACCAGCAGGGAACCAGAGCAGCATTTCATATGACTTACTCAGCGCCCCAGCCAGGGCAGTTTTTTATGTGTGTGCATTGATGTTAAATTGAAAGGAAAGGAATGTATAGGTAAATATCTATTTAACTTTGTCATTACCATTGTTTTGAATTTAGTTTCTATCTTCTATAGCTTATTTTCCACATTCGACCCAATAAATGTAAATATCTTTCCAGATATTCATTTTTATATACATATAAGAATAAGAATATATACAAGAACATCAAAGTAAGCATGCATGTATGCATGTTTATGTGTAATTGTAGAAGGAGGACAAGGTTGAAGTGCCATAATTCATCTGGGACTGAACACACTGCAGAGTAGTATATTGTTATGATGGTTTACACAGAAGCATCAAGTAAGACGCATGGATTTTTCTTTGTGAGTTCAAAAAAGCCTATCCATCTTTACTTAACCTCTGACACAGAACATAAAATATAGGTTAAAAAAGACCTTTTAAAATGATAAATAGGTAATGAAATATTTGGGCACTTCCTGAGAAATACTACATATTATCTAAAGGGAATTCAAGCCAGTTGTTTCTAATAGTAGTGAGGAAGGACAGTACTGGCATGCCACTAACATGTCAGAGACTTAACAAAAGAAAACGGTGAGGTTTTTCTCATGAAAACAAAATGGTTTGTGTTTTACAATGTCCCTTTCTGGAACATTAGATTTTGCATGTGATATTCCAAACAGTCCAAGCAATCAGTTTATTCCCTGCCTCTCTTTTATGCTGTCCTTAAAAAATAAGTTTTCTGCACAGTCTTCAGTAGGCAAGTCCTTAAAAGTTAATTGTTCTATGTGCTTTTGCAGGTTCTTTATTCCAGCAGAGAACTCCACAGGTTTTTGGAATAGATAACAGCCAAGATACATAAACTTTATTGTTGTTATTGCCCATTTGATGAGCCTGTGTCCCTAATGGTTGCCTACTGGCTATTCAAACAAAACAAAAAACTGGCAAATTATACCAATATATGAAATAAGACTCCCAAGGGGAAAACTCAGTCTTATTTCTTTTTCTCACCCAAAACATAAACCACTTGTGAATGGAGCATATCCCAGTGTTCAAATGTTTGTCACAGAGAACCATATCTGACTGTCAACGTGTCCTCTCTGCATTGCTCACTGGTTGCCAGATGCATAATCATTGTACCAGAGGAAACAAGTTTCCTCATTTTTTCAGACCTGTGTTTATTCCTTACTTCAGAAGCAAGATAGTGACCAAGAGAGCACTGCAAAAATATTTCTTAATATGGACCTGATGGAAAGCAAAATTGCAGGGACAGATCATGCAAGGGGTTGATGACAAGATACAGGTCTGTCACAGCTAGGCTGATGTTTCTAATCTCGTCTGCAGTTGTCTGTTGCTACCATCTAATAGCTGTTTAGTAACCAGAGCAAATGAGCTTGATGGTCAGTCTGCTCCGGTGGATGGATATATTGACATGCAATACTTGCTAGAAATGAAATTGTAAGTTGATTTCAAGTCCCTGGATTCTGTTTGCAAATAAAAAAAAAAAGAACTTAGCTCTCCAGGGAATTTTTCCTAGAGTTCTTCACCAACACTAACTTTGTGCCAGCACTGGAAAAACTTTCAGCAGTAAATGGCAAAAATGTTTACTTCTTGTTGATGCTCTTACCCCAATTATCCACATTTTGTGGAGCCACTGCCTAGGATTGCTGCCAGTGTGGTCCTCTCATTTAATTTCACAAACCACTTTCACTGTTATTTACTGAGTACAAACACAAATCTCTGGAAAATGTTGGCTTGGTGTTCCCCATTAAAATTCACCCAAGAAGGACAACTGTGATTAAAACTAGTCCTGAATGTAGTCCCCAAACTTAGGTAAACATAACCAATTTTTTCAATGACATCATAATCCAAAAAAAAAAACTTTGGGAACAAAAGGACATTCAAAACTTATCAATTATAAAATGGGACACCAATTTATCTTGTTCCTCTTGAGAAGGAAGGTTGGCACCTTTTTAACTGTATATCCTAACGAGAGCAACCTGCTTTGGCCAAACAGGACACATCACAGGGCTTACTTGCCCACGGTGGGTTCTCTGGCAGCACTTGTTTAACCTATCTGCCATCCAGGTACCCCTGAAGCTCAGCAGTTGTGTCTCTTTATTTTACCTTTAAGAAGCGAGACAGGGGACCTCGGGGTTTTGCATGCCTCCATTTAGGCAGCATAGGAGAAGTTGGTAATTGGGTCAATTTCTACTTTTTTTTTTTTTTTTTTTTTTTTTGAGGAGGGTCAATCATTTTTCCTTCAGAGCCTTCCTTTTGTATTAATCTTCCATTTTCTTTTGTGTTTTTTATTCTACCATTAGGATTCATTTTATGGATAATCTCCATTTTCCTGTAGGGATACCTGCCAACCTGCTTCTGCCTCCTGGACTTCTGTTCCTTGCTGCACAGTCCATATCAAGGTGTATTTTCAGACCAGTTCAACTTACTCAGCAAGTACCAAAACAGAGAATGATTTTTTATATGCTTTGTTAACAAATATTAACCCAACCACTCTTAGCTGGTGATCTCCCATTTTAATACAATAGGGTAGAAAATTTCCTACCTGGAAGAAGACTGCATCTAACAGCTCTGTTGCACAGGTTTCACTGATTAAAAAAAAAAAAAAAAAAAAAAAAAACAACACAAAACCTCTTGACACATTTCTTGTTACATCTAAATAACAGAGGTCATTGTGGATCTTCCTGTCAAACTGGAATGTAAGTGTAAGACTCCATCAGTTTAATAGAGCTATGTTATCATTACTTTCAGCCAAGATACTAGATGCTGTAAAAGATATTCAGCACATGTTTATTTTTTGCTGGAAGCAAAGATTGAAAGAAGAATGTAGGTGTGGTGCTCTCATAGCAAAATCAGCCTTCTCTTTTGATGATGCCTTTAAAAAATATTTGTACGTCTTTTACAATCAGGAATTAATTTTATGGAAGTGTATTCAAAACTTGTATTTATCCTTATCTACTTCTTCTTATTAGATAACTAAAATAGTAATCATTTGCCATAGTAATTTTATCGCTTTTTTATCCTCACTTAGGCCATTAAAACACAAAATCTCCCAAATTGTCATTTTGCACCAACCAACCAAACTGCAACTATATTAAGAAGCTTCATTTTTTCAGATGTTGTCTACAGTGCTATGTATTCCCCAGTTCCATCTGTCTTTATCTGTGCTCTTTTTCTGGATCTTGTTCATGAGTTGGTACTCAGAGAACTTACACTTTTATCAGGGCCATATTCCCATGCTGGGCTGGTCCTATGAGGTTTTGAATTGCTTGTGAGATACGTGGACTTTTTTCCACTCCAGCAGTGGTTGACAAAAAAGGGAGAATTCTGCACATTTTGAGAGTCCTTGCGTTCTGTAGTCCAAAAGGAAATCTATATCAATTCTGTGTCCAGAAATAGCTTGCTCCTTTTGACATCCAAAGGTCCAAGGGTCTTTTATTGCTTTGACCTTTGGTTTTCCTTTGGTCACTCTACTTAGATACAAGGATGGGAGTGACCTACCAAACACTGCAAAGCATTCAGGGAATGCAACGGCATGCGCTTTAGGAAGTGCGGGATGATATATAATACAATTATTAATAGGACTTGTTCCACAAAGGAATTTGGGAGACTAGCTCCCACTGATTGCTTTTGAGCATCGGGGCCTCTGCCTCTGTCTCTTGGGGAGCTGAGTTTTTATAGACAGGAGAGACCAGTGTAGTCTTAGAGATGTAAGACTATGTACCGCGCTCCAGATATCCCAGAAACAGATATTTCAAAGATTGACTGGGTATTTCTTCCACTCTCCAGAGATTAAGTATAACTTGTAAAATACTCTGCTCAGCAGAAGTAAGTTAAAGCTTCTTGTAGCCTGGGAAGCTCTAATCCTGTTCTGAAGGTTATTAGACAGTAAGTCTTGAAGAAACGGAGGGAACTGGTTTGGCACAGGTAATGAATGTGCCTACAGCAATCAGGAAGCTCCATCAAAACAGGAAATACATCTTGATTACCAACTGTATTCCCAGGGCAAAGGCAAAGGAAAGAAGCCTGTTTACACCCAGAGATTTTTCTCAGACTTTATCCCCGGACAGGATCTCAGTCGATCTATCTGTTTTCTAATTCTTAGAATGATATATTCTCAAATTCCTCCTGTACACCTCATATCAGCTTGCAGAGTGATAGGATGCATTCTCATTCCAGTGGAGAAACAGTCAATTCCTGGAGCTGCTAATATCCTTCCAATGCACCAGAAAATGCAGACAAAAATTACAAAATATGAGGCAAGCCTGCTGAAGTATCCCCATTGGCTCTACAAACTGGGATTTCACTCTCTTGTTTCCCACACATCTCCTGTCACTCCTGGAAAAAAAACCCACCAAACCACACAACTGAACAAATCCCATAGGATTAAGATACTTCTGCAGAAATCTCTTATGATTGCACTATCAAGGTATCCTTGAAAAAGGGATAAAATTTCAAGAACATACACTATACTCTGGCTATCAGAATTGGAAAAAATATGTATAATGCCATAACTGTTGTTATAAGGACCTTGATTTGAAAGCAAGCAAAACTTGCTTTGAACATCTTCAGAGTTTGGTTCCTCAATTAATTCCTTGCAAAAAGAATAAACAATACTAAATCAACTCCATTATTAAGGTTTATGGTCTTCAACTCCCATTTTAGGCTTACAGCAAAAGTTCAGTAGTCTGGTAAGTTTATCAGGACTAACTACCTAGGACTTAAAAGCTTGGTTCATTTTTGTTTATAGGCTACAAGTCCATGTTGCTTTAGAGATTGGTGGCCGTATTTCCAAACTCTGAAACTGTCCAGAGATCGAGAAAGTTTCTTGAGTTTAGAGACAGCAATGGTGAACGGTTGTACACATTCTGTACGAGGTGGGTGATACACAGGCATTAACAGCTCTGCAAAGTACAATCTGTTACATAGGGATTAACAGGTCTGTGTATTGTGTCTCTGTTACCATAGATGTGCAAGGTCTAACAAGAAATTACCAAAGCCCTGTGCCTCCAAGGGTTTTTAGGAACATTGCTTCATCTCTTCAGAAGTTGAATGAAATCTCTACTGAGGAGGGGAGGACTCCAGGTTCTTTGCTCTATGGGAAACGCCAGCAGCAATGTCACTCCTGGGTACCCTTGACCCAAAAATTCTGGCAGAAAAAGCAACTTTAAACATCTAAGCAGAAATTTACATCATCCCATTTTAGCTCTGAACACAAGCAGGAAATTCAGTCTATAACTTCCATCTCTCTACATGTAAGTTAGATTAATTCTTCAGCCAAAAGGAGAGAGGGTCTCTTGCAAAAGGCCATTTAAAATTAAATCAGTTAGYTTAGCTATTGGGAAAGCCTATCTCATGACTGGAGAGGGAGCCAGGGGATTCTGGGCAGCTAATTTAGCTAACCAAGCTGCACGTTTAAGTTGGAAGGGATAGTAATGCAGCAAAATACTAAATTATTTGGCATCCTGTAAATGCCAAGACTAGAGCAGGAGAGGCAGAGCTTCTTTGCCTTCACAGGACTTGTAGCAGGGTTATTCACTGTATTCCTTTCTATGTGGTTATTCACAAAGAGTTGAAGCCAGTTCACATTTATGTTTTCTTCATCCATTAATTTCTCATATATTTCTTTCTCCTGCAACCCACAATGGTTTCTAGCTTTAGCAGGCATTCTGTTATTTCAAAATCAATTACAAAGGGAAGATAACTACTGAAAATGGAAGACTACAGCAACAGTTCTTACCTTGGGTAGTACCATATTGTTGTTAAAGGGCCAGGAAAAAATAGCACGTCTTTTAATGAGAATTTAAAGTTCTTAAAATTCAAAAATAAGTTTCCTGTGTTTGCATTGAAAATCTTGGTCCATTTTCTTCTTTATTCTCCAGAAACTTCYTACGTGACATGTGGAGAGTGCCTCTTATAGTTATGACTAATAGTCCTACTGGGCTGTCAGAACCTGTTCATGAACAATTCATGTAACATTGCAAGGCTGCCAGTAGGAAAAGCCCTTCTCCATGCCTTCCGCACAATAAAGGCCTCAAAAAGTCTTTGCAAATCATTGCACCTATCCAGCAAAAGTAGGCACTTCCTTTATAAAAAAGGTTGATTTCTGTTGTTGCTGGTTATTTTTTTTAAATACGGGATTCTTCATAGTAAGGTAGCATTTACACATTTATACACTTAACATTTATACATGCACAGATCAGCAAATGATGGTATCAACACAGACACCGAAGCAAAGCTGCCAAGCTCAGTGGCAGGTCTGTGCTCTGTGGAGCAAAGGAGCAAGGGTTTTGCACAGTATTTGTTCCCTACCCTGAAAACACAGTCTTTTTTCCAGAGTGCAGATAGATTATGGAAACAAATGACTTTCTCTAAAACCCTATCTGCAATCATCCTCTGTTTGTAGGTGTTTATTTTACTGGTTTTATGCAAAGTCTGGAACTTCTAAATATCATCTCTGTCAGCTACAGCAATCTCTCCCTTTTAGCTGGGAAAAAAACAAAGCCTGCAAATTAACGTCCTCCTGTTTTTCTTGTTCCATTTCACTTACACTCCCTCCCTCATTTCTTCATTTCTCTCTAAAGGTTCATAACGTACAGTAACACCTGCTGGGGTGGTAACAGCAGTTTGAGCTCTCCCATAATGGTGCTCTGCTGACGTGTAGAGTGATACAGATCAGCATCTCGGTCCCTCTCACTGCCCACTTTTTGGTTACATCCTCCCTCCCAGGGATGACCACACTCCAGAGCAGCCCTCATGCCTAGTGGGGCAAGACCTGGACACTTGGTCCTATTTGCAGTTGTTATGGACCCTGACAGACCCATGGAGCTGAGAATAAAATCAATGTCTCTCTAGTACAGATGGTCAACAGGCTTAAGTGAGCTAATGCTTTGAGCACAGGCCAGATCTATTTTAATTACTAAAAACCCTGTCATTCCAGGGTCTCTCTGTCATGAGCTGTCGCTCTGCTCAGGTAGTTCTTTTTAGCACATAAACCATGCAGTTAAATATCTGCCAACTTAAAATGTATTATTTAAATAACCTTAAAATCTTCTCTGCTTTAGCTTTTCCAACCTTTTTCAGGAAAACCTGTGCATCATTTGTATGGATTTATGGAGATGTAAAAGCCTAAAGTAATGTTTCAGCACTAACAAATGTGGGTAGATGTGACTTAAAACAAGCTGATCGCGCATTGGAACAACAAAGACTGGAGGATTAAGGCAGTCAGCAAAGATGAAAGTGTAGGCAAATCTGCAGGAAAAAAAATAAGCTTGCAAGGAGATCCTAAACAAGTTGAACATGCGGGAAATGTTTAAAGATTGGCCTTCATGGGTGTGCTTTTTTTTAAATAACCAACAGGTAGATAACGGTGTCATGAACATATAAGTTGTCTCAGCTTTAGGTATGCCTGGCCTGTACCTGATTTCCTTAAAGGAAAACACTTTTCTGACCCCTGTTGTCTTAAGGCATCATTTAATGCCAGCATGCTTAGAAAAGTTTTAATGAGTTCAGTTGGGAAGATTTCACAGAGCAATATACTCGTAAGGGAAAAATCCTTGTGGAACTACAGCTTCCTCGGCTGTTCACAGCCAGTCTGAGCACAGTCCCTCACAAAGCGCTCCTGCAATATTTCCTCGTTAAGCGGGCATGCTTTTTTTCCTATTTGAACAATGCCAAAAAGTGATAACTCAGACTCTGAGAATTGTGCTGACAGTCAGCTGTCACTCATTGTCCTTTATTCTGACAACCTCAGGCATTCAGCCATGGATTCATGAGTTTTCCCCTTTCTCTTTATTTTTAAAGGAGGTGGGGGATGGGTGAGTATATCAGAGGATTCAGCCCTGAATAGACTTTTGTTTTGCTCTTTCTTTTGCCTCCTGACTGTGTCAAATGCAGTGTGTCTCTCATGCAGTTTCACTCTTTAGAGAGCCTTGACTGGGCTGGCTAGTTAGTATTCAGAAACAAGCCAAAGAGGATAAAATTCTTCTCTCTGGCTTGCTGAGACTGCAAATAAGCAATTAGACTAAAAGCTCAGTATTGGAAAAAAAAGGAAGACTTTTGCAGCCTTTGTTGTTGACTGGAACCTGCCAATATACTTTATAACTTTGAGAATAGCATAAGAGAGAAAAATTCTAGACACAGGGGTATGTGTTGGTTAATACGCTTGTACTGTATTTTCTTAAAGACAGCTCATCAGTGTACCCTACTCTGTGAACTGTAGTATTTGCCATTTAAAGTTGTTTACTTACTGTAATGAGAAAGAAATGGAAAAGCTTAGCAGTGGAAATGGAAAATTCATCTTTTCCTCATAAGTAATTGAGATGTTTCAAAGACAGACGTACATGGTAGAATACAGATTCCCATCCCCATTTCAGGCTGTGCTCCACACAGTTTCCTTCACTGCCGAACTCTATATCCAACCCTCTTGTCAACACTGACATGTTTCTGCCCCTTTTTTGCCTATCTAGTGTCACCTCTCAGCGTTTCATCCTCCACTCTTCTAGTGAACGTCTTTATGCCATACCCACCCCTCCACGCACAGTGCCCTCCCCGATCTGACTGACAGGATTGCAAAATCGTCTTCCTCCAAACTCCTTTTTGAGCCCCGCACTTTGTATAATACCTCTGAAAACTGGTGATTTAGGGGGAGATTGTCTGAGTGCTTGAGGGGTATAAGGGATGATTCTATACATTTAATAATATCATGTGTAAAATTATTCTGTAACTAGTATACCAGAAAAGAGGGCATATCCAAATATATCACCTCATCTCCATGTATTGTTAATGTGTATGTGTACACACACACATATATGAACAACCAGAAATAGAGCCTATTGCTAGCTTAATTTCAGTCTCCTATCTTTCACATCCTTGGTTAAAAAAAAAAACAAAAAAACAACAAACAACAATTCTCCATTACGAAAAGCATCCAAAAAGACGTCACAACTGCAGCCCGCATCCCAGCCGTGCAAACATGGATGGATTTCTCCTGCTTCTTCCCTCCTTCAAGCTGCACTCTTGCCTCCAGCTTCTGTCCTTGTTGTTTCAGTTTTCTTTTTGAATTATTAAAAAGTTTTTGCTGACTTTCAAGGGTCAATATTTCTTCAGCACAGTGGGCCCTAGGGACGTGACTTTTACTTCTATCTTGCCGTGGTCTGTTAGGTCTCATTGCCCTTCGTGACTTCTGGAGTTTAAACCAGTCCCCATGCTTCTTGTTTTTTCAGGTTCCTTTCCAGCTGCATGTTTAGCTCTTGACTGTGTGTTTTTACCCTTCATATAGCCTGTAGCAGGCTGCCAGGAAGGAGGAGCAGTCTTCTTCATGCTCTGTCACTATGCTTAGTCTCAGTGTCCTTCTTTCTTGGTGATGGCTCCTACAGTCAAGGTGTTTGGTGGCTGGTCCCACATGACACCAGGACACCCCTGGGGCCAGACTGTACCCACAGATGTGTGCTACCCAGCAGCACTTACAAAACAGGGATGCTGCTGTGGATAGCTCCTCTGGCTCAGTACACCAGGGCTCATTCCTGACACCAGTAGTACTACAATATCTTGGGATAGGGTGTCAGCCTACCTTGTGTCTGTACTGCAAGCAGAAGTATTCATGCAGCGAAGCTTGAAGGTGAATATGCCATGTATCTACAAGACCCTTGCCAGCAGTAGTATCCAGAGGTAGGCTCTGTGTCAAGAAAGCCAGTTCTGGGTGGGGCACATGTTGGTGCACACAAGGGTTCAGGCACCTATCCCGTCTGCTGGACTGCTCCATCCATCTTCTCATCTTGTCACATCCCATGACCGACACTAGGCAAAGAAGACCAAGGTCTTCTCTGAAAGGTCTTGATGTTGACCACTTTGAGAGAGGCTATGCGGTCATCCTGAACGGCACCATTTCTGAATTATTAAATGACACAGCTGACAGTATAGTTGTTCCCGTACATTGACACCTAAGCCATACTCAGATACTTAATCTCTAGAGATCTATAATGCTTGATGTAACTCCTGATTTAAAGCCTGATTGACATGCCAGAGCCTAATTTAAACAGGCAGATGGACCTGAAGTCAACAGGAGTATGAGTTGGCCTTTAGCGATGAGCATTTGTGTTAAACCCTGGCGTGCTCCCAATGCCCACTTTTCCTAAGAGAAGACAAGGCTTGTAGGTAGAAGGAATATGATGTAGTAGACTAATCAGTAAAGCTGGAAAAATTAAACAAGTTTTGGGGCTCTCCAGCCCTTATTTAGATCTGCAGAAGCTGCAGCTCTCAAAGCTGAATACCACCTGAGAGTGATTGCTCAGAGACCAGATAGATATACACCAATTAGACTACCTTCGAATGAAAAGAGGGTTGATATTTGTGGCATGGGGGATGACGTCAGGGAGGATGAGGAGAAAGTCCTCTCTTGGATGAAAGAGAGAAACAGAAAGCCTTAAAGGCACGGCGGGAAGTTGGAATCTGTCATAAAACCAGTAACAGTTGAATCTATGTTTTCTTTGTCTCCAATAGAATTATGATTTTTAGTTCCTTGGCTTATCTTTATAAAACACAAAGTTGTAGGAAGGGAAATATTTTTCCCCAGATCAGGTGATTTCCTGTAGATTTCCTATGAAACAGCTACTGCTTTGTGTGACAAAAGCCATTGTCATCACCTATGAGCCTGTCCTGTGCATGTTCTTAGACCCTCACAACCACTGCAAAGTGCTACAGCAGTTTACCTAAAGTTCTGCAAATTCCTATTTCTAGGAAAAGCCCTGATCTTCAGTTTCCTCAACTGTGTTCCAGACTGCTGGAACAGAATGACTGTTATTAAAGATCTTGGAATCATAAATAAATAGGATTGGAAGCACAAAGAAGTACATGCCTGAATCTCCTTTGCTATTGATGCTGTATGGGAACTGGAATCAACTTAATTTAGAAGAAGACTTGTTAATCATCATAGTTGCACTGAAAACAATTTGTCTGCAGATAGTAAGTTGATAAACACCACCCAAATGCTAAAATGAAAAACTCCTTTGCTGTGATAGTTACTTATGACTCTACACTATATATTACATTTTTATATATGCAGTATTGCTTTTTACTATAAAGAATCGTTGCAACTTTGGTGGCAGCTGAAGTGCTCTGAACTGTCTCCTAGGAGCAAGAAGACACTGCAGTATAACAACTTTAAAAAAAATTGCATTGCAAATCAGAATTTAAGATTGTCAGAAATGGTTGATCCAGGCAAGTCATCTTTCAAGACTATTTTAAGCCAGACAGGACTTTTTTTTAAAAAACTCTCTTGAAGCACAGACATATGTTACTCTATTCAGGTGAATACATTTAGTGTTTCTTTCCCTAGTACTAATAAAAAACCACATTTCTTAGGAATCCATCAGTAAAATGAAAGGATATATTTTCAAGACGATGTAGTGTTTAAATGTTATCATTATTATATTTAATTGCTTACTGTCATACGGAATTAAACACATGCATCTGTATTTATATCTTTCGTTTTTTTCTCTCCTGTATACATACGTGCTTTTCCAAGCATTTAGGATTATTCATCTATTTACAAGATAGAGATATAATCTACAAAATGTATAAAAATGTATTCATATTCATATTGTTTTAATTTGTATAAGAATATCTGATTGAGAAAATTGTTCCTGTATCTTGCCTAGTTTTACAGTGTGATTGGCATAGTTAAGGTTCTTCACATATGTGAAACCCAATTGACTTCAATGATATTTTGCAGAGGCCCAACAGATTTATTTACGCAGTAAGATCTAGGCCTTAATGATCAATTAAAATAAACAATGTAGGCACATAAGCTTATGAAAATCAAAACAGAAAGCAGCAGTTGCTGCTCCAATAATTTTATGTTACTTTTAAGTACTATATCTTAAAATGTAATTAAAAAATAGAAACAATGGGATGTTTTGCAGACTCAGAAATATAAAAATACAAGTGGAGGTCCAGCTATTGTAGTTTCTGTAATTTGTGACCTCTCATAATTAATCTTTATTTCTTAAAAAAGAAGAAATCATAATAAATCCAGTCTCATAAATCGAAAGGGGAAAAGATATGACTTACTTGTCAGAATGAAATCCAAAGCATATATAGGCACTGAAGGTCTGTGCTAGTCATGCCAGCTGTTTAAACAGGGTGCGCGGATATCATTTCTATAGATGCAAACCTTCAGAAGTAATGTCTATAAGGAAAATAGATGCATCCTTATCTGTAGTTCACTTTACAAGCCAACTTTATTGGTTTGTTTTTATCAGAGGATTTGCAGAACATTCATACTGTACTAAAAGCCATATATATGAATTGGATTTCTCTTTTTATCTGATTAGATATTGTCCATGTAACTTTTGCATTATATAAACATTTTCTAACAGATTACTGCTATTTCTTTAAACAGAATCTACATTTTTCTTGGTCCTGAATGGTAGTACGAAATCCATGCAATCAAACTGTGAAAGTAAATGTCTTTTTTTTTTTTTTTTTTGTCTTCATGAGGACATTCTACAGTAGGCAGTGAAGTATTTCAGCCATTCCAGAGTCATGTAAACTATCCTAAAAATGTACTGGGAAGAAGAAGAGGCTGTAATTCATTATTTTTTGCAATGAACTGACATGAAAGACTACATTTTAAAGGATCCAGTGACTTCATTTTCTTTGCTCACTGAATATCAATTGTTCCATACCAGGGATGTTTTGCCTAGTTAATGTAGAATGAATTCTTTGATAAATAATGGGTTGATTTTTGGTCAAAATAAAATTGGTTTTTGGGAAAGTTTTTCTTCTGCTCTGTCTTTTTCTGATAGTAAACTGTAGTGGGATTCAGCTGTTCTGTTTTAAAATCTTTTGGGTTTTATGAATAGCTCTTAAAGTCTCACTAGAGTTTACTGTTGTTGTAATTCCTCAAGAGAGGAACACGAAAGTAATTAGGAAAAATATCATACTCCCAAGACATTTTATTGCTCACAAAGTCATAATGTGTCACCTTTCCTCACGTGGATTAATATGTAAAAGCCTGGTTCAGCAAGTCGTACATGCAAGTACACAATGCTAAGCCCAAGCAGTAGCCCCGTTGACTTTGATTGGTTATACATGTGCTTAAAGTAATGCCTGTGCTTAAGTGCCTTGTTACCTGGGGACATAAAATGCTACTTCAGGTAAAGGAAAGTGGCATCACCTGGTCCATTGCTGCAGAGCCGTCACTCCATAATTTCAAACATTAATCTAACCTTATTTCAAAATCAGATTCTAGAGCTGCAAAGGAACCGGGAACTAACTGGAGGGATGGGTGGCAGTTGTGTGAGCAATACTGCTCCTGCTGTCGACTTCCATTGCCTTGGTGTAAGACCATGGCAAATATAATAACTTGCAGTTGCCAGATAATCTATCAATGTGTAATTTTTTCTTTTCTTTTCAAGGCGGTGTTGCTTATCATAGCAGGGTACAAGATTCTTTCTTTTTTGCATGGTGTATCCGTGACGTTTTTGCCATTCAGAAGCAATGCTGACACACGCAGGAAATGACAGATAGCATTAGTGTAATAAAAGAGTTAAATCAAAACCAAAGCACAGATGTATTTCTAGTTGTTTTGAAAGCACTGACCTAAGCACCTCTGCAGGATTTTATTAGTAAAGTCTAAAAATATTTGGAGGTGAGCAGTGCTCTCTTGTAATAGCCTAAAAGAGCTGACTTGTCATCAAGTGTGTTTGAGATGCCTTTATCTGGAGCTAGTTTCATGCCTGTTTGTGAAAGAGGAATTTTCTTGGGCCTTTGTCCATGACTGCTGAGACGTTATTGAATGTCAGGTGTCAGGGCTCAGACCAGCCCGCCATAGGTGCCAAACAGTGTGGGGGCAAGGAGGAAAAGAAAGGAGGAAAGGAAAGAAAGAGAAACAGCTAGAGAGTCAAAAAAGCGAAAGGTGTACATGGAAAAGCTTTTAAGCAGCCCTTCTACCCTAAACCTGAAGGTCAGCATGTAACTGGACTAGTGCAGGCTGTGTGGTCACTGCCTGCAAGTCCTTCTGTATTAAATTAAAATGAAAAATGAAAAGAGCCGTTTGTAGAATTATATTCAGATTCAGGCATGGGGTTTGATCCTGGGTTTGATTATAGCATGAATTTTCTTCTGCTGATTAAGCGGCTTTCATGTTCCTCATTTACTTTTATGGATCAAAAGACAAGTAAGGTACCTCATTGAGCGAACAGCCTCTGCCCCACAGATCTTGCAATCAAATCTTCATGTCTGCAATCCCTAATTCCTGCAGTTTGTCCATGTACTCCCGTCACAAGGGGCAGAGCTGAGGAAGCAGTGTATATACTAGCCAAAAGGACCATATATAAAGAGGTTTTGCACTTTTTTTTCTTGCTCCTCAGAATGGAATAGGAATTTTTCAGCTTTGTTGCTGCTGAGGAGAAGACGGTATGTTGCTTTTTTTCTTAACATCTACTTCTGCATGCTCTACCACCTCTCACCTCAGGGTAAAGTGGATGTTTTTCACATCAAGCAATAAAAAACCCAACCGAATATCCCCGTATCATGCTACATTACGATCATTTTCAGACCACATGCAACTAGGCAGAGAACTGTTCAGTTAGATGCTGCAGTTACTGTTAATGAGGGCTGTTATGGGATAATTGAAAACATATGTTGTCCATGCACCACCACTGCGACTGCAGCAGTAGAAAGGGAGATGTCCTTTTGCTGTTGATTAGGACTGATCCTCCCAGAACTGAGTAGCAGTAGGGCTCAGAGGGGTCTTGATTTCTGTCCCTCTTAATTGCTCTTGAAAGTCTGTGCTGTGATCTACTTCGGACATTATTATATGTTTTTTCAATATGTTTGGCTGTACCTAATTAATAATTGTCCTACAGTACATTGCCCTCTTCCACCAGCTACAGCCTGAATTCATTGATATCATCTCCTTAAAAGTTTGAAACCCCCCAGTGACAGGAATATTAATGTGCCAACACTGTCATATCTATTTCAGCTCATACATATGCAATGTCTTTGTTTTCAAAGATTTATGTCAGACTTTGCTGAATTGAGGTATTCTACCATTTTAGATAATAGCATGCCAAAGTGATGTTATCAGGCACATTCAGCACTCACTCAAGCAAACGGGAAGGAGCATCCATTCCTTCATAGCTTAAACACAGAGAAACTGTTATTTATCCTTATTTGATGAAGAAATCTTTCAGGGGGAAATGGTGTATTTTTAGAAGAAGATTATGGTCATCCTGTGGATTATCTTTTAATTAAGAATGGATGATTTGTGCCCACTCTGCTGTAGCAAACGTCTTGCTGCTAATGAAGTTTAAACAGACTTACTTTATTTAATTACAGCTAATCACTAGGGTAAAATGTGGAATTGTCTTTGATCCGCATGTGGAGTGGTAATCCTTGTGGCAGATAGCATCTTTTATTCCCTCAAACTCTTTTCAGTTTCTCCAGGAGGTCCCAGCTTAACTAAGGGTTAATTGAGATAGCCGGACTGGTGTGATTGATGTATTTTTGCTCAGGGATGCCATCCTGCTTTTCCAAGGACTTTCTTTCTCTCTCTCGCTCTCCCTCTCCCTGTGCAGTCACCTTCAGGCCGTGTAATGTAGTAGATGCCTGCTTGTTTGACATGAGGGACCTGAGGGGGCCAAGGTCCTGCTGGATCAGTGAGTGAAAGAACAGAAACTGCTGGAGGGAGAGCAGAGGTTAGAGGAGGGCAGCAGAGACCAGTGTAAAGCAGAAGAGGGCACTAGTAAACTGACCTATTTCAGCCACAACTCTCACACTCCGAGCTGGTTATAGAACAAAACAATTGATTGAATATTGAAGGCAATCATACCGTTTGGCGAGGGAATACCACCAAAGGTATTTTATTTCATTCCATTCCATCGTTTTGTGTTACTATTTTGTTTTAGGTTAATGCCTTATTTTAATATTTTATTTTATTTATTTATTTTATTTTATTTTATTCATTGAAGAAGTGATCCTCACATCCAGGAACGTCACTAAAACCTTTGACTTCCAGCCTTTTAAAATGTGGCACGTAAAGCCTGTGGAAGTGAAAAGTCAGTAAAAAAAATGGGAATTCATATTTGCTGTAGGTAACTTGTGGTGTCACAATTTTGCCTTGTGCTCTCAACCCCTCGTAACAATTTTCCTTGCTTTCCCAGACTCAGAAGTTTCTGAGGCTGGTGAAAACTCTGCAAAGAGCCATCCGGAGAAATCATGCTCAGTAGATAAAATCCCTCACAAGGGCTAAAGTTTATACAACTGCTTTCTTACTGTGTTTTGTACTTTACAACAAATGTTGATTTAAAATTACTGGACTTAACTTTTATCTTCTAAACTCATTTTGTCACTTTGTCTCTCTATTTTGTTTTTCTTCCTGGTCTACATTGTAAAAATAYGCCTCCATTGTCTGAACATACTCTGGTTTCTTGTTAATTCTCTGTTAAAACAGAATGACATGGTTTGTTTCATTCTTTGAACGCAGGATGTCTGGGCTTTTCTTTTTGTTTGTTTGTTTGTTTGTTTCAAAGAGTAATTTGAAATGGAAACATTTATCTATCAGCCTGCTCAGAAATATTAACAGCTTTAATTAGCTCGGTGAAAAAGTTGTTTGCTTTTGTTTACAGGAACTGTTAACTTGCACACTGGCAATAGAGGCAGAAGACATAGAATATCTCTTTTGTGTAAAATTTAAATAATTAAAATAGAATAGTTTGCAGTTAGTTTCCACGATAATGCGTTAAACATCTGCAGTTTTGTCTCTCCATCGGGATGCATAGCTGTGCTGAAGTCACATCCTGATAACATCTGCACTTTAGTGATAGCTTGCGCTTTAGTGTTTATGGTCTGCTGATGAGAGATTCTTCAACAGCCCCTCAGTCATCAGAACCACTGTCGAAAATTTTGCTTGTGACATCCTGAAGGTGGCTTGATTTACATTTGCTAAATGTCAAAATGCATGAAGATACTCTCAGTTAAACTGAGTTTAACATCCTGACCCTTTTTTGCTTTGCTGCTTTGGAGTTGCTTTTCCCCCCCCCCTTTCACATGAAACTGGTTTTCACTTTTTCCAACGACTGTGGATCCAAACTAAATTTTCGGTGGTGAGATTTATTTTGTTCCAAGTTACTTCAACACCACGGATGAAGAAAAAGCCATTAAAAAAAGTTTTTGAGGAGGAACAGCACCTTCATTCCTGCTTGCATGGCAACAACAGCTGCATTCACATGAAAAGGCCAGCTTGTTAAACATCATGTAACACTGAATGTACTGAATATTTTAAAGGTCAGGTATTGACAGGCACTGAGCTGCTTATGTTTCCCTAATGACCCCAATTACATCCAAGCTGAGTAAGTAGTCAATAAACAATGGCATTAACATATGTAGAAAAAGTGTTTATTTTACATTTCCAAGACAATTGGCAATCTCCTGCTTGTCATCCAAACGCAGAAGCTAGGTCACGGGCTCTTTGATGAATGAGGAGAACAAGGGAGAGGTTGTGGGTCTTAGAGACCTCAGGCCTGTCTGAGAAATTTCAGGTAGGCTGTCTCACATACAGGCACAAAGTGGATTTCTCTCTGTGGTTTTGCATAAGTAAAGAATCTTAAGGAGAGAAGATAAATACTTTTACTTATAATGCCCCTCATGCAATGTAACGTGCAGTCTGTCATATATGTAGCAGGAACGTACTCAAAGGATCTTTAAGGATTCAATTAAGACTTAAACAAAAGTAAAATACTGATGATTTGTATTGCTTACATAGTCTGGGTGCTGCTGTGGAAATTAATCATCCTTCTTACTCGTGAGCACTTTTTCTCACTTGGTGAACAAAATTTCTAACCATGTTTGGAAAAGTATAGCAACTTCACAATCCATTGTTTGAAGCATGCATAGACCTGTCAAATAAGAAATGAGGCATTGGGAGGCCCCATGCAACACAGCATAAAGGGGGAAAGAGATTTATCGAAAGAAATTGTAAAATATTAACAAATAAGACAAAAGATTGCAGATTCATTCAATTTCCTCCCCAAGCTGCAGGCCAAAGCTTTACTGTAGGTACATTAGTCTGCCAGCTGCCTCGCACTGCAGCAATTACCACTGGCTGCTGAAGGAGCAGCTTGACTCCTCTCCCAGCTAGCATCTAGAAATGGTGGGACAGCAGCCAGGCAGAGAGGGGCATTTAAACCACAAGGATGCAGGCGAGGAGAAGCTGGTAAATGCCCCCTCCCCCCCTCCCCACGAAGCCTCCGTGCAAATGATATTTTCATAGTGGTATGTTGCTTCCAGAGGATGAGAAGAAGCTTATTCATTGACTATCGTTGCTTTGCAGCATAGTAATTTTTACAGCTCCAGCTGACATCAGTTGGTCTCGGTGTTGCACAGATCAGAAGAAGATACAGTTTTTGCACCAGAAGGTTTTCTGTAAAAATAAACTATGGCAGAATGTAAGTATTATTCCCATTTTACAGCTAGAGAAATGAGCTCAGACAGACTAAATCTCCCATTCCACAGAGACTTAAGTCTGTACTTAACTTTCATGGGACTACTCCAGGGTTTTAAATTAAACACCAATTTAAGTGCATTGCTGGATCACAACCAAAATCACAAAATAAGTCTATAGCAGATCCAGGGCTTGAAATGTGAGTCTCTGAGTCCCAGTCCAACGCTTTAACTCACAGGAACATCCTTCTTCAATTTAGGTCTTAATCTGATGACTTTTCAATAAGAAAGAAACTTTCAAAAAGTTTAGAAATTCACAGAGATCAATGACATATTTGAAGCTTTCATGAACCTGTAAGTGCATTGTTTTTAGAATTGAGGGGGAAAGCAAGCTAATATTTCACATTGCATCTCTCTCTCTCTCTGCAGGGAGAAAAAGGAAAGAGAAGGACTGCAGATTAATTCTCATCCACTTTCAATGTCTGGAAAAGCTTGTCATATGTCCGAATATTTTCTCATTTTGTTCAATTTTTTTTCCAACAAGTGGATAAGCAGGTTAACATGACTTAGTGATGCTTTGTCAACATCAATTTATTTGAAGACAATCATAAAGTGTTTCAAGATAAGAAAGCAGTGTTTCAGCCTGGTTCACTGAGCAGAATAAAGACCAACACACTCCCTTGTACCACCAACACAGCGTAGTATTCACCAATGGGTGGTTTCTGATCAAGAATCTATTCAGTCTGTTAGAAACTTGGATATGGCAGTCAACTGCTGGAGAAGTTTGAGTTGTCTGTCCCATACTCAAGAAACAGGTTGAAATTATCATGGTTGGTTTTTTTTCTCCTGGCTTCTGCAAAGCTATAGGCATAGTTTGTGTTTGTAGTGTTGGCTAAGAGTACTATCATTCTGCTCTGTTAAATGACCTTATTTCACTTTTATGACATTTGCATGATCAGTGCATCCTGAGATTCAGATGGCTCAGTATCAAGGCAGCCATAGGCAGGTTGACTTCTTTCAGGCACAAATGGAGATAACTGTGGGGCAGACATGAGTAGATAGAAAGGTAAGGGGAAAAGTCAAACAAGTAAACACGAAAGGAATTGGTTACCTCTGACTATCAGCCAGTTTTGAATGAATGGCAAATTGATTCAAGAAAGAAAGGAGTGGGCACAATAGAGAGCTGAATGTTGCAGCAAGGTCAAAGTAGGAAAGACAGACTCTTGGGGTGCTTCTGCATAATATGCCATTTCAAGTGCTACTTCTAACAGCAAGCATGAAGCTAGCTCTGAAACAGCTAATGTCCAATGAATCAGTCACCTTTTATTTAGTTTTATTGTAAACTGAGTAATTGTCCCAGTTTGGGGATTGATGCCACGAAGAATAATGAAGCTGGTCATTTTGAAAGTTCAAAATTTTCATTACCATAATTGCCTTTCAATTTTGCTGCCAGTGATACATATCCCCACATTATTGTATGAGTGTGCTCTTCCATTGTTGTTTCTAGTGTTCTGGGAACAGATGGCCTTTTACAGCAGATACATTATGAACACCAGAAGAAGAAATGACTCTCCTAAAGAACATTTAGTCTCATACTAAAATAATTACAGGAGCAATATAGCAAAGAAGTTTGAGATGGATATTATTCTATATAGACTTTAGGGTATTATCCAAGAGGTAAAGCTTGGAAAGTGATCAAAAAAACAAAGGAGTGATGTATAACAGATACAGCTTGGTATCTTGCATTAAGCACAAGTGGCAGCATGAACAGCAAACAAAATGAGGCGGAATTCTCAATTTGGAAGCGGGACATTGCCAGAAGCATGGCAGGAAACAAACTCAGGAAGGAGAGGGTGGTGGTATAAGAGTTGAGACAAGGAAGGATAAGAAGTCTTACATTTGTACAGAAGAACAGGGAAATGAGTGTTTCAGTAGTAAGAAGCATAATTTGAACAATAGAAAAAGAAGAGATTGTTCCATTTATTTTCAGTGGAGTCTGTCCTCCCCTGTCCTGCTCATGGGCTTTTCTTTTGATTTCTAATCTGATGCAGGACACTTCTACTTCCTTTTCTGTTCGGACAGCCTGAAGATATTCCATTAACTTGAGGCCCTGCACTGCAAGACAGTGCTCAAGGTATTGCTGAAAATCAGCTACCTGATCTTTCTGTTGTTACCCCCTCCCCTCTGCAAGTGTTTCTTGCCTTGCAGTTAGAATTGGGTGTACCTGAGTGCATCAGATGTAGAAGCTGGGAGGTATAAACAAATTCCTGGTAGACCCAGGAGTGGTGTTTCTGGTAAACGCTGAGCCTCATCACCAAAAGCCTAGTTCAAACTTGCATTGCTCTTTTGGGGTTGGGTTGGGGTTTTTTTCTATAACATTCCTGCTACCTTTCTTTGCAATAGCCGTTTTAATTTCTGGTATTGCTTCAAGTGTCTCTAGCACTTTTTTTTGCCTGAAACTTTACCCAATCAGAATCATTTTGGAAAGAGGTGTCATACAGGGCTCAGGGTAATAGCTCCGGTTCACGTTTCTGAGCATGATGGTGGAGGGCCATGTGTGCAGCTGCAATTTGTGAAAGTATATAAGTGGTGGCAAATTTAGCCATCACGCTGCCCATATGGCTGCCACAGGAGCACCAGGGTATGAAGGTCATGAGCAAAGTCACGCTCTGCCGTGCCTTTGTTTATAAAACTCCCTGGGCTTACAATACATGACCATGCAACTGCTGAGGTGCTGCAGCCCGGGGTGTCAGGGAAATACCAGTTTCATTAAGACTCTTGAACCCTATCATGTTACACTTCAGAAGTAGTGACCAGCTTATTTAAAACAAAGAAGCTTTGACCTTTCTCCCCTTTTGAAACCAAAAACATATGAAGCTAAAGTGACTCATTTCCGGCTTTAAACAAGCTCTAAGAAAAATTTTTTTCCCAAGTACAGTTTGTGCACTTTCTCTTCTTCCTCTCTTTGCCTTCGCTCCCCCCGTCCCTGCCTTTTGCATAAATATCTCATTCCCTTCTTGTCAAGGTCAACGTATTTATTACTTATATTCACTGTGTAGTTCTTTTTTACTTCTAGCTTTCTTTCTTTTTTCCTTCCTTTCTTTCTTTTTATCTGTGTTGTTTATAACCATGACCCTTGATCCTCCAAGTCTTAAAACAGCTTGGCTTTCAGCAGCTAAATCTGACAAGGTCAGCATTTTTCTGTTTATTCTGAGAATACTATTTACCCTCTGGGGTTTTTAAAAGCAATTCTATAAAACATCACTTGGAAAAAGTTTGTAGCATTCAAAGACTTCCATAAACCTAGTGCCCAGCAAAGAGTAACTTTTAATTCTGATTGCAGAACTCGGAATAATTAAGCTTGATTTTCCCCTTCCCTGCAAAAGATGCCTACACAAATGCATTTTCCAAGAATATTAAGTATTTCACTCTAAACACACTAGCAACCTACTAGTAGTTAGCATAATCTTTTTCAGCAGTGTCAGATATAATGAAATCAGACATACTGTATGATCAATTAGTTCCTAGAATAACCCTATTGTTACATAGCTATAACAGAGCTGTATTTATTTCTTTTTCATTGGAAATAAATGCATGTTGTGTCGGCTCTCTGTCAAAATAGCAAACAATCCTGTAATCTTCAGAAAGTCGGAAAGTGACAGAACCAGTGATACAAAAGCAAGGTGTCCTTGGGCTAATACCCAGACTCTTTGTAAGTGATGTTAAATTTATACCCATTTAAAACAAGCCAATTTAAACAACCTGACTGTCTCAGAAGATTTTCAAGAAGAAGGTGATTGCTCAAACGCAAGTGTCCCCAAGGCCATGAAAAAAATGACACTGCTGTTAAGTGCCTGTTGGGAATTGCAGAGAATTACAGATTTTCACTCCGCGATTTCCTTGCCTTTTTCCTTTCCTTTTTCCTTTCCTTTCCCTTCCTTTCCTCTGTCCTCCAGCTCTCCATTCATTGAAAACCAATGGGAATGCAGCTCTGCAGTATAAGCAGAAAGTGGGGATACAAAGAATGGCAGAAAGACATCTGCAGCAAAACTGGAGGATTTCTGTGCGTGAGTGAAAAATGCTGCTGTTTGAGAGCTTGCTTTATGGGCCTCCTGCATGCTGCTTATGAGGACACAGCAGAGAAACCTGCCAGCAGCAGCCAGGTCACCAGGAAGCAAAAAATATCTTCTCAGAGTAGCCTGCCAGAAAAAGAGATGGGTGGACAGACAGACAGAGAGACAGGCATACAAGTTCAGAAAGTATCTTCCCAAAATCTCTGGGTATAGATAAGGTGCAAACTTCAAAATCTATGGCCTCTGGAGGAAATAGTCGCAGAAATATTTTTACAGTGAACTTGGGAGTTTTACCCAACTCGGTACTACTCAGTTCCTCCGCTGTGAACATTTCGAGAGAGACTGAGATCTCCTCCACTGTGAGAGCACAGTGCTCATCTATCTTTCATGTGCCCCTCCGTGCTTTCTACAGGGAGGTGAGATCAGTAAGAGTAAACATTTGAAGAACTGCCCTGAATTTTCCATGCTTGTTCTCAGCCTGAAGGTAAATTCTTCTGGAAAGTTTGGTAAGATTCTGTTTAGCTGATTTTGAATTAGCCATGCACATAATAAAATGTTTTTCATATTTTAAGATGTTTTTCAGGGTGCTTTATTTTTTGGCTTAGATAATGTCAAAACTGGCTTATTTTAGACGAGATTGCTTTCTGGAAGGAATGTATGCTTTGTTCAGTTTGAAAAAGAGGTGGAGGAGAGAGAAAGGAAGCTGAAACCAAGTAAAAGTTGCATAGAAAATATTAAGAACATATCATTTTTCTTGCTGAGGGACTGAATTTCAGCTTGCACAGAACTTGCATGTGACTGAGTATTCAAAACGTGCTGAAAGGAAGGAGGAGATCAGGGTTGTGTTTCAGAAATATCCTTCTACCAGTGACTTGCTATGAGTTCTTGATAAATCACTACTCTTCTCTGGCTTGTATTCCATGTCTGCAAAATGGCATTAGGGTGCTCACCTCCTTTACCACAGTGCTGTGAGAAACCATTAGGTGTCTATACAAGATGCTTTCAAAGTCCATTTTGTCACCATCATCATGATTCATGGTATAAAAGAAAACAGTTACATGTTTAGCCGCCAACTAATATGAAATCAAATTATTGCACAAGCAAAGAAATTCCCCTCGGTAACAAGGGTTAACCCAAAGCCAGTTTGGGTTAACCAGTGCAATTTGAGGATGTTTGAGTGAATGGCTTAGTCTGACATACTGCACACCAGCTAAATCTAGTGTCACCATAATGAGGCCACATGAAAGTGCCTGCACAGAACCTTTACTCTGGTGGAGAAAAACGTATAGCAATACACAAGAAAATGTTGCATGCAAGGTAGAGGACTAAATTATAATTGCTGTAATTGACTTTAAGAGAAACCAAGTTTTCTGCACGAAAATTTTACATCCAGAGTGTTGCAATAACCAGGTTTTAATCATTATTTCTTCATGGTCTTTCTTGAAATGAACACATTCCACTGTTTTAACATTTTATACAAAAACATGGTCTAGACATGTACATGTACCAGTGGAATGAAATCATCAATAATCACTATCTAAAATGAATTACATTCCAAAAGCACAGGCTAATGATTTATCTTTTTTTCATGGGACCGATCTCTATCAGATTGATTTATGTAGCAGCCAATCATGTTTCAGTAAACTCCAGCATGCACATGCATCTTTAAGTGATGATAAGCTGTGACTGTCAATTTATTTGTACACCAGAAGCCAAAAAAAAAAAAAAGAACCAACCTGCAATAGCAGTAGTATGCTTCCCCAACAGAAAAGCGTGCAGAAAGGCTAACTTCTGTTATTGTTCCTTACCTTCCATGTCAGATACATGGACAAATTAACGTAATGAAATACAGAAAGATATATCCTGAGGGGGGAGGGCTAAAAAATGCATACTTTCTTATGACAGATGATAAACAAGCTTGTTTTTTACTTGCATGTTTACATTATTCGCTTTGATAGAATGTATTTTTTTTGTACATTTACATTATTTGCTTTGATAGTAGATGCTTTTGTTGGTAGTTGGAGTGATTGGCAGCTTCAAGCTGTTCTGTTTAATTGCCTTTCCGCTATGCAAAATTCTATGTTTAGAAGACACTGTTTCACAAATAAATCAAGTGTGTAGATGTGTGTATGTGTGTGTGTGTGCGTACAAGAGAGAGAACCGGGGA
The DNA here is from genome assembly GCA_035582835.1 of Phoebastria nigripes. Lineage (NCBI taxonomy): Eukaryota > Metazoa > Chordata > Aves > Procellariiformes > Diomedeidae > Phoebastria > Phoebastria nigripes. The sequence goes on along the minus strand of JAYKAV010002821.1, from coordinate 1,404,292 downwards.
AGGAGAGAGAATTTCTACAATTAGATTCACTACCCGTTCTGTTACATATTTATCCGCATTTCCTTTGACCGTGTGTTGGTTTGTTTCTATGTTTCTCAGTCCCTCTCCAAAGGAGCAATATGGTGTTGGTTTGGATTAAGACTATCTGTAGTATCCTGTTCACTTCACAGGAAGCAGGGGATATGATGGAGTCTCTGGGAAAAAAAAAAAAAAAGAACAGGCTAGAGTACATCCAAAGTTCATCATTTGTTTTTGCATAAAAAGAAAACAGAAGATACACATAGAGGGGAAAAATGTTGTCTCCATTGTATTCTTTGTTTTTCTGTGTTTTATCCTTTGGGCTTGTTCTTAGAGGATATTTTTCAGATTTTATTGTGAGTCCTAATTAAGTTAATTGTTTTATCTCCCTCTTATTTCAGACCAGAGGATATGGAGCCTTTGGAGAGTTTATTTTTGTTTTGTGTTTTACTGGCAAAGGCAAGTGAATTCTATTTTATTGATTTACAAGAGTTTGGAAGCAAGAGATAGACAGTGTCTACAGCACATGAGTGACTGCTGCCCGAGTCTGGAAAGAGTTGCTGCAAACAAGCAACTCGAAAACCTAATTTCTGGTGACATCTTCACCAGCCAGAACAGACAGCGCTGAATTTACTATTAATTTTATTTTCTGAAATTATAACAGGATGTTCAAAAGGTGTTTATTTCAGTACTGACATTATTTTTCTTTGATTAGCAAACCTGAACAGTTTTAGGAAATTCATAAACAGATTTAGGGGTTTCATGAATCAATAAGCATATGTTTTAAATGGAAACATTTCTAAAAATGCTGTATAAAAAAGTATTTTTCCTTACACACAAGTACAGAAGTTCTGTGCAATGAGGTATAATGGTAGGATCGAAGCTATGTTATTCTGTGTTATGAAATACAATAAAAAGCATTGAATAAGAAAGATCCAAGATGTTTAAGCAATCAAGGGTTTCAGAAAATGTTGTTTCCCTATCTCAGGCTAAATTGTACACGATATTAATCATTCAGGCTAACAGTCAGCAGCTCCCTTTCTTTTCAACATCTTAATAAAAGCTGTCACATTTTTTTCAAGTAAAGTCTTTCCCTTTAATTTTTCCAAGGAAAAAAGGAGTAAAACAGCATAAGGAAACTCACAAGAATATCATTCAGTAAATTGCATGAATAAGATCCAGAAAAGACTGGGTATTTTCATTTAAAGTCTTGTCTCGATTTGGGAAAATACACATGGTGCTGCGTGGGTGCTGACAATACCACCATGGATAGGATTTTGTGCTCTTTAGTCACAGAGGGCTGTGTACTGTATTCCTACTGTATTTGTTCTATCTCACAATGAAGGTACATTAATAAAGCATAGAGAGGATAGATGGAATATGAAATAAATATGCAAACAAAAATCAGAAATGGAAAAAGTAAATCAGGATAGATACAGTATTTTTTTCCTGGGAATGTTAGTGTCTCTCTTTAATAAACATCGGTTAATAACCTATTATTGATACCATATCTGGAAAAATAATAAAACAGAGGCTGATCAATGCAACTGTGCACATTTAAAGAATCTAACATGTGCCAGTTCAGAAATTTACCTTGGAAAAGCAACACACAGCAATGAATACTCATTTTTTTCAAAACATATCAACATGTCTAACTAATTCTGACAGATTTAGGGTATTTCCCTTCTCATCACCCCTCAACCACCTTCCAGACTCAATAGACAAATGAGGTGAGGTGAAAGCCAATGACATAACAGAACATAGATAGCATGCATAATATATTGCATTAGTGTCCTCTGCATGACATTAGAAAGATGTAGATGTCTATTGGACAGAGAAATAAACAACAAACATGTTTTTTCCCCCCAGTGAAACAGCAGAATAAAAACACAAACTGTTCACACAAACATTATCACCACAGCCACTTCCTGCCATCCAGCTAGATAGCTGAAAATATTTTGATCTATATGACTTCTGTGGCCTTGATCCAAAGCCTCTTGAAGCCAATTAAGGATCTCCATCACCATCAGTGAAATTGGACCTAGCCCATTAAGACATTTTGCCCTAGGGGAGTAAATGGAGGATTTTTAAGGGCCACCCTCACATGTCACTTCAATTTATCACAAAGGAAAAATACTTCTCTTCATTAACACTGTATAAGTTAACTTCCCTTTCCAGTAACTCTGCTGTGTGTGTCAAACTCTTTCCCTTAGCTCTCTGCTGATCCCTTATACCAAAGATGACTGCAGATATAATGTAATATTGCTTCTCATAACAGTCCTTAGGAAGTCAGTGTTTCCAGAAGTCATTCATGTAATTTTTCCCTGCCGCAATACTCATGTGGGTAGTTTATGAATGACGACAGCTAAATTAAAAGCTATCCTATCTGAATGGGCTAAAAGACTGGCAAAACTCGGGAAACTATAAGCTAAACAGAAGTGACAGTTATAGTCCCCTTTCACATAAAAAAATTGTAAACTATTTCCTGTTGTGTCCCATTTCTCAGCTGGAATGTACTGCAAGGAGCAGGAGTGGATTAAGGAGCTAAAACGCTTCTTCATTTTTTTCATGGATGTACAAACATAAAGTGGAGCATGGAATTTTACCAATGATTAATTGAGCCTAATAACTTCTGACTTCTTAATTGAGTATAGTTACCTAAGCAGTAAAACTCAAAATAATATGCATTCCAAAGACAATGTCTTTAGACATGATTTAAAAAAATACTGCCCATGTGCAGTTCTGCAAATATATCCTTATGAATGTGTTTCCCATGTTTTATCTGACTGCATGCAAAAGAGCTGTTCCAGATAAGCTTGCTCTTGGTGTGAGTTCGGAACAAAAGCAGGCATTGCCCTTTCACCCACAACAAGCCAGTCTTTGGTTCTTGCAATGGTCTGCGTTGCTGCTATATCTGATGATGTCTGTTCTGACCCGGGTGGTAACGACCAGGAGCCTACGGGAATCTCTGATCCATATGATGCACCAGCTGCAGGCTCCAGAGGGTGCAGATAAGTCCCTGGGAGGATTTCCAGATTCATCTCAATGCACCTATGCCCTTCCAAAAAGACACACTTCCAAAAACAAGTTTTCAAGAACACTTTTGAAATCCTGGTAGGCACCTTTCTGAAAAAACAGCCCTGAAAATCTTTCCCCAAAAGGTGCATGGTGGAATGGGAGGCCAAATATTAATCCATATTAATCCCACCCTACCTCCTGGAGCTCCTTTCAGTCCCACTGGAGGTGTCGTGCTCCCACCCAGAGGACCTGCAGAAAGAAGAGCTGTGCGAGGACATCCCTGCCTCACCCTGCGCCTTGCGGGTGGCACAGTGGACATCGCCTCTCTGCACAGCACGTAGCTATAAGTTTCGGTAAAATCACATAGGAAGAGCAACGCCCCTTTTTCAACAAAGTGGAAAACTTTTCCAAAAAATCGTCTCCTAGGTAGTATATTTTTGAAGCTTTGGTTTCTTTGAAAAAAAGCCTAGCACTGTATTTTTATAACATTTCAGGAAAACATATTTTAGTCACATCTCTTGCTCTTGGGAAGTTACTGCAGCCGGTGGAATGCAGCAGCTAAATAAATTTAGAAAACAATTAAATACAATTATGACTCTCTTTTAAGAATAAACATGTCAAGTGTCAAAAAACATTCTAGGTCTGCTGTGCTTCAGTTTGAGTCAAAATACCATTTGTTCCTCTTCGATGAATATTTGAGGAAATAAAACGACACACCTGTTAAATTAACACATTTAATGTGCACCAAAGCTGTTCATTTGTACAGTAAATAAGTTAAAAACTTGATTCTCATATAATCCACTATTCAACCTGACTGACTGTTGAACCTCCCTAATCAAATACATCTACATGATATTGTAAGCTACATTACAGTACATTATTAGCTTGTAAAATGAAATTGCTGCAACGTTATGTACTGTATATTTGAAGCAGTAACAAATTTACCAGTGATAGATGTGCTAATGGATACGTTGTATTGCAATAAATATAAATTCAGAATAGCAATTGGAAAACATTAACATTTTTATATATGAGTTTAGGCATTTATGAGGCTGATCCAGCTAGCAGTAAAACTGAAGAGGTGTTCTTGCTAGCTGCCATTTCTTTTTTGGACTGTCGCGAGTAAAAGATAAGTGGTCTTTCTCTGCAGCCGGGCTTTTATACCCAGCATAAGAGACTTACGACTGACAGAGTTTTGGTAAGTAGCTATCATTCCTTTCTCTAAGAAAAAGTGCTCTGTATACCTGATCTGCAGGTCAAACCCAGACACCACTTACCAGTAATTTTCCGTGGCCTTGCTATCAGTGTTTCTTCTTCTGCCCAGCACCCCCCCCCTAGCCTTTCTCTCCCATTTTCCTCTGGAGCTGTTAATGCCACCATTGACTGTCCGACAATTGCCGTTTTAAAAGAAACAAAGCCATTTCAGGAGAAGAGTCAAAAATAAAGTGAAAACAGCGGAAAACGGCAGCCAAGAGAAAATGCTGCAAGGAGGGTTGGGGATGCCGTACCTCTCTGCTGGTGTCCGGGCATCTTTCGTAAAAATTTCTGAGAGAAGTGGTCCCCTGCGATCTTTCGGGCTGGTACACCTGCACAGGATTTGGGCGTTCTGCAGGTGATCCCCCCGTGCTAAGGCAAACCGCCAGGACAACTGTATCCCTGCTGAAATGCAGGACAACGGCAACATCGGCAGCCAGATTTTGGGTATCGCCCGTGGTGGCATCCAGAGGAAAGATGGGGGTGAGGATGTGTGGTGCAGGAGGAAAAGAAGGGGCAAGCCAGAAGGCAAGTGATTTGACTTTGGGAAAAGGACTGTGGGATGGGGAGGAGGTTGTAAATTGTGACAGGGAGACGTGAAGTTGGTTAAGAACCATCAATGTCTTCGTATGTTCAGACCTCATCTTGCAGGCTGGTTGTTCGCTGGGCATTTTGCAGATGCATGCGTTTTATTGCACAGTAATGCTTTACCCGGCGATATTTACTCGGCGTTTACAGCCAATATTTTCTCCACACGCTATCCTTTTGTTTCCAGCTTAGCAAAATGAGGGGTGTGTTTCAGACTCAGATGCCACAATGCATTTGTGATATCAGCAGAAGCGTGTCAGAATGCAGATGCAATTATAGAGTTACTGGAACTGGCAGAAATACAATAAAGTGTTTGGGTATTATAATTCAGCTTAATGTGAAGTGCTGTTAGTTTGCTTGTCACTGAATATCCTTTTAATTAAGGAGTCTTGATACCAAAACATGCTGCATTTGGGTAGAGACCAAAGATATATGCCACCATTATTCTAACCTTGTAATGATTATTATAGTAGACAGTCACCTACCTTGTTAGAAAAAGTAAAGCACAGAGGCTGGTGAATTAATCAAAATCTGTAATTTTAGTCACTTAAAAGAGCTGTAATATACTATTTCTGAGCAAATAGACAGATGTTCCTTCCAATGTGGGAGTGGAAGGAGCGTAGAGGGATCTGTGAGGAAAGATCTACCTTGAATTTGTCCTAATCTACTTATCTCATCATGTGAATTACTTCATCTCAGTGGACTGGATATGAAGTGGATATCCAATTATTGGTAGGTAATAGAGCCTATTCCACAGTCAAACAAATCAGTAAAAATCACTACTGGCTAAGACTTTCCAATCTGCACTGCTAAAGATTATTCTTGTACAAGGAAGAGTAGAACAATTTAGAGAAGTCAAAAAATATTTGACACTTCCTTTGATGAGCAGCTTATAAATCTGCCTTTTGTCTATTTTTAAGACCTATTACTGTAGCATATGTGAGCCTTAAAAGTGCTTGTGAATGTATCCTAGCACACTGGCAAAGGAGGAAAATATCATGACTCTGAGACCTGAGGCACATCAGATAAGCCCACATGGGGGGAGCCACAAGTGCCTCCCAGGTCTGGTAGCACATGGCCATGTGTCAACTCACACGATGACAGGATTCAAGTGTGCACCCTCTTCCTCACAGCCCCCATATACACACACATTCAGGTTTCTGTATGAAACTTGGATGCGCAGAGCAGAAGGGAGCTGTGGTGTGCTGATTTGGGCTGGAAAACCAGACCAAGCCACAGAAGGCAACCACCTGGCAACTCAGGCACAGCCAGAGCTTTTGAGCCATAGACCTGAAGTCATCCTATGTGTTGCAAACTTGGGAGCGGATTAGTATAATCACACCCAAAAGAAAAAAAAAAAAAAAAAGAAAAACCCTTGCCAGNAAAAAAAGAAAAACCCTTGCCAGGAAACTGGGCTGGCATCTCTTCTAGGACCTTTTTGTCTTTACAACATTTGAAAGACACAAGGTTTAATCTGAGCTAAGTGCGTAAGATGTTACCAATCTGAGTTTCACTTCAGAGTTTCCATTGCTAACCAGACAGCTAAAAAATCCCCAAAAGAAAAAAAAAAAAAAAAAAAAAGAAAGAATAAAAGAATTTGCTGAGTGATACTTCGTTGCATTTGGAGGTGGTAAGCTAAGTAAGTGTGGGCTTTAAAATTATTTTTTTTTAGCATCCCAGTGACAACCCTTCCAAAGACAGTGGTTCAGGGCTTAATGTTGCTCTGATCTGGTTTCACATTGATTAAAATATATGTGCTGTATCCTTCTGTTCTGCCTGCATCCTTCTGCCAAGGGAAAGAAGGATAACTCTCTCTCTTAGGAGCAGAGTCTTGCTCCTCAGCTTCCAGTGATGAAAACTATTGAAGTGTCTGAGCTTTTATCTTTTGTCCTAATGTTAAGACACCTGTTTTGGCATATCATCAGGTCCCATTGGCAAACTTCCAAAAATGATACCTCTTTAGTAGTCTCCTGATAGATGGTTTCCTGGCAAGAACTGTAAGCTGTACGGAGCCTTTTATTTTTCAACACTTTCTTGTTAGAGTAATTTTTATTCTTCTACAATTGTCTGTTTCTTTATTCTAAGGTGCAGTGATTGGAGCCTCTTGTAGCTTCCTGTGCTTCATTTTCCTCCTGTGTTCTGACACCATCCAAAGTTGCAAGACTACTTACACWGAATATTTATTTAATAAAAAAAAGAACCCTTCTCCTAATAATGCAGATCTTCATAGACATGGGAAACAGCAAGTCTTTTGCAGGAGAAGAATATCCTGTCACCAGGTCCAATTATGGGAGAAGTAAAAATTCAGTCTGATTTTTTAATTAGTTCCTTTCCTAACATATTTTGAAAAGAATTCTTGGAAGACTAGTGCCTAAATTTGTCTTGAAGTGCTGCATTGACCAGACAAATATACTTTATTTGTAGCAAGTGTCCTCACAACACTCTGCCAAAACTTGGTTTGAGAAGTAAACTTCCAAAAATTATCTGACTTTTTTTTTTCTCTTGAAATCTACTGTCAAATCTTAGAAGAGCAGACTGTAAAGTCTTTTCTTTTTGAAAAATCCCAGCTCTGACCACATCGGAAATGTGTTCGGCTTTTTAAAACCTAATTTTCTACTGACCCAGCATGTCCACATAAGCAATGAGGTACAGAAGCACACAGAAATACACAGATAAAATGCCACACTTTATTTGGTTCAATTTTAATTCATTTTGCATGGGATTTTAGGCAAAGGTTCAAGTTAGTTCATTTTTTTAAACTAATTTTCTTCTCACAATTAGTACATTTCACAGTCTTGACTTTGGAATACATTATTATTTCAAGACATCTCTTTGCTGCTGTAAAGACTTAATTCTTCGAACTATTTAGTAGACAAATAGTCTGTAGCTTAGACCAGCCAACTCATTTTCATTTGTGGATTTGAACTCGCAGGCCAGATTCATCAATGCGATAATGAGACATTTTCCATATTTCAATTTCTAACAATTTTCATATCCAAATTCATTAAACTTTAAAAAATTATAAATAATGGATGGTTCTAGTGATGTCTGTTAAATAAATTCCATAGGAAAACAAGGACTTCATAAATGTTGAATTGCACTATTGTTTACATTTATAATGGGTTTCCTTAAATGGGTAAATTAGATCATTATTGTCAAAACTATTCATTATTTATTAGTGTTTGCTTCTTAAAGAATAGAAATACTCATGTTTTGTTGAGAAAAGGGAAAGATTTGTAGTAGTTATTGCTTGTGATCAGCCCAGTTCTGTCTCTTTACAGGTAAAACGCAAATAAAAGAAATTTCATCATTCTGTTCTTGATTGAAAATACCCTGCATATATTTATGTGACCAGAAAATTCAGTGCCATGTTTCATTTGTTTCATGATATTCTTATGGCTCTGCATGTTAGGGAAAACTGTGTAGTCCTACCTCTTCCTAACTCTTGGATTTTACACATAAATTACTTGAAATTGTTAAAAAACTGTTCTTTAGACAGTTTCTTTCTCTATACTCTGTATTTGCATGTTGTCTACCACATCTATAATAATGGGATGCTGCTACACACAGGAAATTAAAGATTCAGCAGAAGTAAGTTACGCAAGTAAGTAGACAAGGACAGCACTGCTCAGCAGTCATACATTTCAGTTTGCACGTCAGAAACTCATACTCAACTTTTTTCCCCCTGTAGGTTTATATAGTCCGTCCAATCTTAACCAGCTAAGGCCTCTGCAGCATGTTACCTTCAGTAGGAGAAGTGTGCCTAATAAATTTGACGCCAATGAGCACAGCAGTATGAGTTGCAATAACTTTGGATGGTGGAAAGGTTTTTTCCTGCCTTTTCAAAAGCTGCTTCACTTCCATCTGCATTGCCAAGAGCATATACATACCCAATGCTACCCATATAAGAGTAAAAGCAATGCACACCAGCGGTTATGGCATTGCAGAGGCAGCCCTGAAAGCCAAAAGAGTGAGAGATCTGCAAGATCTCTGAAGAAACCGGTGCGGCCTGAGGCTCACGCGTCTCTGTCTGTCACTAGGCATCTATGTGATGAACATGCTGCTAATAGTGCCATACATCATAGCTGTCATAAGAAGGGTCAGTACCTGCATGTGTACTGCTCAAGGATCAAGTCTCCAGTAGGTGAACTACTTGTTAACACAAACTCAGAGCCAAAGCACATGGACTGTAAATGCTGTGTTCTGAGAAACCTCTGCCACCTTTGATTTGACACAGGGACCAATGTCACATCTGCTTTTAGGAATATGCACAGGTCTGTCCTGGCTCATCTGAAACTCTCCTCTTTTCCCTTGCTTCCTTGAAAAAGTCCTTGCAGACCATCAAAATGCAGAAGGAGCTGGATCCTGTGCATAGCACAAAGACACTTAAGTAGAAAAAGACTTTGAAGCCTGATGTTAATCTGTAAGGCAACAGTAGAAATAAATCAGTTTCAAATCTTGGATGAGATCAAATTAACTTAGTTCAAGTATTCCTGAGACTGTTCAACAGACTAAGAAAACAGAAGGAATCCCATTTAATTGGGCTGAAGAAAGGTGCTCAGACCTTTGTATTCACTGTGCGTCAAACTTCCTCTAATGAAAGATGCCAAAACAAGTTTCACAGAGGAGTTACTGATTCAGGTGATAAGCCTGTCAGTGGAGCATCCCCAGCTAGTCAGATAAAGGCTCCTGGACGCATTTCCATTTGTATCAAACTGCTGGAGCTCCACGAGTCTGTGAAATGAGTATTTCCCCATGCCAAGGGTCAAGCAGACACAGAGCAAGTTGATGGAGTGATGCCTAGTCATGTTTTGGGAGGCACCACATCTTTTGGTAGCATGTTCTCAGCCATGTGCATTACTCCATTTGAGAGACACATATTCAAAAGCTTCTTCTCTGAGATATCTTAACTATTTCAGAGGAGAAGATCACCCAGATTTTGGTGGGCCTGGAACAGTTAGTCCATCACAAGAGGATGCTGAAATAGCCCATGACTATTAATAGCGTACAGTCAAGACCCATGCCGACAGTCTGCTCAAAGCTTTACAAATATTTGAAGAGGTAAGATCCAGTTTGAATGTGAGAAAACATGTGTTAGAAAAGATGGCCTTGTTTTTTAACCCGGTTGCTTTGACTTATGGTTCATCTTAAAGGAAGGAGATTGTTCTGTGCTCGATGTAGGACAGAAAACTTTGCACGCAGCATGGATCTTGATCACGGTCCAGCACAGACGTACTCACAAATACAAAATCCTGGTGTGACTGGATATTTTCACTATTTCATCAGAGGACTCATGTTTGAAACTAATCATAAACCTATTTTCCCACTGAAACATATCAACTCCTCTAAGCACGTGTGCAATAAATGGCTTATGTCTTGAGGCACTCCTTCACCGTCTTCCATATCCTGGGGAGATCTTCCTTGAAACAAGTGCTCTGTCAAGACATCCCATTTAAAGAAGACTGATGACACATGTGAGATATTATTGGCATACAGCACTACAGCGCCTGCAAAGAATTTCAGCCTGGTTCAGCTATTCAAGAGCAGGCGTCCCTGCTCCAGTGTCTGTGAGTCTGCTGTGCCGTAAGCCTCACACCTCTGCCCTCTTCAAGAAAAATAAGTTAAAAACATGGAAAAGGAAAAAAAAAAATTGTCAGTGACCCCAGGGAGCATAAGGTGTCCTCAGCAGGGGGAAGTCAGTCAGTCTGGATACCCAGAGCCAAGCTAGACCAAGGCAGCATATCTCTCTCCAAGATTATACACTGTTAATTCACCGCATAGGCTGCTCCAGAGAAGCCATATGTTCTCATGCTCTCCCACGAGCAGTGAGAAGACAGTACAGAACATCGCACACGATTTCAGTGGTAAGCTGACATCAGCTGCCTATCACACTCTTGACCTAGCTGCTCCCCAGCCTTTGCAGCAACAATACCAGCTCCTGCGTATTTTATTGTGAGCTGAACTGTGAGCAACCATTTTGATAAGAGCTCACCCAAGCCTGGATCCTAATGCCACATTCCATTTTCTTTGCAAGTAATTTAATTTGGCTTTTCAAAAAGATGAGATGAGCATCAAGTGCATGCTTGATCCCTCCAGAAAGCAGCAGAATGTCGCTTTTGGATCTCTCACCACTAAGAGAGCCTTAAGATCATGCATTTCACTTTGCTGGTCTGGCTCGCTAACTGCAAAGTAAACACAGGTGACACAGAACGCAGAATAATGCATGAAATCACCATCTAAATAAATCATTAAAATAAGACATTAGAAATGGATGCTCTGAGTCAGGTATATTATTTTGTGTAATCCTGTTTATTTACAAAACGTGTCCAGATGTCTTCTTTCCACGCTTGTAATGAGCATCAAAAGGCATTTTCCCAGCCCAGAGCTCCCACATTTGACACTGCAGTCAGCTCTCTGCCCAAGAAGATGCATCTTTTATCTTTCTCTCAGGGTCCTGCTCTCAACTAACTTTCCAGAATGCCTGACAGCCTTTTTGCTGTAGCACCTTTTAGGTTGCAAAAGCAGTGTCCTAGGCTCTGATTTTCAGTCACTTTGCTTGCTTCTGACCTACTTGGCACCTTCACCTACCGTTTGCTGTTGGTTTTGGCATATTCAGGGGCCTAATTTCTCTAGAGACTGAGAAAGTTTTAGGGGGATCCGCTGACTTAAGAAAAAAAAATATTATTTGGGGATTCGAAACTCACTTGAGGACAGCCATTAATACCATCTCTAAAACAGTGCTGTTACACATCACAGCTTTCAGCACATTTCTGGCCCACCATGGAATAGAACATTTTTATGGAAATTGCTGCTGSTGAAGAACTGTTTTTAAGGCATATACCATGTTAAGATTTCAGTCTAAGATAGAGGCCTGTAAAGTTTGTCTTCCTAGATAACCAAAGAGCATGAACATTTGCGCTTCACATGTCCTTTCATAATAAAGTGCAGGGTGTAAGTAAGCTCACCACACCTGTTTGAGACTCCACAATACCCATTTAGAAATAGAACCACTTTCATCGCAGTGTTCATGCATTGCTTTGCCTCCCTTTTAATTCATAAAGCCAGTCGTACCATCAACAGTCTTCACTTTTGCAAATGACTGTGCCTGGGAAACAAAGGGCTGACTCTGTTCTGCTACCGAAGCGCTTCCATCGCCAAAACCTTCAGTGCAGGAGCCGCCGTTTGGCAAAGCCTCCTCACAGTCTTTCAAACCACATTTCAGTTCAGTTCCTTTCGTGCTGGTCCGGGAGCTCATTGCACTGGGTTGGGTTATTGCCATTGATTCCTGTGAGCTCCGGATGATGCTCTTGGTGAATGGAGCTAGAGACATTGGTCAAAATGGACCGTGGGATGATAACCGTAGATATGAGCACTGATGTCACTTCTGCATAATTATCTCCTCTGCGTACTGTTCCCTTTTGTCTGAGAAAGCTAGCAAATATGTGAGCATTGATTACAGAGTCAAAATGAATCGATGGAATTTTCCATAATATTCAAGTATATTAAAAATGCATCGACAAATCCTGGATTCTTTAAACAGATTTATGCAACTCATTTTAGGCTGAACTCTTACTGAACTCTATTCCAGTTTTGCCGGAGTAAGAATGGAGCAAGAATGTGAGAACATCTCTAGGTACACATTTATGGGTTTTAAATGTCTGCTATTTTGACCCTAGAATTCAATGTAAAAATGAGACAGACTGATCTATTTTCTAAGAGTAAAATCTACAAGACACTGAATGTTTGATCTGATTATTTTGGTTTTATGTTAGGGACTAAATAAATAAATTGGACTATAGGTAAAACAGAGATTTACATATGCAGTTCCCATTACTGCTAGTGGGAATCGCAATCCCAAAAACTCTTCATGCATCCATAGGAAAGCAAAAGCTCTGCCTTGTTTTGCTAGCAAATGTAGCATACACTGTCAGTATTTAACACAGAGATATATAGCTTTTCATAAGTTAAAGAGGAGTTAAAACAATATGTGAACCTTGAGATGAAAAAAAAGTGAAAAAGCAACAGAAAAAAGGAGGAATCTGACAGTTGAACTGAGTCAACTGCGTAGATTAGATAGGGAGAGGAAATTAGAACTAGCACAAAATGCTAACAAGCACAGAACAAATAAATGGATAACAGGAAGGGAACTGAACCAATATAAACAGCTGCAAAGGGTATTGTTGGCAGGATTTCAGGCCTAACAGTTTGAAAAGGACAGAAACATTTCATTGTTGAGCAGTACTTTTTAAAAGATGTTTTACCTCAACATAATTATTTTTGAAAAATATTTTGAGATTTTCAAGCTTCCTGTAACCATGGGGCTGCCGAATTAGCCTGGGCTTTCTTTAGGTCTTCCCTCTCTTTTCCCTCCACTGGGGAAGGAAAAAGGAGTTGTGTTTGTCTTGTCCTCCTTCATCAGACTGCAAGGAGACCCTAATGGTACCTATGTGAGATGCCATGCTTTCCCCTGACTCTTGGACACCCCTCTCCCCAGTTCATGGTGTCCCCATGCTTTGTGGCTTTCTCAGTCTGGTCACTCCTGAAGACCTTTGAGTCTATCATAGAGGGCAAGTCCATTAATTAGATACCACAGTTGGAAGATTTATTAGCATTTTTTTTAAGAAGTCTTCTCTGTTCTGGGTGAGAATGATTTTTTTCCCAGTCACTCCAATGTTGGATGAGACTTTTGGTTCCCTTTGCAGGTCTTCAGCTATTGATAGTTTTTCACAACACAGACCTGCAGATCATCAACCTTTACAGAGAGGGCAGACAGCACAAAGGGCAGTTTCCAAACAACAGAAACAGAAATCCTGATGAGCTGCCTCCTCTGGTCTCAGCCTGAGGTGAGGCTACAATCCTCCGGCCGACGAAAGGTCTTCTTGGACGAAGACTAAGGGATTGCTGAAGTAATCCAGTACGACTGCCTCTAGTTAATGACTGTCACCAGCAAGTCAGTATTGGTGCCTATTCTGCTGTACCAGAATATTCTGATAATATGGAGTTAACATGCTGTACAAGATTTCTGCTGAAGCAAGGAAAGCATGCTTAAAGCTAATACTCTCTACCACAGTCTTTGGGGTAGACCTGATGCACGCTTGCAACACTCTAGTGGAGCAGCACTCTTCTAGACATTAAATTCACAAATTACTTTTTTTAAGATATCTAATTAGTAGCTAGACATGTAAACAAGCCATATGCTTAACACTCTTGTTCAAAGCTTTTTCATTTGTTCCTTTTTCAATTTTTTTTTCCCCTCCCCACAACTGTTTCACAGGGTGAGTGATTTCTGGGAAGACAGCCCTTTGCAGATGCTTCAGGCTGGTTATTCAAACTGGTAATCATTTCTGGATTATAATCTTATTTTAATAAATATATTAACTTTATTAATCAATAATCTTATTAAAATGCTTTTGATTTCTACTATTGAGTCTTTTTCTTCACTATGCATCCTYCTGTTAATACCACTCCCTCAAATAAATTTTAGAGGTGAACTTCTCCCAGGTTTGATTTTAGAGGTTTGAACTTCTCCCAGAAAGATTGTGTTGTAACTTCTTATTGAATGTATGCAGATTCTGTGTCATATATTTCTTTCTGTATTTTCGTTGTTTTCAATCTAGGTAAGACTGTATATGATATCTTTAAAAGTCCTAACAGTATAGAAGTCCTCAGTGGGCTATTTCCAAAAAAATCAGGCAACTATTTGCTTTTAAAGGGCCTCTAGCTGCTGTCCACTTCTTTAGGTGGCTAACATATTTTAAAAAATCTGGACACAGTCCCTTCTCTGCAAAGCCTATCAACAGTTAAATGTAAAGGAGAATGGTAAGCATGCAGTGTTAGAACAGCTTCACAAAGAATACATGTATGATACGCAAAATTTTAAAATTATTCTACTTTGATTTGTCTTGTAGGCCAGAGGACACATAAGGAAACTTCCTCCATAGCTCTTAAATGATTATCTTCWTTTTTTTTTCATATTCACCAGAGAATTATCCTTCAGGTTTTCTTTCCTTAAGTGTATATGCTGGGAAACTCAATGATTTAAAGTAGGGCTCTTGGGTTCTACCACAAAACAAACAAAAAGTTTAGAATTTGAGGAAACATAGTAGAACTTACTTTCTTTTTTCTGTTGACTTTATAGGAATGATCACTGATGATGTTGTAAAGCACTAAGCAGTCACCTTGACTTATGAGAATAATAAAAATCAAGCAACCTGACATGCATATTAGAAAGTCTGAGACACTTTGAAATCTGAAGATGACGAGACTCCCTCTGCAATTCCACATTGTAACGAAATGAGCATAGAAATGAGAATCCAGAATAACTGAATTCTAGTTCAATTTCTACTCCCCATATGTTTGAAATGTACCTCATGCTTATGCAGCACAACATTTACATACTTAATTTTTAAAAACCACAGCATTCTAGCAAAGCTTTATTCCTGCGTGTTGCTCATATGTATATGTAAAACTTGTTTCTCCTTTAACAAAGATCATTGGAATCACAGCACTTGACACGACAGTGAAAGATATTCTGTGTACACAGACCCACGCGGTGCTGTTAGAAAATAATCTTATTACAGGGCAATGCTGGTGTTTTATTTTCATCTGATTGTTATGCTACAAGAGTGATACTAGAAAAACAACTGAATAAACGACTGTGGAAAAGAAGGCTGCTTACTCCTGCAGGCTTGTGTGTTCACTGGTGTATTTTTAGCCATATTTCGCCTTTATTGTAGCCAAAACTAGTTCGTGACAGTTCAACCACTTCTTTAGGAAAAGATCACTTTATGTTCAATGGAGAGTTATCATTTTCTGCCCGTCCACACTGCAAAATGAACATTACTGCAGCATTTGAAAACTCCTGTTTAAAGAAATAATTGAGCCCTACCTAAATAGTTAATACTAAATGCACAGGCCAAAGCCTGGGATTGAAAATTCATTGTTTTTTATGAAGGATGATGAAGGTCTATCGGCGAGGCATTGACTCCCCAATTCACCCAGTGACCTTCTGCACAACTCTATTACATTTAGCTTGGGCGGTTTCTAGCTGAAAAGGGAACCTGAAGGGCATTATCAGGTCTGAAAAATTGCAACTGGTTCAGAGTTACCGTGACGGTACAACACCGACCACCACAAAAGCAGCTAGAAAGAGTTTGAACTGCGGCAGCATTTTCGCAGAGACACTGTCCTCCAGCTGGTTCATTTGACGCATTCAGTAACAGAATCTGGTACAAAAGGAATATTTAGGGGAAAAAAACTCTTTGGTAACTCTGGGCTTTGTTTCAGCCTGTAACTAACTCCAGTTACAGGAAGTATACAGTGAAAGATCAAAGTAAGAGACACTAAGTGAGCCTGTTGAAATGAAGTGTTACAGGCATATGTTCCTCATCTCACAGCTCCGTCGACTGGGTGCTGTAACAGCTGGGATATAAGAAAAATGTTTCAGGCAGATTCAGCAGAAGAGCCTGTACTTCATTTGGCCAGCTCGGAGCTTGCATCTCACCGAAGGACTGCAGCAGCTCGATGGAGGGATGCTTTTTTGCAGCACATGGGCTACAAGGAGTTTATTCCTGCTAATTGCTTTTACATAAACCAATGCAAACCTCACTAGGTGGCAAGTAGCCAGCGTGACAAAGAAGTCACCAGGCTCGGGATGCACATCCTGCTCCCTTCTCCCGGCATCAAAAGTGGCACGACCAGGGGACCACGTGATACAGGTCCTACATGGCCCTCCGGTCTCCCAAAGCGGGAACGAGGTCTGTCCTTGGCTCCTGCACCGAAGCCACCTCGTCTTTACAACACTACCCCCAGTTCCTCCGCTTTTGCTCAAGAGCCGGTGACGGTCTGAGCATACGATAATGCGCACGATGCACCCCAGAGCGCGCAGTCAGCACCGCTGCTGGTGAAGTCACAGCAAATTAGGGTGATCTGTGCACCGGCTGAATTTGCCAATTAATTCCCTTCGCCGTCAAGAGCAGCACGGTCAAGCGGATAAGTCCAGGAGCCAGGAGAAGGGGGTCTCCCGCTAATTCAGCCGCTGACCTGCCACATGCCCTAAGGCAAAGGGAGCTTCTCCCTCTGCCCTCCCCACTTCGGGTCTTCCCCATGTGCAGAGGGCAAGCATCCTGCACCGGGACCATCGCCAGCCAAGGCTTGCCTACACACAGCATCTGTGCTGGTTTTGCCAGTTTTTAGGAGTTGAATTAAATTATTACATCTTTCTCCGGAGGGAACTTTGTAGCTGCATAAACATCTGTTTTGTAAGGATACATTATACTGGATATTAAAGATATTCGTACCACACCTGGTGTAAATATGTCTGAAAAGCCATCAGTCATCACACTACTCCAATATAATTGTTGTAATAGCTAATAATAGCTAATAATAATAGCTAATTGTTATTATCATTGCTGTTGTTGTTATTCCTCTTATTAATAACCTCTAGTATGTAGTAATATTTGGATTTTAAAAAATCAGGTACACAAATGTATATATCTATATCTCCATGCTATAATATCTACATGTTTGCATTGGTATTTCTGTCTGGACTTTCCTATCTTGGAAATGCACGCAGTGGCAGGAAGGATTTTAAAGTGCAAATGCATGTACTTGAGGTGGTTAATTTCTGTACAGTATGAAATCCTCAGTGTTAGAAGCCATACTAGTGATTGGGGCTTTAATATAAACTTACAGGTGAACATAAAGAAGGTTAGATAAGACAGAAATTGTAGAAGCAAATACAGTCCAGGTATTTAGAAGATCAGAGAGTAGCTCATGCTGTGTTGTAATATCTTTCTGACTTTTTGCGGATCCTCCAGACTATTATGTGACAGCTTAGCTTCTCACCAAGTAATATTAATCACTTCTTAATCAAGGTATATTGGTTTTCAGCTTAAGACTGAAGAGAACTATTTAACAATATAGCTTTTTAAAAAAATGGTTGAATAATTCTCTGGCAGGGGTGGGCAGGGTGAATCTTTATTTATCTAAAGAATTAATATGTTTTCTACAAGCAAGGAGTACTTTTTACCCCCAAATCCAACCCTGCCTGGCTGCCTGAAATTAAAATCTAATCACAGAGCCTCAACACACTAAGTACTTTCATTCCAGGCAGAGTGCTTTGTAACATGTAAATTTGAGGCGAGTTTTATTTAAATGAAGTCTAAATCCCGGTTTAAAAACAATTCTGTTACCATAGCTAATTGCTGCATGTGACTAGCACTGTTAGTTCTTCTTTATGCCACTTGGTTCAGCCTCACGCTGTACAGTAAGTGATTTGGCAGTACTGTACCTGCAGCGCTGCCAAGAAATCAGCAACATTTACTTCTTGATTTCTGAAGTGAATCTGTATTTAGTGGATTTTTTGGAAGAAACCTGATCATTTTTCATGTGCCTAAAAGCGATATTGGCAACAGGCGTTGTATGAAAACCTTTTGTACCTACAAAACTACATAACTCAATAACTCCCAAATTAGAGAAGGGCTGATGGCTTCATTTGTACATGGTTATGAAGTAGGTTTTATATGTTTGCTTACAGACATTTGCAATATTAACATACAAGGTGTTAGCCTTGGCCCTCAACTGATGTAGTCACCACACAAAACAGAAGTTTTTTTGGCTTGCATGCAGATGCAAAAAGGGAGGTTGCAGTCACCAGGCTATCAAGATACTGTCCAAGTTTCCCAATATAAACCAATTATTTCAACCTTTCAGGGAGCTCTGCTTCTTAAAATCAATGGTATTTTACATTCCTTGATATGACTTATTTTTGAATCTCTTAAGCAGAGGCTGACAGCTTTTGCAAAGTATAATGAATTGCTTACCAGTGATTTCCTGTTTTTGCAACTGATACAAAAAATGCAGGGTAAGTTTAACACAATGCAAAATTAATATTTTTGCAGCCTGCTTTTTAAAAGTCAACTTACAAAGAGTATATTTTCTATGTAAATACTATTTTAAAGTTTCTAGGTTTCCTTAACTGTAAATTCTTTTTACCTTTTATTATTATTATCCTAAGAAGTGTCAAGCAGTTTCCAAAGCATAATAGCTGCAAATGAACTTCGTTTTATACCAATAGAGCATGTTGATTTTATCTCAAAAGCAAAGTGTTAATCAAAGCAACATATATCAAAAATACAGACATATGAAAGAGTGAGTTTTCCCTCATGGTAAGGACAAGGTGTATTTCAAGTCACCTATGTCCTGAGAGGATGTTTATAGGTGTAGACAACACACAGTTAACTTAATCTCTGTTTACAAACTGCTGGGTGAAAGGGCAGAGTATGTTTATTCTGTTTCGTGTCTCATGACAGCTCGAAGCTTTCTGTTAATGGTATCTATCAGTGATGAGGGCAGGAGGGAAAGTCATGAAAAGCTCTTGGCAGAGTAGAGCAAAACGCTCTAGCTGAGAGTCTGAAAAGTTATCATCCAGGTGCATGACTTTTAGACTTTGGAGCAGCTGGGAAGATTGCCCTTGGAAAAAAAAAAAAAAAAGTCGTAAATTTTAAAATGAGCCCAAAGCATGCTGGCACAGCAGTTTGTGAACTTATTCAAGACCACATAGATACATATGCTGTGGAGACGTTCAATAAAGCTATTAGCTATGTACCTGGATACCAATTCTCAACACTTTGATTCAAGGAGAAGCCAGTAATGAGGGACAGAGAACAACTTTCCAGGTTGATTAGTTCGGTTTCTTTGACTTTATGGGAAAGGCCTATTGTGTTTTCTGTTCCAGGACATTGTTTCTTGACAAAGGTAATGGTAAAACATCAGTAAACATCTCAAATGACAGCGGCAGGCATAATCATGAAGGCAACTCATAGCCAAAATCTACTGAAGTAATGCACCAACAACCCCAAAACAAATSCTTTACCCCCATTTTTGCAGATACTGACATTTATTTTTCGTGTAGCCTCTAGAAACCCCCCTAAAAGCTTCTCTTTTCATTCGGTCAGATCTGGAGATTTTACAACAATACCTAAAAGCTTAAACTGTGGTAAATAAAGCATTTGATAGAGCACTTTCAGAGAATGGGCTATTTTAAATGCACGCAGATATTCTGATTAGTTTACCATCCCTCCCTTTCCTCAAAATATCACTAATGAATCAGGATACTATTTCTCAAGGTACATAATTTGTGACCATATTACAGCTGAAACAACATTGTTTTTAGGACTCCTTGAGCCTGACTTCAGGAAGCAGTTAATTAGATATTTTAAGCTTCAAAAAAAACACCCTGAATTCATGAAATTTTTTAAATTGCTGTTTTTCATTAAAAAGCAATCCCGCCCACAACCCTATGGGCATTGACAGTCCTGGGTGCAGCCAACCCATGCAGAAGAGAAAGCAGCTGCTGGGAAGCTGTTATGGAAAGCCCATCTCCAGTGTGGGGGCACAGCCCAGGGTGGGTTTGGGCGTGAGCCACCTGAAGCCAGGGACCAGCAGAGAGACCCAGGGCCATCGAGGGATGCCAGTTTGCCCCCTGATTGCCGCGTGGAAATTGTTCCATTTAGCTCGAGCTGACGTGCATTCTGAATACTAATGATGGTCATTTAAGTAGAAACAACATTACCTGTTTCACTGGGATCATTTTAGCAGAAATTCAGGTTACAAAGGAAAATGGGGAGCTAGCTGCTGCCTCAGTTTGCTGGAGCGGAGACAGAGATAGTCAACCTCCACCCATTAACTAGGTTTGAAGTTACACTCGGTTCTTGTCTATGGGTGGGAAAAGGCATATACAGCTCTTTCCCATCAACTCCCTGTGCTTCGTGGATATTGAAAAACAGAACAGGTTTAGCATGATTTCCTTGGCCACAAAACCAGCAAGTCCACTTTGCCCAATTACATGAGCATAGAGGCACAGCCCTAATACATGGGGTTTAATTCTAGGATTTAAAAACAAAGAATAAATGAGCCATTTTTTATTATTATTATTATTATATTAATTATTTACTAATTATTTTAAGAATAATTCCAGAATAAAAAATTACCTTTTATAGATTGCAGCTGGTGAACAAAATAAAGGGGAAAGCAGAGTTGTGGGAAGGTTTCTGTGGCATAAATAAATTTTGCATGCCACATAGGATGTGAGATCTTAACTATATTTGAAGATATTATATGTTGAAGGTTATATGACACACAGTTGATATGTCATCTAACCCATCTGAGATCAGCGGTCTCCTTTGATGCACGCTTAGAAGTGTATCTCCTCATACATTTCTAAACTGCAAAAAGTATAAAAGTAATTTTAAAAGAAACCCACCCTGTGAGTAATCATTAGATTTCTCCTTCTAGTGTGTGAGGCTCTGATGTCACTGTATGTTTTAAAACTGTTGCAGTTGAACATATGTAGATCTGTATGCCAGCTAGGGAATTAGAGATCGCTGCCGTGGGATTATTTAAATCAGGCCAATTCCAAACTTTAAAACAACTCTTTGTTGGATTGATATTCATTAACATTACACATCACCGCCTTGATCTTGGTGGTCTTCAGTGGCTAAGGACAAGGCAGCTGGTCACAACATCACTTTGATGGAGGAAGCCAGAACCAAAGTGGGTCGCTTGCTTTCTTCCCCATCCTTCCTCGTTCACTGTTGATGTTTTTTTTGTGCTTGTTTTCCCCCTGCCCCTCCAAAAAGAAAGGAGGGTTCATCTCATTTGCCCTTGACACCTTATTTTCAGGATGAGGACTTATTCCGTCTTCACTTATTCTGCCGGACTATCCTGCAGAATTACCCTTCCTGCCTGTTTTGCAGGATCATTTTGGTTTTACCAGACATCTTAGCTGCCTGTTCATTCCTTTCTTGCAGGTTTTACTTTTTGCACATGTTTTCCTATTCTCCATTTGGGCAACTATATGACAAGTCTCGGTTTACCCCTTTGCAATCGTGGCTATTGCTTATATACATAAGGCAAGCTGTGTTATGAAATGTTGTTAGCAGCGTTAATGATGTTACAAAATGCCTATACAGTCACTGGTTACATTATTTTAGTGTGCTTATTTCTGGTTTCCAAGGCAAGAAAATAGTAATTTTATTATGATTAGTCTGCTTCTATTTTTTGGGTGCAATACGGTTCTGCTTGGTCTATAGTGATTGACACAGCCCTGATCAAAACAAGATAAGGAGAAAGAGGTATCACCCCACCTGCAATGTGTAGCACAGAAGGAACTGCCAACCTGGCCAGTGCTAACAGAGTTAGTTATGCCATTTCAGATGATATTTCATAACCTTGGTGTATCAACTCCTAGCTGTATCCTTGTTTTCATTAGCTCGTGATGCCATTCAGCTACTTGAACCAAGATCAGAGCCCTGTTCTGCTGAGTCCCTATTGGGACATAGGAAACCACCTCTGCCTCAAGAAAACAAAATCTAAAGAGATGAGACAATCCCATAGCTCAGCAAGATCACAAGGATGCCATTTGATTTTCCCAGCATCAGCCTAGAAGGTTCCTGTAGAGCTGGAAATGAACCT
The DNA here is from genome assembly GCA_035582835.1 of Phoebastria nigripes. Classification (NCBI taxonomy): domain Eukaryota; kingdom Metazoa; phylum Chordata; class Aves; order Procellariiformes; family Diomedeidae; genus Phoebastria; species Phoebastria nigripes. The sequence continues at coordinate 1,381,939 of JAYKAV010002821.1, read as the reverse complement.
AGTCCTTCCAGGTCTAATGAACTGTAGCTTTCTGTATACAGATATAGGTAAAGATATATATACATATTCTGCCTTTTGAGAGCAAGCCTGAGCACATATTTGGATAAAAAAAAGGTGTCTTGCATCCACACTGTACAGGTAGCACTGCCTTCAGGTTTTGTTAGGGAAAACTGGGATAAAACTCTGATTTTCTCCACTACTTAGTATGGACCTCTCCATAGCTACCTGCTCTGTGAGTGGACAGATACTCTTGTGTAGCTGCTCCCATGAATCCCAGCTGCACATAGAGTGATGCTACCCCACACCATGGGATGAGGGGCAGATGTGATCGATAGGCAGCCAGAGGCTGCACCTGACTGTGGAGCAAGCAGAGGTCCTCAGTTCAGCTACAGGCACCTCTGCAGGGACCACGAATGCCCGAACCTGCCCTCTAAAGCCAGACCTTCAGAACAGTGTCACTGTAGACTAGAGGACCAACTTATTCTGGAATGTGATTGAGTTTTAGTTTAGTTGTTATTTATATATTTGCATCTCATCCTTAGAGATGTATCAACTCCAAAGTACAATTCATATCCTTTTCTGTTGGGATAGCATAATTACATTACACAATGTTAGGTGAAATAAATTCACACTGCCAAGTGCTACAATTAAGACTGTGTTGGCCAGCCCATTTTTAAAACCCTCTCTTCAGTCATAAGTTTCTGAAAAATTTATCTTGTCTAGCAAACTGTATGACATATATCCATGTCAGCGGATGGGAATAATTACTCCGAGTATAATTAATGCAATCTGAAGGGCTTCAATAGTCATGGAGTTATTATGTAACTGCACAATAATTAAATGATCAAGTAACTACTCAGTAATTTCATGGTGATTTGTGCTCTATACGATATTTGCCTCGCACAAACAAACAATGCTGTCATACAATTCAGAACGGATGTGAATATCTGCATGTCGATACTAAAATACATGCCAGATTTCTGTGATGGCTTGCTCCCGAAACAGTCACTGCTTCTGAGCGTATTTTCTGTAAGCGTGAAGATCAAGAGGTACGTCTATTTTTAATGACAGAGTATATCCATATAAACATAAGCACTTCCATGGGCAAAGATGGAGCTATGTCGTATTTAAGACTTGAAAATATTTAAGACACAAAACATAACGATGTGCACCTGGGCCCTAAAATCAGGACCCTGGCCCTGGAGGAGATTCTCCACAAAGCTGATCTGTACGTGGGATGGAGTACACAGGCTGACTCAAGCATTATGAGGCTTGTTGCAAATCCCACACTGAGAGCTCACTTAGAGCCACAAAGTGCACGAATGTTTGGGAGCAAATCCTGGAAGTTCAGTTGTGCACACTGTGGAAAGTCAGACAGTGCTATTAAAAGATCTAACAGTCTTTGAAATACGAGGTTTTAAAAGTGCAAGTGCCATAACTGGAGTTCGTCTTTGGAAGACCAGATCGGGGCACTCTGTTCTGATTTTGGAGGGGGCGGGTGGTGTCTTTTTTGGTGGGGGGGAGCAGTTCTTGCTGGCTTCTCTTTTACATGCATATTAGTTCGTATTATCAAGGGAAATAACAATACAGTACTAGCAAATACAGTTTGTCATTGAAAAGCTTATCTTTTTTGTTTCAATGAAATCACTACTCTACTGACACAGATATTATCGCCTCACTTTCTGTATTATCTTAATAAAGTGTCTGCCTCTCACTGTATCGGAGCATGTACCTTCAGTAAAGGGAAAATGTCCTGGTCCATACTCAAAATACCTATACAAATCCAAACCAGAATATATTGATTCTAGTTAAATAATTGCATGCGTTTTTAGTATTTGTTTATACCTATGTAGAATAACATCTGTGAGAAGCCTTCTGGCTTCCTCTACATCTGATAGTGGGCACATATCCATGCCCCAAAAATCTCTTCATGTTTGCAAGTAATCACCCAACAGCTTCAGGAGATTGGCTTTAAMTTCTGGCTCTGGTGTTACCTTGTCCATACAGTCCAGAGAGGAGCTGAACCAACCATTTCCAGGACTCTGACAGACCATTTGCTATTTTTTTTTTTGCTCACAATTGCCTGCCAGAGAAGTACCACAAACGGGCATGGCATGGGAATGGGGATGGCATGTTTGCAGGTGGAACAGGTGAGAACGGCGCATGTTGCCCAAAACTGTAATAGGCAACAAAGTTATGTCCAGCAGACCATGAATAATTCACATACCATGTAAGCTGAGACTAAAATGTGTGAAAGGTATCAGAGGAAGGAGGTCCTGTCCATTCAAGTAGGTTGTAGATAAGAAATATTTTCGGAAGCTAATCTTGGCAATGGTTTATGTCATCTCCACTCTTACTTTCGCAACTATTTTTTATAAGGTTGTACTTAGTCCATGCTGGCTGCAGGGATCAGCACAGAACTTGGTGATCTGAAACTGCTGCCAAACTTCATTCTTAGGCTTTGTGCCATGGGCTGTTCAGCTACAAAGAAAAGAAAAGAAAAGGAGGAGGAAAGAGAGTTAGAGAAAAAGAGAGATCACAAGAGGGAGAGGAGACAAGATCATGGGTCAAAGATGCTGGCCCAAAGCAGGAAAAAGACCCAGAAGCACACCAACTACTGCTTCTTCCTAACCTGTCTCTGAGAGAAGGAATGATGAAGCAAAGTTAAAAAACAACAAATAGAAGAAATGGGAGTATTGAAAGGGGGGAGGGAAGAAACACTATGGTGTGAAAGTGGCATAAAATTAATATTTCATCGATCTTTGTCGATAGTGATTTTTTACATTTTTTAAATGAGGGCAGTGTATGTAGCATCTATTTTTTCATTCAATGCAGGGACGAAGGTCAACATCTGTTATTTAACTGTTCCTTTTTTACACTAGTGGTGGTTTACTTTCATTTTTATATTATGTTCTTAAATATATTTCACAAATTGCTTTATATACAGAATATGTGAAAAAAAAATCTTCTAAAAATGTGAATAATCTTTAGTTATTGTTCAGATAATAAAACAGTAGGTAGGTTGTTTGGTGTTTTTTTGGTGAATTCAGTTTATTCCAGTGTAACATATCTTAATGCATTGGAGATATGTTCCTCTCTCTATGGACAAGTGGACCTGAGTACGGTTAATGACATATTTAGTGATATTTATCAAATATTTTCTGTCATAAGAAATATTCATGGATTGCACTTTCTTCCATACCAACATAAATTACTGGCAATGAAATGCAGTGCTATTTCAAAGAGGTACTGCTATCTTCCTCAATGTCTTAATTACTTGTTAGCTTCCACATTTCATTCCCCCAACTTGCAAACATCTAACTTTTGCTCAAAGAGGCGATGCAGATGATAGCCTGACTAATTCTGAAGATGTCAGTGGAAGCTCCCCCATGGTAATATGCATTGAAAACCTCCCAATAACCCCAGCTGTCTGGTGGGATCTCTCATGGGGCTCCCAGGCCTGAATCCATGACCAAAATCCTGTAACCCCTACTCCTTCTGAGCAAGCAAGCTAAACTTAAGGAACATACACACTACAATTAACAAGAGGAAAGGGTAATGCATAGCTAAACAGACCAAACCACCTGGACTAAACTATGTCTACATAGAGCATTAATCTTTGCATCCACAGTCCAGCCGCACAACAAAACTGCAGCTGGCGTACTCTAAATGGCACGAAGGAGAAGACAGAGTATGGGGGCTATGCTGTCCTGGTCTCAGGAAGGTCATGGCATGCAATTTATTCCTGGAGGCTTTTAATTTGGAGGGGAAACTTTTAACTTGGGGGAGAAACCGTCACTCTGAGCCAATTCCTGCTCTTGATTTTTAGAAAGAGGATTTCCAGAGGCTGCTTATGCAAATGGCAGAAAAGGGGAATTAATATCTCCATGCCTATTTCCAGCCACAACCAGAAGCATGTGTTTGCAATGTTCCCAAAACTGCCCGCCAGCGGCAACCCGGACTACTCCTGAAACTGGCAGCCTTGACCAAAAAGAAATGTACATTCAGTCCTGAACATCTCCAAAAAAAAAAAGACTACAGACTTGAGGTTAATCCCATAAAGAGGTCCCAGGGGGGTTGTGATGGTAAGGAGAATATCATCTGTAGTACTTCACAAACCAAAACCTCTGAAATTCTGTGTCTTTTGCTTGTAGGAGGAGATAGCTTTTCACTACCATCATCTACCCAACACCACGAGTGGCATGGCTGCAGCGGGAAAATGCAGAGGCACGCTCGGCTGTGTGTGTTACACCAGTGAGGAGCAAGTTTCAATGATACCATCTGCTCCATCTTTATTAATTTTTTGCCTTTTTCCCATAAATTAAAATACGTGGGAAAAGTGGTCAGAGACAAAAAGAAAAAAAAAAAAAAAAAGAAAGGGAAAAAAAAGAGAAGAACAGCTGCTTTCCAGGGAAGCCACAAATGGAGGCTGACTGTATGAAAACATCCTCAGGAGCAATAAACTACTAGGTGAGAACGCATTAGATTTGAATTCAAGAGAACAAACATCATATCTAATTCAGGACAGAGATCCTGCTTTGGAGGAATGTTTCTGATAAAGCCAGATCTGCTGCCTGTCCAGATGAAGGAATTAGCACATGCAAATAATTCTTTACATCCTGCAGAAGAAGTACTGCCATACTTTATCGCTGCTCTGAATCTGATCCTTTGCTCCTTTCTTTGATCTTGCACCCCCGTACTCTATTCGTAGCCACTGATGGCACAACACCATGCATTTATCCCAACGTACACAAGTAGATGAATGATGCAAAGCCTCACAATTTCCTTTCTGGGGGGCAAGTACTGAATTACACGTGTCCTGTGTGAAGGCAGTGTATCCCCTTTGTCGACTCTGCCATTTTACTGATCTTTCTCCCTCTTGAAATGCTTAAGTCTGACCATTCTGTTAAGCAGGTACAAATTCCCTGTATGCAAAGTAAGGCAGAAGTAAAAAAAACATCCCTCTTGAATGTCTTAACATTGCATCAGCTTGGGTTTGTTCATTTATCTAGGAGTTATTCCTGATGAAGACAGAAACAGATGTCTATGGATCTTAACAACTGTGATGACAAAATGCTGTATCAGTGCTTCACCAGTTTTTGCAAGAAAGTATTGGGAAAGTGTTTTTGCAAGCTCTTGTATCAGGAGCACATGTCCTCAGAAGGGAGACAGCTGATTCACTTTGCATACCTGGATTCAAAATTAAATCACTATTAAGTTCTTAAACATTTAAAATCCTTAAAGCTTCAACATACATCCTGCGGGTGTAGCTGGTGAAACAGGGTACCGATCTTTCTGCAAGTGAGGTTTATGGAAGCTGCTGCTGCAGGTAGACAAGACTGAAAAAGTACTGTGTTATCTTTCCTTTTTGTTTGATTCTGCAGAAGATAATTAAGTAATAAAGGATATAAGATAAGGTAAAAGGACACAGGAATGAAGGAGTGTGGCCAGAAAGGTGAAATCCCAGCACGAGATTATCAACATGTGGCGTGGGTACAATCCACTTGGAAGTGATCTACCGAAGAGCCAGGTGTTTCCTTTTGCTTGGTGGCAAAATATTTGTGGGTTTCTGAACTAAATTAGTAGAAATGGGATGAAATTTAATAGTACAAAGTGCAAGTCTAGGCACATAAATAGCAGGGATTTGTGGGCATACAGAGGAGGCTGAGAGTAGAAAGCAGCCAAGGAAGAAGACAACCTCACTGACATAGCTCTGAAAAATGCAAGTGTGCCATAAGATTTGCTAGGAAAGAGGAGTATTAATATTTCCATCCAGGACATCGGTGAAAGTATCTAGAGCACTCTGTGCCTCTGAAAAAGAGAAAACCAAACTGCAGGAAAGGGGGATTAAGTTAGTCAGGGAAACAGACAGGACAGGAAGGGGGATTGAGGGAGCAGGCCAGTTTAGTGGCCCGTACGCCTTTGCAAAGTGAGTGCCAAGCAGGGCTAGAGTTGTTCCCTATAAATAACTGCATGTGTAAAGAGCAGGGGGAGAGAAAAACTGCTCAAGCCAAAATGCCGAAAGAGAAACACATTTATTTCCACTGTGCATGAGCACTTTTAGAGCAGAAATCAGAAGTTTCTAACTATCAAAGCAGCAAGCTTCCAGAACAGAAACACAAGTTGGGGGAAAAGACTTGAAACAGCAAAATTATTTTAAGCAGGACTTTTTTACTTTTAAGAAGGCATTGCACGATGCAAGTGGCGGCAATATTTGGAGGCTGGACTCACCAATCTTTGGGTCAGAAATCCTTGTGTCCTACTGCTCCCATTTCGAAGGTGGTTGGTTTGGGGTATTTTTTTTTCCCAGRATGCGTTTCAGGTTCCTGCCCTTGAGCTGCCATTTTGTTTTCCCTGCACTTTGTGCTCACCTCCCTGCTGCGAGTCTCCTTTGCGCCTGTATTCACTTTTCGCTTTTCTTCTTAAAGTTTTAGGCCATGGGGCTGCACATTCATCTCAGCATACCTAAATAAGTCAGATGCCAACTTTTACACCTTTTTCCTCTGCAAAATCTGTTCAAATTTTCATGCATGACACACGTATCAGACCATGGTTTCGACAATCATGTTATTAAAACATGTGCAGTGGTGCTGCAGTAAAATTAATTGGTACAATACTGTGAAAATACCATCTCAAGGAAAAACAGTTATCTCTGTGAACTGTGTCACGGTTTATTCTGGACATGCATTTTCGAGCTGTACAGGACAATGTCTGAATCTACTATACCCTGCAGGTTAGGGACAGGAACATTCACCGTATGACTATTTGAATTTATACATTAAGCATTTTCTATCTTGGAGTGCATACTGAGGGACAGATAGGGAARAGTAGTAAAATGAAACCTTACTAATTTGCAGGGCAGTTTCTTTTCTTCAGGTGCTTTCTCTTCAAAAAAACTGATTAACTGCAACATGATGTTCACTCTTCTGACTGTTAGTGATGCAGGTCTAAGAAAAACTATGTTGTGTCAGCAAGCAAAGCTCAGAAACATTTTATTTGATAGCAATACTAATCATACAGTCTGCAGAGTGCATCGGCATTTTGTGGCTTGAGTGTAATTAACACTCTTTTGTTGTGCACACGTAGTATTTGAGGAATTCAGATCCAAACACCATATTTTATCTTAAACTGAACTGGAGAGCTGTTTACACAGCAGCTTTAGCTTCAGAGCAGCACAGGAAAGCTAATACTTTGCAGAAAGGTGTCTGGAGACCAAAAGAAATTTTTCAAGTGTCCGGCAAAATGCGCCCTCCGGACTGCTAGGGAGGCGATGATCGGATTCTCACTACAAGCAGCTAAGTCTTTAAAGTCCAGCAGATAAAAGCAGTGGTCAAGCCTCGGAGACTAGATATTCCCGCATGAAACATAATATGGCATGAAATGGAGAGAAAGGAGATCCTGTGCTTTTAACCAACAGCTCTTTGACAATRAGGCTGAGTGTAAGCAGATGTTGTTGCTGCATAAACAACCAAGTCCTTTGTCCATATAGGCCTTAAGAGCTTAGCTTCTAATGGAGGGGTGGATGGCCTTGATTTACACAGTTCAGCAATAAGGCTGGAAATACCTTTTTATAGCCCTAAAGATAACTATCTTCTTAACGCCAGGCATTTTGTGACCACTTTATAACCCTTAAAGATGGCAAGTTTACTGCACAACAAAGCAAATGTTTAAGGGATTTTGCTAACGAGGTTTTCCACCCTTGTCAGAGGCCAGGTCTTGAGAGCCAACTTTGGAGTTTAAAGTGAAAGCTCCAGACCTCGAAGCAATTTGTTTGAAGCACTGTGAACTTAAGAGGGCAGTAGGTGAAATTCAGAGAAGTACTTCAGAGTCCCTTCTTTTTACCGTTCTCCCTCTCTTTGCACCTTGGTTCTGTTTTTTCTGACACAGGCCAGCTGGCCCCATGATGGGCTCCCACGGCTTCCATGTATTTGTTAACATACGTCTGAGGTCTGTGCTTGTCCAGGCAAAGCTTCTGAGGTCCAAATTCTGGCTGAGATCCAGACTGAAGCGAGGCACAGGGGCAGGATCCATCCTCTGGCCATCCGTCAAGGGGACCTATTCACCAACCGCCCTTAAGCCTTGCCTCCTGATCCATCTCCGCTCAGGGATGCGGAGATGCATCGTCCTGCACCGGGAATTATCTCCTTTATCCTCAAAGCTAATGTAAAATCATACAACATGCATGGGAGTGACGGGTTCTGGCTGAACAACCCTCTACGCAAGTGAAGGAAGGTGTTTTGTCCATTTTATATCTTGTATATATTGCAAAGCAGGGCAGGCGAGGCAGTTGCACTTTCTCCTGTTGCTCCGGAGCACACGTTGGCTGTTATTTGTTTGTCACGGTATCGCATGTTTAGACTCCAAAACCGTAAGTTTGAATAAGAGAGCTGCTTCCTTTTCCTAACAAATGCAGCTTGTTTATAAAAACAAACCACCAAGGCAATAGAAACAGAATGGAGGGAAGTTTTCCGAGCAAAACAGCAATATTGTCATGATTAATCTTTCTGAATGTTGTGACTGATTCCAAGACTTGTTTCCCTGTAAGTCTGTGTGATTTGCTGATGATAAATGCACATTTCTGACCAGAACACAGAGTGCAAATCATTGTGAAAAAGCATTGATAAAATATTATGCAAATAACAAGTAACTGGTAACTGCAGGTAAAATCATGGTTTCTGTGATATTTATTACTGCAGATATTAGAAATACACTTTATTGGTTTAAGTGTTATATGTTTTCTTTTTCGAACGTGACAGAAATGCTCATTTCTGTTCAGAGCACAGAGTGCAAATTGTTGTGAAAAAACATTGATACAATATTATGCAAATAATGAATACCTGGTAACTACAGGTAAAATCGGTACCTGCGATATTTATTACTGCATACATTAGAAATATACTTTATCATTTTAAGTGTTGTATGTTTTCTTTTTCTTATCTGACAGGATGACAAAACATTTACCTGGTAATAATACTGAAATGGAATTTTTTTAAAGGGAGGAAATTGCAAGAAGTTGCTTAATATGTAGGTTCTTGAGTGTGTCATTGCCACTTTAATATGAGATAACAAGGTTTAAATAAAAGAAGTTGTGTTGTTACTATAAGCAAAATGGGCTTTAAATGATGCTTCAATTTGGATTTCAGTTTTCTTTACCTTATATTGCTTTTTTAATTATAGAAACTTTTCAGTACTGGATTAAATAATGCCCTTAACTTAATATATTTGCCAATTTAAAGAAGTCATGCATAAATCAGACGATGAGAATGTAAATTCTGAGTCATCTGAGTCATATTTCACCGCCATTTTTCATAAAGAAATGCGTTCATTGTTTATTTTAAATCCTTTTACAAAGTTTTCAGACAAAACAAGGTCAAATCACATATAACACCAGATCAACGAAGAGCAAAGGTCAATGGTTCGTAATGCTGGTTTTTAAAGGTGGTAGGTCAATGTGCAAAGCCGTAGGATTTTTGAAAATAAAGAAACACATCTTGCACTGAGGATACTGCAAAAGAGAGGTCCTGTTTTAAAGCATTTATTTTAAAAGATGAATACCTCCCTAACAACAAGCCCTTGATGTCTCTGACACAAGAGACATGCAAAAGTCATTAAGGCTGTCCCAGCGGAGCTCCTACAGTTGCTTCACTTTAGGGTGGGTGTGAGTATGCTTAAAATTAAATTACTTTAAAATAAAGTTAGAGCACTAAGCAATATCCTGCTTTTGACTCAGCAGGGTTTCCCGTGAGAAAAGAAAGTGGGCAAAGAGAGCTTAGAAAGACAGACAAACATATTTACCCCTAGGTGGAAGGTACAAATTAAATTAGCTTGCCACAAAAGGGAGATGTTTTCTCCTTCTGTTCAGATGTCATGGTAGTGAGGAAACATCGTCTGGGGCCAAGAAAAATGGCACAAATGCATTCATCTAAGCTACCATTCATCCTGTTCCAAGGTCTAAACAGAGCACATAAAAGAACAGCACTGCTGAAGCACTTCCTCTCCTTAGTTACCAAATGGGGACTTGCAGAGGAACATGGGAGCGGAGGGTGGGGATATTTCCAGCATGGATTTCGCTATTGTGGTGGGAATGACGGAGGATGTCATAGACCTGATGAGGCTCGATGTGAAATGCCGTTGCCACAACCCGATTCCCTCTTTGCCCCGGGGGGAAGTTTCGCATTGGAGTTGGTGCGGGATATTGAAAGGTGCACCGCAAACTTTTTCTCTCTCCCTCTCTAAAGCTGGAAAACAATAGAGGCACTTCCTGAGAGTCAAGTATATCTTTTATTGTGCCTCATTAATATGCATGTTTTTGGCACTCACTAGGGTTCAGCTGGTACACTTTCCAGTATCTCATTCTTTATTTATATGAGACTGGGAGGTGTGACCTATGGAGCCAGTTGGCTGTCATGAATTGGAATATTCATTAAGCCTTGTAAATTATGCATTGGACTGCTTATAATACCAAGATCCACAGTTGATCCAGCCAGGACTCTTAACTGCTTCCCATTAGGTGGAATGATCCACAGATTGGTAAAAACATACATGTATGCTGTACACTGCAGAAATTGCTGTGCCAGTAATCCACGGAAGTGCTTGGGGATTTTGTGACTCATGCTTGACAAAGTCGGTCTAATCTTTGTTTTTGTATTTATTTGAAGAGTTTTAGAGTTGAATTTCTGCTCTTGCAAGTCACAATGTGTTCCTCTAGATTTTGAGCTTTCCTTCCAATCGTTCAGCAGCCTGTACAACAAAATTGTTTCCTTGTCAGGCTTAGAGGTCTGCATCTGGCAAGAAACCCACTTTATATAGATATCAAGTGCTACTTTGTGTGGTGAATTGAGTGCTAAGAAAGAACTCTCAAGAATACGGATATTCACAAAAGGAAAACTTGCTTGCCTGCAAGGACATTTCTTATTTTATTTGATTAGGTTAAACATCACGTAGAGGCTAGATTTGATTTTCAACCATTGCTTCAGAGTTTTGTATGTGCATTAAGGTTATATTTGTCTTAGTGTTTATGAACTAAAGTTGCATACAAAGATTTTATCCTCTAAAGCCAGTGGTCAGCATCTTATTTGTATTTTCAAAAGCAACAATTACATATTCTTCTTAAACTCTATTGTTTACCTAAAGAAGACTTAAAATGGAGGCAAGTGGTTAAAATAAATTAAAAAAAATTCTAGGAAACTTGACATGTCAAGATTAATGAAGGATTTTAAAAGCCTTAGTCACTTTAATAGTATCTACCAGTGTCAGTGCAGAAAAGTTGTCTTGTCACCTTGTGCCCTTTAGCTTGAGATTTGTGATTGCAGTATGACCCATGCAAGCCAAAACTGTAAAACAAAAAAACAAACCCAAGAAAAACTTCCACTGAAAAGTCTCCACGTGGATTTTCCATTTGCCATGGGGCTTATGCACTAGATTTAAGTGATAGCCTTTCTGCTGAAGCATACCTGCCGAAGCAAGTAGCAACTCTACGTGAAGCGGTTGGGAGAAGCAAAGCTCTTCTTGTGCAATCTGAATTTGCCGCATTGTTTGTGATAAGTTCTGTGGCCTGGCCTGAAAGTGGATAGCCTGATCTATGAAAAGGTCACGGGTGAGCCCTGTGTAAAATGGCATTGTTTACAGTTTTTTTAGTGAAGAGATTAGCTGTCATTTATTTCCACATACCTTAACTGAAGAGCTTTAAAGGTTCCCAGCAAGAGCATGTTCTTTTCTCTTTCTCAGCCTGTCACATACTTGTCAGATTCAATAAAATTCCTTACCTGAATTATGCAGATGAGGTTTTGTTGTGTCCAGCACCCATCATTGTTCATCTCCACTACAGCTGAAACTTCTAGCAGCCCTCTTGCTTATACTGCATGATTTCAGCACTCCTTAGGTCAAGACCTTTCAACCTCAGGGCTTGACTTATGCCACAACCATTTGACAAATCGCCCAGGCCTTCACAAAAGCTGGTTGAGCTCCAAAGTGACTGCTCTCTATACACCACTGTTTCACTGTTTTGACATTTCCTTCTCACTTTTCCCCTCAGTAATTAGACAAAGGAAGAAAAAGACATTTGTGTCCAAGGAATGCTTTCATTTAGGGCTGTGATAAATGGCTACCCTTTCCAAGAAGCTACGGTCCCACTGTAGGAGAAAGTTTCTTCACAAGGAAGCTGAGCAAGGAGAACTACCCACTTTCTGCCTTGGGGGGCGAAGGGGATGTGTGGGACACATGACATCTTCCACTGTAAAACCTGCACAGCGCATCTATTGATCTTATACAGCTTTTTCATCTAGGCAATGTAATGGAGTTGAACAAGTTTTCCAGAGTCTATGTTCATTCATTGTTCATAAGTTGCCATAGGACAACATAGCATGTTTAGCATAATGGATAGAATAGCAGACCAAGCTGGACTAAAATGATGGAAACAAATAAAAGCATGCCTCTTCAATTTTTTTAAGAATTCTGGTTTTTATAGGATGGACAGAAGGGATAGGAACTTTTTATCCCAACTCTGACACTGATTCTCTTTGTTTCTTTGGTTGACTTGCTTCTCAGCTTTAGTTTCTCCGTACGTGACCTGCAAAATGAGTATGATATTTACAGCCTTTGTAAAGTGTTTGGGAATCTCTAAGTGAAGAGCTCTGTGTGAAACACAAGGCATTACTAGTAGCAGCAGCAGTTGTAGCGTCATTCTTCTACTGAGCATCTCCAATTTAAAGCACTGCTTAATTCAGAAGAGCTCATTCTCATCAGAGCACGTTAACCCCTGCTGCCCATAATTTTGCATGAATTTCTCTTGAAATAACACTAATTTATTGGACTATCAATGATTTGACGTATTAGTGGAGCATGACAAATTTGAAAGTATTTTCAAGACATTCAGATCAAGATCTTTCAATTGTAGAATTTAGTACGGTTAAAACAAAACTGGCATTGTAACATCAAATATTTCTTAATAGAGAGAACTTATGTCAACCATGTTTTTATAAGCTTCTTTCAGATTATTGTGTTAATGCTTATTGTTCCATTGGGAAGAATGTCTGCCAAACATGTAAAATAATTGAAACTGCATGTGACTCAGTTGTTAGAGCTGCAGTGAGGAATTAGCGTGTTACAATTCATGGTATGGTTAATCTGTCTCTTCTGTTCATGGTAATGCATTAATCAGAACATTACCAAATCACATTACCAAATCACTCAAATTATTTTTATGATCTGATACTACATTAGGATTAATAAACCAACAAAACTGCCCTTGGAGTTCTGTGCACGATATATGACCCTTTTCTCCAAGGCTTGTAATTAAGAGCAGGACAAACACCAGAATATTCTCAGTACTTAATTTTGTGTGGCACAGGATTAGGATACTTTTCCCTGTTCATAGTAGTGTCATCTTGTGACACTACCTGTTCCTCAAGAATCAAAGGAGCTGGAGTGCATTACTTATAATAGAGTAGGTTAGACACATTTGCAATGTAATTTCTGTAAAATATGAACATAATGGGGGGAAACAGTTACACCTAGAAACATTGGCTTTTAGGAAACTGAAGTCTTGCATGCTGTCCTTTTTCGCTTCCTGCGTGCATCATGTAAACAAATCCATAATGTAATTATTTTGGAAGCAATCCTACTATTAAGTCCAAAAAATGCATGAATTTGGCTTGATTTTTTGGCTCTGAGAAAAGAAAGGCTCTCTAGAAGTTTCCCATGTTAACGTGCTGGACCGGATAGCCTTATATACCTGAAATAACACAGCCTCAGGGCTGGTAGCAGGACATATTCCAGCTCACACTTCCTTCCCAGTGCATGCGAATGCATTCAGTAAGGGGGTGGGATGTGGTGGAAAACCATGGGAACCTGGTTGGGAAACCTTTAACTAGTATAGCATTATTGAAACAGTTAACCGGGCTGAACCAACCGTTGCAAATCTAATGATGCTGGAAAGTAGAACAGCCACGTCTGCACTCCTTTCTCAGGCAAAGTGCCGCACTGTCATTAGGATCTCGACCTGCCTTCACTTACTGAGCTCAGTCAGATGCAGACTGATATCTTCTTAGCAGTCTCTATGAACTTCCAGTTCAAATTTTCAGGGGATGTTCATCGTGTTGTCTTCTTCCAGCTTTCTTGAATCAGCGTGATCGTGTTACATGGGACTTAGTGATACTTAAATTTAACTTTTTGTTAGTTTCTTACTCATATCTTGAATGTGTTCATTACCAGTTTTAAAGTCTTAAACCTCCATTTATAAATATATTTTGTGGCTTCCATTAAGAACAAACCATGCAGTGGTCCTAAGGAAGTGCAATAAGCAATAAAATAAAATACCCATCAGAAGCTGTCCTGCTGAAAAAGGACTGAGGATTTTGACAACGTTAGAGAATTTACATTGGTAATGTAATTGTAATAAGCATTGTATGTATTAGTTCTTTGCACAGCCATAAAAGAATAAATTGCTGATAATTTTCCACTGAACCACTTTCAACTCTCATTCAAAAATGCAAAGAAAGCTAATATCTTATATTTGGATACGTTAACATCAGCAACTCAGCATAAATAAGAATACCAGAGTAACTATTGTGAAACATACCCTCAAAAATACTCTTGGAGAGAAAAACATCAACCTTCTTAAAGGTAAATATTGCTCGATTTTTGTTCAGTCATCTTAGCTGGAAATAAAAAGGTTTCTTCCCATGTATTATTAGATGAAAGCAAGAGGTCTAGAGTGGCTTAAGTGTTGGCATCATCCTGTTGGAGATTTCTATGACCTCAAGCAAGGAACAATAACTTACTCCGCGTGTGCGTCTGCCCTTCTGCTCTTTTACAGAGCAAAATTAACTAGAAGATTAAAAAAGAAATAATTCATTAGTTCATCAGCCGGTTCATCATGATTACCTCTTCCTACCTCTTCCTATGATTAAATGAACCACCTTGTATCTAGACCTATGGTAACTAAACCCAGTTTATACCCAGTTAATGTAGCCGGTTTGAGCTGGGCAGATGTGATCAGGTCTCATTTATCTGGGCAGTTTCCAGGCAGGCTACAATTAGTGACAGGCATAGACCTCGCAAAAACAGTACCATGGCAGATACATTCAGCTGAAGAGGCAAGAGAAATGAGCTGGCTGTGCAATGAAAAGTGGTCAGTTATGTGTATGACTCTGAAGTTTGGAATCCAGGACTCTCTTTTTTTTTTTTTTGGAAAAAAACTTCTGTCACTGGGATGGGGCCATGGATTTTTTAGAGAGTTTTGATGGATCCACTATTTTGTTAACATTGGGACACTTTAATAAATGATAGGGCATAGATATGTAAGTAGGACTACAGGTAAAATTTTGTAAAAACAAATCCATAAGTCCATGCAGTAGCGAGCCTCAAACACTTATGAGAGGCATTGCAGAGGTCAAACAACTTTTTTTGTCTGAGTCACAGACTCATTTTCAGCTTGGCTTGCATTTGTTGAAAAGGTTGTGCACGAGAGGTAGATAGATGGATGGGATGTGTAAGGTTACATAGACTTTGAGCAGTTTTTGCCTTAGATCTCATGGCTAAAAAGTACAGAGACAGGTTGAAAAAAGAACTCTGTAGACTTTGTAAGCAAGAAAAGCGTGCAAGGAGGTTGGAGAACCTCTTCAAGAAAGTATCTGGTTGTGTGCCATTTGTTGGCATTCAATTTGAGAACTAAAAATTCTGATTGTTTTTTGATCAGATAGCTTCACATTAGGGAACCACTTAGCTCTGCAGTGCTCTTTCTTCTGTATATAAGTTGCTACAGAAGACATTAAATTCTCCTGTCCCTTGGCAGAGGAGCAATGTTAAGCTGAAGGAAAGGAACTGATGTCTTTGCTGTTTCAGGTCTTCAGATATCATGACTATATATGTTTATTTTAAATAATTGGTGTCCAAAACATCAGGAACAAGTTGATCAGAATTGGTTGCTTGCAATTGCTGCTAGCGCTTCATAAAGTTTTCAAACGTTGGTGGAGCCCTACTCATTACTGTAGTAAGATCCAGGAATGATCTTCTTACTTTTTTGTTAGAAAGACATTTGTTTGCATTCTTGATTTTCCTTTTGACTAGATCAGTCCAGTGAAGATCATCTTTTCTGTCTCCTTTGCGCTTTTCCGTATTTATCAAGGGATTTCTCTTTCCAGAATACCAAAAATTTCCCCAGAGATCAGTTCTCTCCAGTTTTTCTCTTAAATCCTCCCAACATAAGACAACAAAATAATTTGAAACAATAAACCAATGTTATTTGTAAAAAAGCAACAAAATCTATTCAAGACAACTTAGCTCTATCCATTAGCAATTCTTTAAAAATATTTTAACACTGTGCATATAAATGTGCACACCTCAGGTTTGCTATTGGAGGACCAGACAAAATACTACTGGAAAAAGAACCTTTAAGCATATTTTCTTTGCAAATGCCTTGTATATGCATTTTTAACTTTTGTTTTTCAGAGGCAGGAGACTGAATATAACTGCCATAGCTTCTCTTTGAATGAGGATCTTAGTAAATCATGGAAAAGATGTTTATAGTCCCAAAGTGGGGTTGACCCAGACTGTGGTTACCATGATTCTGAAAACCTTTCTGCACAGCTAAACACAAAACTCAACACTAGAAGTACCTGTTTCTACCCATGTCTCAGTTACCAGCAGCAATAGTTCCTTGGTATCAAAAACCTACTCCCGTTCTAACCATGCATAGAAATGCTCCAGCCTTGAAAAGCTGGGCACATTATGCACTTTGCCTTTCTTTGTTCTTTCAGGGTAAGTTTTCTGAACCCTAAGAAGGTATTTTTCTGCTGATCATGCCGAAAGGTCTTGACCTGGGCCTGTTCTAGCAACACGTCCAATGATCGGGGCTCAGCAGAAAACATGGTGAGATCTGTTTTACTCTGTGCTGATGAGAAAGGAGGTCTTACTGTTGTTGGTATGTTAACTATTGAGAGGTTAATATTCAAAATGTATCATACACACAGGTGAAAGGAGAAGGAGAAGCATCAGTGTACATCTGGCCACCTAATATAGGGCCTTGTGTCCATCTCTAGATCTTTGTGTCAGCATCCCATAAGTGAAGCAACTGTTCCCATGTCATGTCTGATCCTGCTTGCTGAGGTGCCTGGACAGAACTCACATTTAGACAAGCTCCTGGTGACACCTTACAGAGATCCGTTTAAGAGATCAGGAGATCAATTTCTAAACAGCATACCACAAGAGATCACGCATGACTAAATCTAGTTCAAGATCCAGCTGCAAGAGAAGAAAATGGATGTGAAAGAGAAGAGATGCTTTCAGTCTGAGTTCTTCAAAATCCCAAATAAAAATCCCAGTTCCACGGCTGTTATTTGCACTGATCCGTTGTAACTGCTCCGTTGAAGGATGTGTTTCAACATCCTTGCCATTGTTTGGAATTGCAGATTGCAATATTGGATCAAACTAATGAGTGAAAGCTTGACATTGTCATTGTAAAGATCATTACATGGTAAAGGGCTAAAGTAACACAGAAAGATCTTCATTTTTTTAGTCGAAGCTTCAACTGTATATATTAGTTCAGAATAAAGCGCTTGTTCCTGCAGGACCCCTATTGAAAGTTTGATGTTGTTAAGAGCCACAAAACCTGAATCTTCTCTATCAGATAGCCTCTGGAGAGGGGAACATGCAAGGCTGCTCACAGCGGTGAGGTGCATCCCAGGGACGTCACAGCTCCATCAAAGGACAGGACCAGTGCCTGTTCCCAGTCAAACACCAGTGGTGGCATGGATTGCCCATATTCTGGTTCAAAACCATGTACAGGTCAAAACCTTTAGTTTGGCCAGCTCTGGTGTATAAAATCAGAGCACTTTCTTCCCCATTGACCTTGCAAAACTTGTAGACTCAGTTTCTATTATCCTCCTGTAGTAATTAAATATAGATGGGAGAACATTTCAGGAGTTAATTTCATCATGTTAATTTTCTATTACATTCTTTGAACATAGAGAATGCTACTTGACACGAGCGATTCATTTGATTTTTTTTCTCAGTTTCAGACCTTATTTTTGCACTAATGGAATGCCTTCAGGACGTTACGACTGGTCCTTCTGTACAGGACCAAATTGAGTCCTACATGGAGATAAACACAGAGGAACTAGCACTATCTTCAGTGTAGTTATTCTTACCCTACTCCGCTGTTCTCAGAAACACTGTTTTTTAACTCAGCTATGCTTTATACTGACATTGTGTATCTTGAAAGATTTGATGCATCTAAAGGAGTTACCATTCCTTGCAATCATACATATGTCCTAATCCTCAGCTGGTGTAAATCAGAGTAACTACACTGACAGCTTAAGATATGGCCCATGGTGAATGTTGTTCATAACAGCCTCTAACAAGATTGCTGTCATATGAGTTATTCTTCTGTAATGCATACGCTACAGATAACAGGTTTGCTGTAGTTGCCTTTCTAAATGTAGCCCATTAAGAAATTGGAAAAATGCCACATCCTGAACATAGTAAAAGAAATACTTAAAGTGACCATCACAATCTACAGATAATTAACTTCAATGGATGGTTGGTTACAATCATTTAATTGCCAAACACTAAATACTAGTCAATTAAAAGGTTATAAAATGTGATTATTTCATACAATTAAGGTATGTTAGAATAATATTTCCATACAGACATAGTGTTATGCATCTCATACATTTATAAACTATGCTTTTAATGCATACTGAAGTGTGAACATGCACAGTATTGCAGTTCTACTGACAGCAGCAACATCTGGGTGATTGCATCCTTTAAAACAAGCTGTGTGGAATAGTACTAATTCTCTAATCAGTAAATGTTGTTCTCACTTCCACCTTTTAGTGGCAGAAAGTGAAATGAGATTATATTCATTGGGGGGTGGGGAGGGAGAATACAAATTTAGGTAACTTGTGTCTCAAGCCATATTTTACAATAAACGTGTTTTAAGCTTTCTCTTCATACTAAAAAAAAAAAAAAAAAAAAATGCCCAGAAAAGATGTGCTGCTTTGGACAAGCTTGTATGAGGAAATGCAATTTTTACTGTGCTGCCTGCTATGCCTACTTACGTTTTCCAACCTCTTGTTCACCTAGTAAAAACTACAGATCGCCAACTATTAAATGCTGTTAGTAACTGTGGCTAATGCAAAAGCATTTTTATTTAGTTACACTTGGCTGCCATCAAATCTCTGATTTGTGTTGCTGGGTTTTCCCTTTTGATCTTTTGCTGAAGTTCTGGCATGGAAAATGTAGTGAAAAAGCGAAGAAAATAAAAGAGAAATGAAGGAAGAGAGTGCAATAAAGGAGAGGTAGGAAAGGTAGGGAAGAGCAAAGTAGAAAGGTGTCTTTGTATTAATGTAGGGCTAGAACAAAATAGTGGGAAAGTTATAGAAATGGGACGGGAAAAAAGCAGTTTTGTTAGGACAAAGAAAAAGAAACACAAGAAAGAGGGAAGAAACTGTTGGGAAAGGAAGGACACAAAAAGAAGGAACAGGGAACAGAGAAAGGAAAGGGAGATATTGTAATAAGAGAAAGATTAATCTGAGAGGTTTGGAGAAAACTGGGGCATTTGCTTCTGAATTACACACTCTTCTGCTCTTTGTCTGTCTTCATGGATCTCCAATTTTCAGTTGAATTATAGGAGGCAGAAGTGTTAAAATGACTGTTCCCGATCAACACTGAGATTTGCAGACCTTCCGTGGGAAAGCAAACTTCAGTGTGATATTCTACAACAAATCCTGAAATTAAACAAGCCCTAGGGAGCTGACAACCTTCTCCTCGTTTCAAGGCTCTGCTGGGGCCTGAGTCACCATTTTAGAGCGTCCTACACCAGGATGCTGAACACTTCACATCCATGATTCATCTGCCTCCTTACTGCCTTCTCACCACACTTTCATCCATGAGCAGACTTCCTTTACAGCTTCCACAATCTTCTGTTACTCTATTTAAAGGGTTCCCTTTTTTCACTCTTTCTGGATGTAACCATCCTCCATATCTGTCCGAGAGATTCTCCCCTCCAGCCTTCAGGTGATGGCTAATCCTACAAAGTGTGTGAGAAGATGAATATCAGCAGAGACGACATGTCTTTGTGCTCTTCCAAATATTTTATGAGCCTTTGCCATGTTCCTGTCCTATTCTTACATTTTTTGAGATATGAATCAAAGATCTACAGTGCCTTTCCAGGAAAGCCATGTGCAGTGCTGTGGAGAAACTCTCATTCCTCAAAGTCCTTCAGAAAATTGACTCGGAGCTACCTCAGACTTTCACAGTGTCACATGGGCAGAGGTCTCTGCAGCCACCCACATGTTTTCTGTATTTGTTGTGTGTTTCTAAATCACCAACAAAGTTTCCATTTCAAGCCTCTTGGTTGTCATCTTTATATTGAAATCTTCCTCCTTGTATTTCTCTTTCTAACTCTCTATCAACTGTTCCGGTTTCACCATTTTTTACCTCCTTCCAATACCATGTTTGACTTGGTGCTGTCAGTACATGACCTTTTTCCTCCCCCGTCATGTATCTCATAGAAAGACAATTTCTTCTCCTTACCCTGTCTGAGAAATTTCAGTGTAATATGAAACTGCTGAAATGGCTTACCAGCTTTAGGGTACCATTTTATTTAATGAAGGTGTCTTACTCTGAATTTATTTTTTCTTGCCAATTCCGGATAGTTTGAATGCTCTCTTTCTCAGCTTTTTTCTCAATGGAACACAGAGTTATTCCTATATCTGATTTTATAGAATCGGGTTTTACGGGACCTAATTTCTATACAGCTGTTCTTTTGACCTACAACCCAATTTCCCTTATTACTAAGCTTAYTTTGCTCTGTCCTACCTGCTGACTTCTTCCTCTCCCTCTTCTTCTTCCTTTTCCTCCCTTTTCTTTCACCTGCCCATCCCTTCAAATCAAGTTTGTTTTGAAACCAAAAGGATCACTTAGGGAAAAAAATATCAAAAGATCTCCAACGCTTTCTTTTTGTCTTCTCGGGTCATGATTTCAGGTTATTTTTGAGCCTGTCATGATTATGATTTATTTTTTAGCAGAGGATGTGTTGCTCTAATTTTATGCCAGCACATAGGGTTTCAAGAAAGGTATCAAGTATGATAAAGTTTCTTAGAATGGCTTCCTCCCAGACAAGCCCCCAAAACAACGAGAAGTGAGATAAAACCCTCCTTTTCTTCACAAGATATGAACTTTACTCACCTCCTGCCCCAGCTTCATGTTTTTTGTTTTTCTCCGGTCACCAGCAGTGGGTTTTAACCAGTTTYGAAAATTTGGTGTAATCAGGGCATAAGAAAACACTTACCTTTGTGTTATTAGGAAGTATAAGAGAGGTCAGCTTTACTTTCTGATGTAGGAAACCCTTAGGGCTTTGTCTTCACTGAGTAAAATGTGGGAGTGGAAGGAGGGCTCAGTAATCATAACTTTTAAACCACAGCAGATTAAATCTGTCCTCTCCCACACACAATTCCTACTTCAGGTAAAACGAGAGTGTGTCTGTTGTTATTACACACAGGAATAGACAGCATCTCCTATCCTGAAGGGTGAAAAAAAGTCCCACACCCTTGCAGCAGTGAAGATAAAGCCTTCAGGTTTTAATTCCTGGTGAAGCTTTTCTGCAAATGGGAAGCTCGTTAAAAGAAACCCTCTTTCAGGACACTCTGCAGCTTTTGTGATGGAGGGGATTCACCCACTTTGTGGAAGACTGACTGTTTCCCTGATAGCTCGCTGGCCCAGGAGTCAGGGGCTTCTGCATTGTGAAATGTTCTTTGCTCAGGACACCCAGGACAGTCTGATTGTCCCATAAAGTTTTCTTTGTATCACACAGTGATCAGAGAAACACCTCTACTCAAACACCTTTAAGTCATAAAAAGTCAACGGAAAGAACCCAAAGAGGTTTTACTTGCTGAATAAAGCTCTCTGCTGGTGGACAGTAGAGAAAGTAAACTTTTCTTTAAATCTTTCATACAACTTCCTCTTACATGTATGTTTGCAAATGTATGTATTTTCCTTACTATTTCAGACTCTTTTTACATTGAGTTGCTATATTCCTTCATTGAACGTATCAGTTGCATCCTCATTTAATAAATTTTTTTAAAAGCTGTACTGCCATCAGTTCTCCTGTGGCTTCAATAAGAAGTTGGTACTGAAAGCACTGATCCTGCTGTTATTGGAGTCAATGGGAAGTGTCCTATAGACTTCAGTAGGATTAGGCTTTAAATAGCTATTTGACCAAAACTGTAGCATAAAAAGGTTTCATCAATTTATGGAAGAGACTTCTCTGAGCAAATCCTCATCATTTCGTGGTCCTATTGCAGTACAGACTTGGAGCTAGGAAAACTAAGAGTACCAAGAGAGTTTGTGAAAATGTTAGGCTTGGCTTTTTCATATTATTTCTCCTATGTAGCCTAGTATTTACCTATTGTTGATCTGAGCTCAAAGAGACTTCATCCTGAAATAATGTTGAGCAAGCTGTTTTATTGTACAAAATGGGCAAATGTAGAGGTGGCATTTGAGTTTCTAGACTCCTTAGTCTTTGTACCTAAAAACTTTGTACCTTTGGGCGGGTTTAGAAGTGCAAAGATGTTTTTAAAGAGTGTTGTTCTTGTAACAGTTGTGGAAAATCTTCACAGAATTAAGCCCTTTTATCTTGGGAAAACAGATTTATTTCCTCTGCTTGTTCTGATAGCCTCCCTTTAATTTCTTCCTCTTGCCTCCCAATTTGTGCTTTTTTCAAATTTTTTTTCATTTATTTTTTCTCTTAATGGAGACATTTCTTTATCCCCACATCTGCTGTCTAGCCAGGGCATGATACCTTTTTTTACCCTCTGCATATGCAGTCCTGTAAAAATGTGGCAGATTGCAGAGTTCAAGTGCTCCGAAATGTGAAGCGAAACAGCTGCGCCTAATCACTTGCACAAGGAAGGTTTTTGGAGCTTCAGTTTCAGCTCTCATCTGCCTGGAATCCCATATTTCCTGTGTCCAGATCAAGTGGCAGGCAATGTCAGAGGTCTTTGATATATGGGCATCATATTCAGAGCCAGTGCAGGAGGCCCTTCGTTAACAGCCGCAGCACGTTTTTTAATTTGATATAACTTCCAGACACTTTGTTCACATTCAAGTAAGTGTAGTTCCCATAGAGAGAAGCACACAATTTTTAGCAGTCATTTATCAAGCCAGAGGTAATTCACATTATTGAATTGAATGGTTTTTTATGCATCACTCACCTATACAAGTCACAGAGAACATCAGGCACACAGCCGCTTGCAGAGAACAAGTCCGTTCCCTTCATTTCTTTAATGTACCTTGAACGTTGCCCCATGAGGACAGCCTTCCCTCAAGATGTGCTGTACACTTCACTTAAATGGTCTTCTTGAGCTGAACTCTCAGTCGTTTCACCTTGATGCATCTTGGCCCCATCACATTTGGAAAGAGCTCATATTGAGTTTATTTAGAGTAACTTTGAGTAAAATGATGCAGGGGACTATATAATCGTAGGATAAAGTCCTCCTTATCTGATCAACCAGTTGCATGATAAATTGTCTTACCTAATGAAGTAGAAAACTGGGTGTGAGCAAACTATTTCCTCCTGGGTGATGTATATCACACAGAATAATTCACAAACTTTCTGATTCAGGAACAAAGGTTAAAAAGTAAAATTAATGGAAAACATACAAGAAATGAAAAGCCAGCTCTCCTCCAGTGCATAGCTGGCTTTGGAAATCTTGCTGTTCAAGCTAAACACTATTTCAAAAGTATGTGCGGACAAAAGGTGACACTTAAAATTGGAATCATGAGAAATTGTGACTGATGAGCCTTCAAAAAAGAAAATATAATTACCAAAGGACAATTAGATGTATTTTATTATGTATTACCATTGCATTTATTTATTTAGATGTGATAAATTACTGCTGAAATGGTTTGATTTAACCTTTGCTACAACATTTTATCAAACTGATCTTTGTGATCAGTGGTGCTTTGGAATGTGAACTGTGCAGAAGGTAATACTGGATGTTCAGCACTTTCAAACCCAGCTCTGTTTACCAAGCATAAATGCAAATGCCAGTTAAACTACTTTCAGTTCTATCCTTCTGCTGTTCAAGTGCAGGAACAATTATCTCCATCAATATTTAATGGCCTAATCCTAAACAGACAGTTCCACAAGTACAGGCAATAGTCCTGTTAACGTGCTGTTAATTTTCAAGCATCGAGGCTGAAATGGACTATAGAGTTACTGAAAATGAGTAGAAGTACATTTCCCTAAGGTAAAATACACTCAGCAGCCTCTGAATAATGGAATTAGATTTTTTCCATGGTTCTGTTTAGTGGATTAAATCTGTGCAGTCCCCTCCATTCATCTCTGGAATGTGCCTTTTCCAACTTTTTCCTGGTGTTCATTGCAAAAAAACCTTGACTGCCTTGTTCTCCGGTTGGTCACTGTGGAGTCAGAGAGGGCTATAGCACTGAGGAGGGGTTATGTATTTGATATCTTCTCGATTTAGCTCCTTACAAACCATGCTTGTTTCCTTAGTTCCTCTGTCCTGATACAAGTAAGTCAGAACTTGGTCTGTTGTTGATTCCTCGTCTTTAGCAGAATTTAATGCCATCCCACCACATCATGGGAGTCACTGATTTATGCCGCCAAAAAAATGGGTTTGCCACTGTAAGAGCACGTGCCTTCATAAATACATTTTTTCAAGAGAGATTCAGCCTATTAAACTTGTGTCATGACTGTTTGCTTTATTTCTGAAATCAGACATTTTAAAGTAAATAGCTGGCTGCCACATATACACATTAAAGTTAACTGTTAGTGGAGGGAAGAAATTACTTGGAAAGATGCAGGGAGTAACAGTAGTGGAAACAAAAGCTCCTTTTTTATTCGCAGGCTAAATACAGCATACAGCAGCTGCACTGCATGCTAAACCCATATTATCCTCTTTATGACCTCAGTTTTGACCTTAGACGGGGTTTCATGCTCCGCTTAAAAGCAGATAGTATTTTTGTTTCTAACCTGACTTCTCATGAGGCTCTTTGAACACAAGTTACAATTAGCCTCGTGAAAATAAGCTAAATACTGGAGTTTGAGGTTATAGATTTCTTTATTTATGGGAAGGTAAAGCCACCCTATATGAGGTCCATGAGATGACTTTCTTTGCAAGCCACAAAGCCAAAAGTCAATGTTTATCTGTTCCACAGTGTATTCCCAGAAGATAAAACTAAGAAGCCACCTGCTTTCACATTAAAATGTAAAGCCTAGCTACAAATCTAGTTATTTAGAGCTTCCTCCTATAGAAGCCACTCAAGAACATGTTTCACATTGCCAGAGTTTTAGGATTCCTCTGTGCTCATCAGTCTGAGTAACTCTCTAATCCTGACATGGTAATGAAACATTTAAGATATTAATATAGGGAATCAAATATAATAAATAGTCTTCATTGTGTAAGATAATGAAGAATAAGTCAGTTTCCAGGTTTCTTGGTAAGGGACAGGAAAGCTGATTCTATCTGAATGCCAGACTGAGTAAGGTGATCATAAAATTGACTGAAAACACTAAGATTTTTTCTCAATGTGTACAGTGTTGGATATCCAGAAGTCCAAACTGCTTAGGAATTTGCTTTTCAAAGAAAGTAAAAGAAAGTATAAGGAAAATACTCAACAGTCTGCCTTTATGTTCTGTTGTCAAAGGTGAGAAAACATGTCAGTAAGTCAAGTTTGGGGTTTCTTTGTAGAGTATACAGATAAATCAGAAAAGGGAACTTCATGTACAGTTTTGGTTTTTAGGGTTAGGCACCAGGTACTTGCTGTATAAATGTTGCACTTGGGTGAACATTAAGCACCAAAATCCTTTTGATCTTGCCCTTTCCTCACACAAAGATGAAAGACATGCTATGTTTCTGTGACACAGCATTAATGCTATATTATTAATAACCAGATTAACCTTCACTTTGGACCTACTTCACGCATATGCAGGCTTAGTCTTGATCTGTTCTTGGGCTGAAACTTGCCATTTGGACCAAACCCTGTCAGTTGATAACCATTTTTATTTTATTTTACATAACCAATGTATAAGTATCGTAACACATCCATCCAACTTTTCATTCACTTTTCACCAGTTCAGACTTCAGATGTACCAAAACTCAGCTTGGTACATTAAAAGCAGACCYTTCCCAGCTTAAACCTTAGGGTTGTCTGAGGTTTTCCTGATCTGTGCTACAAATGGTAAGAGTCAAAAGGCTTTTGCATTTGCAGTGGTAAGGAGAATCAAAATTCATGAACAGCCCCTGGAAAGGCTGCTGCAATACAAGTACAGAAAATTAGGTATACCTAACCCATGACTCTATTCATCTTTCCAATTGTTTAGAAATAGGTTCCCTGTACTGGAGCTGTGGTTATGTTTAGGATCATCACTTTACAAATCATAAAATTTTTTGTTAATTTAAAAAGTATATTGATCCAAAAGTGACCAACTGGCATCAAAAGTACTTCTTTTTTCATCAGCATCATGTTACTTTTAGATCCAGAATTTTTCTTAAAATGCTGCTGTTTAAATTTGGTATATTTTCCAGACCAAGTTTGCCTCTTACAGCTGTAAGATTCTCTCCTCACAATCCTCAATGCTGATCTAGAATATTTTTTATACTTAGAAAATGAAAAAGTTGAAAGAAACTTTTGCATTGTACCCATCACAAACAAAATATTTTGGAGTGTTCGGGGAAGGTTTTGTTTTTCCTTTTGGGATTGCTCTGCTTTGCATAACTATCAATGCGCAAAGAATTATCCAGCATTATTGCAGTATTTGTAATTCTATCTGGAGTCAAACTTCAGAAATACATTGAAAGAGCATGTTCCTGTGAGAAATCTAGCTCAAGTTTTAGATGAAACTTGGATAGGATTCAAATTAGCTTTGAAGCTTTCCCTGAACTGAACCTCTGAAAATCTTTTGCTCTTATACTAGTGGGTTTCAACCTTTCTTAGTTTGTGGAAATGCCTAAACAAATTTAGACTTGCTTGGAAATGAGATTCTCGTTTTTTAGGTTTCTGTCACAGATTCTTTAGGAATGTGGGATAGACTTCCCACCTGAAAGCCACAATGATAAACCAACAGCTATAGCTTTGGACCATGAGATATAGACCATGGGGTCTTCTACCAGCTGACCGCCTCAGAAGCTGAGAATAGCATGAAAAAACAGTGGGAATCCGGGTGGACAGAGAGTCTACTAGGAAGAAAGAAAGATTGAGAATGACTAGTCTCTGTACTACGTACTATATTATACTTTGAGTGTACAATATAACCAAAGACATGGGATGTTAGGTCCCTCACTTACTACCTCCTTATTCCCAGTATCTATTTTGTGGTAGTTTTGTAACCATTCAGGAGCCCATTCAACGATCACTCGCTGTTAAACAGTGGAGAGCAAAACATGAAACCACCAGCTGACTCATGACGATGCCCTTAAAAATGCCAATTGATCAATAATGATACATGGGGCCAACTTTTCTTCTTCAGTCTGAGACAAGATTAGGGTGATCCGTGGAAACTTACGGTAAAAATAACATTCTTCTGTACTTTGGGAAGACTGTCTGCCTTGCTTTTAAGTAAGCACACACAGCAGGCTAAAACAAGACCACAGCTGTCAGCGCTAGCTCTGCAGATTGGTGAGAGATCATGTTCTACTCCTGTTACTTGTTTGCAGACCCTTTTACGTGTAAATCAGTAGTCAGCACTGTGTACCTTAATCTCTGAGTTAAAAGAAAAAAGTAAGGAGCTGATAGCTTTTCTTATATTTCATTACAAGAAAAAGATACTTCTATAGGAGGTTGCAATGTGTATTATTGACTTGAGAAGTGTCTTTTGGATCTGTTCCAGGCTTTCAGACAAATACGCATTTTGGCAGCCTTAAAAATATGCTTTATGCTTATGACAGACTAGTCTATCACTTTAAATAATATGTATAAGTTCCTCTAAAAACAAATTATTATTTAACCACAAGGGCTGCTCTGTACTATAGCTGGTTATAAATATATGTATTAACAACGGTGCACTTACCTGACAGATTCAAACGGTACACACTCAGCCATTCTTGTGCTTCATGTAAATACAATTTAGGGCAGAGAATATGCTTATTAAAACTGCATCCTTAAAATACTTATGAAAATGAGTATCTACACATTTGCTAAAGCCATTTTTTCAGTAGAGCTTGGCAAATTTTACATTTTCCTCCCCTTCATTATGTCAAATGCAATTATACCCCATTATGGACTAATATCTTGTTAAATTAGACGTGTTAAATCAGGGTAATATAAGCTTTACAGCACACACACCAAAGAATTATGAACTACTACAATGAAAAAGAGGTAGTGCTAAAAGACTTTAAAAATGCCCTACCCTTTCACCTTCAACAACCAGGGTTCAATTTCTTGCTTTGATCACAAGTGAAAACAAGTCTGGTGGTCAGAGATGAGTCTGTCAGGAAATCCATGTCACCACTGGCAGTTTCCGCTCGAGAAAGACCTAGAGCTTGAGCAGCAGGTACCACAGACATTGAAACTTGTTTGGGTGGGGAAGCTGAGATTAATTTAATTCATATTAAGCTTCACCAGGGAAAAAAAAGGCTTTTGATTACAAAGTGATACAAGCTTTTAATTTTTTTTAGTTCTTCTTTTTAATTGATCTGATGGTTTCCCGTCAACTCTAGAATTTCTGGTACATAAAGGAAGGTGTGTAAAAACTGAGAAGGAAACACCAAACTTTGATATCTGTGGATTGGTTAAAAATTAGTCTTTACTGGTTCAAATTGCCACTGGAACTGATTTAAGAGCTTAACTTTTCTACGAGTTTAGCTGTTTCCCCCCCCTCAGAATAATTCATTACTGATTGTTATTCTGCCTTTGCAATTAATCAGCTTTGCAAAGTGCTTCGTTTGGTGCGTTCGTATTGTTTAAATAAATCTGGAAACACTAACCTTGTCACGTTCAGGGGTCGAGTGTGGGAATGAATCTTTAGAGTACAGAGGGTAAAATACTTCAAGGCGTATCCACAAGAGATTTCATATGGACAATCGGAATTTATTTTCCAAGTGGATGGTGTACCCAGTGTAAGTGAGCACTGTGGCATGTTTTAAGGTCTCCTTAACCTGTCTGTGCAAATTGCATAAATCACAGCAATAAAGTCTCTCTATTCAACATGCTGGAGCTGAAGAGCACTGACCAGCTTTTGACCTCCTATTCTGGGCCCCAACTGACCCTAACTTAGAAGTTCAGGCGGTCAATAGCAGGTCACCGGGGGCATCTGCAGTCTTGCTTAATTCCAGTTTGATTGCAAGGTTAAATATAAGCTGCACAGGTACCCTTTGCTGCCTTCTTTAAGTCTTCCTGACCACCACAGCACATGTGGCTCTTATGAAGCCACCAAAGAGATGGGGAGTGTGCGGGGAAGCAGCGGAGGAAAAAAATAAAAACCGAGGTTGCTTTCTTGCTGGCCATCTCCAGTTTGGCGTAGACCAAGTTGGTCGTTTATCAGTATAATGGATCTACAGACAGCCCTAAACAATTGTCAAACATTCTTTTAAAAGCCATTAGTTTTTCAACTAATATATATCTGGTTTGTGCATTTGTTGAACCCTTCACTTGTCACTGAAAAGGGCCTGTTAAACTAAACAGAGGCCTGATCAGTTTTCAGTGAGCTCTGAGCCTCAGAGTTCACCTGGGTCACCTACAAGATTTATGAGACCCCGGTACCGGCATCCGACTGGAACCGTGAGTCCGGCGGCGAGCTGAGCCTCCCCCCGCACGCCAAGTCCTGCAAGGCTGCCCTGCCGTTCCCAGCGGCTGCCGGAGAGGCAGCAAAATTGATGACCTGTGCAGATACCAAAGTGGACATCAATAAAAGGAGATGGATGTGAACCATCAGAGTGACATGCCTCGCTGCTGGGGTGGCTGGGGAGAGGGGGGAACAGGTTAAAAAAACACAGGAAAGTTATTTATATAAGCTTCAAGGACAAGGAGTTTGTCACTACTTGCTTGAGAATTTAATCTTAACGTGTTCTTTCTTCTGGTTTCCATCATTCTCTGGCTGACAAAACGACTGTCAAGGTATTGCAACCACAAGATAACTCTGTCATGGTCTCAAGTGCCGGAAATTGTGTTTGTAATGCAAATGTTAATACAGTCACAACTGTAGAAAATCATCAAAAATGCAAAGTGGCCTTCTCCAACAAACATTGAATAATGTTCTTGGCTTAATAGAGCAAGAGTTGAGGTCCTCTTGTTTAATACGGGACTTGGAAACTTCAGACAAATGATTTTGTGTTTGTAGCTACATGACTGTTTTTATGCAGATAACCAAGCCCGTGTCACTGGGAACTGCATTCCTGAAATTCACCTGTGTGAGGGATGTTCCTGCTGCAGGACGAGCAATAGTGGGGCCAGACACTACTTCATCCCAAGCAACCTTTACACGCAGATAGATTGAGAACAACGTTGTTTTCTACAATAACCATCTCCTTCTTTGGTTTTAAAACACACTAAAGAAACCAAAAGGGAAACAGTTCTCAAAATTTCTTTCCATTTTATGCTCAAAGTGTTTACTTGCCCTCTGGGACATTTTCTGCATTCTTGTGTATTATGTAAATGAGATCTAAATCTAAAATGTGATTTGTGTACTTGGAAGCATTATGTATTCATCCACATAAGAAGCAATGGCAGATGTTTACAAAGAAGTGCTCTGCTCTCCACACACAACGTTCAACAACCCTCCTTCCCCTAAAATAATGTTCTAAGGTGCAGCAGCTGAGATACAAAGGCATGAAAGCAAAAAACGCATCCTTATGAAGATGTATTTTTAAGTAGAGCCGACGTTAAGCATGACCTAACATCTGAAGAGATCACAAACTCTTTATTTAAACTGAATTTCCATTTGTGACAAAAAATTCCTGTACACCCACATGTTTCAGCTTCCTATCAGTGAAATAAAAATAATATTTAAAAGCTCAGTAATATAAATGTAGGTTTCTATTTATGTTGATACCCTCAGTGGAGGACATGACACTGTAATTAATTGTTGACTGATTTTTTTTCTGGAGTCAGAGGAAAATGGAATCTAATAGTTACCAGAGATCTTCCAAAGGTGAGGTAATCAGTTACATCAGAAGCAGAAGCAGTCCCGGGAGAAGGGACATGTTGTGTGAGGACTCCTTCCCCTTAGGTCAGTCTGCAATGTACCTTTATGATCACTCATGTTCTCTCTGTCCTTACACATTTTGTCTGATGACTGAAATACGTAGGTTTTCTAGTGGCAGGGACAAAGTTTGAGGAAAGGCTTGAACTTTCTTGGGTTCAAAGAAACAATGAAAAATTGAGTAGTTTCTAAAGGACTTCATATAGCTGAAAATGTGAAAACTTTTTTGAGCAATTTCTAAAGGACCTCATGTAACAAAAGATGCAAAAACTTTTTTTTAACCAATGCAGCCAATGTAAACCACCGCTTTTTTTCAGGTTGTTTACATCACTGACCAACCATGGCTGGATTAATTTTCAACCAAGTCACTCTTGAGAACACATTGTCTTCACTTCTGCATCTTGAGGGGAAAATGTTTTATTTCCAGTAGACCCATTGATTTAAAATTTTACAGTGTTTGTTTCCCAAATGGGTACAGTTAAGTTTGTCTGGAGTGTTGTAATAAAGACAATAACATCATTAGTCTCTTAGGACTTTTTTTCATCTTCAGCAAGCTGATACGTAGATGGCAACTCTGTAATTTGGTGATTCTTCATGTCCTCGACTGCTCCTATAAATATCTGCGTGATGTTAGAGAGCACATTATGGTTTTGGAAAGGTTAGTGGTATTTCTCTCGGTGAAGTACTAATACCGTGAACAATTCAAAAGTCCTGGTGGGCTTTGTAACTGCTTTGGGAATCCCAGACTTTGTTTAAGGTCCAGCCAGAGTTTATAAACTCTGCAGGACCTCACCAGCAGTTTACAAGTTCCACATCATCTCACGTGGATTTGACAAACCCTCGGGAGTCCAAGAGGTTTTATAGCCTCCATAGGAGCTCCTGCCGTTTTACAAACCTTGCAGGAGAACTTGTGTGGGTACATAAATGTATTCAGTAGTCCATCAGGATTTTATAAAATCATCAGGAGCTTTTATTCTTTGTCACGTCTATCCCCTCACCTCAGGTTTCACAGCCTGAACATACAAAACAAACCATCTCTACCCTGACACTTAACGTTTTGTAAGATCACCAAAAAGTCCTTTTCATCACACAGTTGTTAGATACCTTCACCCAGCTAGTTCTGCTATTAAAGATCCTAAAGCTTCAACATTTTCATTGTTTTTGAGTAACTCAGATTCTAGTAAAACAGCAGTGCAGAGTGATATAAGTGCATATAGTGGAAAATTTAATGTCAAGACCTATAGCAATTTACTACAAAATTTGAAATCAAACCAAAATGCCAGTTTTCATGGACAAAAGTTAAAACAAACCTATAAGGAAACCAAGATCAAGTCATTTCATTGTAAGACATTCACATAAAAGGGTTATAAATCCTCTATGACATGAAAGATTTTTGATTTGAACATCATCTGATTCATTTTAAATTTCCATTAGTTTTAATTTCCTTACCCAATGAAATCTACAGACCTCATGAGAAATTGCATATATTTGCCTGCATAATTTAGAATTATATAACTGTAAAGGTAAAGCTCACAGTAGAAACCTATTAAAATGTTCATTGAGGAAAAATTCTGCAATAATCAGCTTGTGAAGGTAAAAATGTGCTTTCTAGTTTGCATTAATTTTAAGAGGGATTGCCGATTGCCAAACACAGTAGTGAAACTCTGGCATTTATGAATAAAAAATTCATGCTGAAATACTACCTTTTTTCAATCAGAAGGTGCACACCAAGACTGTAAACTGTCCTAGATTCATTACTTGGAAGAATGTCCTTTCATTATTTTCAGTTTGAGATTCGTTAGAGTAGAGGTCAAGACTAAGCCCAGCATTTCCTTGTTTTCATTAAAAGTAAAGCTCCTTCTCATTGTTCATCAATTGCCGCTACATCATGTTATGGCAAATACGCTAAATATGGGAACAACCACAACTGATTTTTAGTTAAGTTTAATACCACTAACAATGTAAGTTTCTCATCTAGAGACAGACGATTTATGAAACATTACTGATGAACATACACACGGTATACACACACACATGTTCCCCTGATGAGATTAGGAATTAACATCTCCAGAGGAGGCATATGATGTCTGTTAATGTGATATCACACCCCACATATATATTTTTAATGTATGTGAAAATAATGCCTCGGGATTTTTTCCTTTCTCTGCAAGCTTCTCATATTGTACTGAACAAAGATTGCACTGCCATGAGGTTTCTGTTATTATTCTAAATAGTCAGATTTAGTAGGCAGATATCATTATATTTTGGGGGGCTGGAGGTGGTGGGGTAGAGGCAGCATTAACTTGTTCATCATCACTAAATTTTTATAATCTGGCTACCTTACTTTTAGTGACCCTGTAGCTGTCATTAAGCACAGAGTGAGCAAACTGGACAAAACCAACATTTGGAAATGCATTTTTTGTTCTTACTCCTGCTTGCCTATTACTGTATGTGGCCTACCAGCCCAGGAGTTAAGCTAGAGAAGACAGGTATAATTCAAATCCACAAAAGACCTATTTTTTCCTTATGGATTGGATTTTTTTTCCCAGTTTTGGTTGTAGTGATGCATGATATCTTGCCGTCATTGGCTTCTGGGTTTTCATAGACTGTACTCTAACTGTTACTGAAAAATAGAATTTTTAGGGTCAGTTAATGATGATCCAAACAGCCATAGGACGTCTGAGGACAAGACAGGTTATATACATTTTAGACAAACCAGAAAAGTAAATGCTGGCTACACATTCTAGTTCTCTAATATGTCTGCCCTTTTTGTAGCTACGTCATTTTGGATCACTATAAATTCTGGCAATGAGGAAAATTTGGCAGCTTCCGGGAAGAAACCAACAATGTAAATGCATTTGCGTTTTTTTCCTTTATATCCGCTGATGTATCACATTTGTTTTTCCTCATATTTCACTCCTTTCTGGGCATTGTGGCAGTGTTTGCGGAGACAGATGAGTCGTTATATGGTGACTAAACATTTTTCATTTTCTTTTTTTTTTTTAATATAATTTAAATTTTATTTTATATTTAGTGCCTTCTTTAAGATTACACACACACACGAGTCCCATGATCAATATAAGATTTCTACTCTTAATTACAAGAAAGTTGGTTTTTGGTGGGGTTTTTTGTCATTATGATTGCAGGAAAAAGTTCTGGAAACTTGAACTCAAAAACTGTAATATACATACAATGTTTTAAATATCATGGGGTTTATACTGTTTCTCATTATTTTCTGGGACTGAGTGCAAAAGCTTTGTGACTAGAGATATTGCTGTCTTGTCCATGTCTTGTCCTTTAGATTTCTGTCCTTAAGCTCTTCTGAACAGGAATTGTAATGTTCTTTATACTTCTGTGCCTAGCACACTGGGATTGACAAGATTTGGGGCTCTATCAGCTGCCAACATATACAAGTGAAATAAAAAGAGCTGAAAACAAAACAAAGAGTCTCTTTAACATCTTTCATCCTTTGAGTGAGGGGATTTAGAAGAGAAGAAAAACATTAATTCCTCTGCTTTGTAGCTATTGCACTGGGATAGTGGATAGGCAAAGAATAAGGTCTCTTTCATTTAAATAACTATCTTTGTGCATGTCTATACTTCAGACTTCATTGCAGTATGCAGATATCCTAATATACTAGCACATGAGCCATTGTCCTGCTGCAAAAACAGTATTCCTGCTCCTTGCTACCCAAGCTGGGGCGGGGGGGGGACGACGACACACAAAACCACACAACAACAAACTTGTAAATCCTTCCAAAGGCTGCAGTGAACTCTGCAGGCTGGATTCTAGGTCTTTCCAGCCCTGTTAATATCATTTAATATGCCCTGTGCATGGGCTGTGGCCATGCAGTAGGGCAGCCCTGACTGCTTTCAAGGTATAGTATAGTCTTCAGGAAGGAGAACCTTAAAGTTTCAGATTTGGTTGTGGAAAAGAAATCATTTTTCTAGTGCTGTAATTAGCTGCTTATCTCACTTTTCTGTTGAATGGGTAATTTCAGTGGTCACTTTTCATTCTTTTTTGCAATGAATAACACAATGGGTGCTGAAAGTTGGAGGGGACACCGGGTGCCTCCCAGCTAAGCTGGTAAAGTCCAAATGTTGATGTTTGTCAGGTAAAACCTCAAAACCTCTTGACCGTCATCTGGAAGTAGGCAGTACAAACGTGATGATGATGATGATGAATCAGCTGCGATTATCCTATTTCACCTGAAACCACCAGGCAGATTTCCTTTCTTGTACCTTTATCGTAAAGTAAATCCTTTTCAAGGGGCCAGTGACAACTCTAATGGAT
This sequence comes from Phoebastria nigripes, assembly GCA_035582835.1. Lineage (NCBI taxonomy): Eukaryota > Metazoa > Chordata > Aves > Procellariiformes > Diomedeidae > Phoebastria > Phoebastria nigripes. Next base: position 1,346,484 of record JAYKAV010002821.1, on the reverse strand, counting down.
AATTTACAATCTACTGAGCTTCTGGATTAAATAACAGTGAGTCTGTAAACCAACAGGCTTCAGAGAAAACACTAGTAATTTGTTTATTGCCCTCTCTCAGTTCCCCAATTACGATTGATCTCCGCTTAGCAGTCTAGTGCTGCTAATTGTTTGGAAAAGAATGAAATGACTTAATCTTTATAGGCATCTTCTAGCCTAGGGTTTGACTTCATAATTCACTGTGTCAATCTCTCTAAAGCAAAGATAAGTGGAGTGCATAGTTACATACTGTACTTTAACAAATACTTAATTTATAAACAGTAAAGCCTAGACAGTCTCTGCTAAGCATCTGACAAAACAGTGCCACTGATGGCATCTGGCTTTATGCCACTGATAGGCAGGCAGGAATAAGCCTAAGAGAGCACTTGTCTGTCCTGCTGTCCTGGCAAGGCTCACGCTTGAGTCAGAATTTAATCAGCTCTTTATCTCCTTACCGCTTCTAGGGTGTCAATCGCTGCGAGTATTTGACACGGGGAGGAACCTCTGTAGATGCAATCACTTTGAAAGGTTTCATGAGCTGTTTCTTAACATTATTTTTAGCTGGAGACTGCTTAGCCACAAACACTTGCATTTTCAGAACCCAAAGGCACTGGGACTTATGATGATAAGGTCTTAAAATCTTATTTTGGGGGTTTTCTGAAGTCTTCAGTATTGAAAATTCAGTATTTGAGGATTTCTATTTTCCTGCTATTGCTGGATCTCTTTTACGCTAATACTGCACAGTCTCTAGTAATTGCAAGTTGCACCAAAAATGTCAGTGTACAGAGGGAGTATAACTCTTCAGCTTTGTGGATGGGATATTCATGCAGAAGTCACAAATTCTGGCACCTGCACCAGTTCAGGTTGGAAAGAGTTCATGTTGTTGAAAACAATTTTCATAAAAGTAGAATAGCTTGAGAATGACCCACTTTCTTATGTTTTTTAACCTAGTGGTCAGAGCATTCACGTGTAAGGTAGGAGATCTTGTTCTTCTTGATAGAAGCAGGAAGATGGAGAGATTAGAAATCCTGTCACTTATAACCATCTGAATGCTTTTTCTTCAGTGATATTACAAAAAAAAAGACAGTCTGCTATTATTTAAGCCTTACGCATTTTCTTTCAGTAATCTTACGGTTGACTTGCCCACCTTGCATGGTCTTTTTTCAGCATCCCTTAGGAGCAGGATCCAAAACTCTCCCAATACACTGAATGGTATGATTTGCATCCTCCTCAAGGCAGTAAATATATTAATGGAATATCAAGCAAGATGGGTTTTTGCAGAACTCCTCCCTTCCAGCCCACAGCTGTATTTTAGAATAACCACCAGTAAATCACTGTTGTATTCTGTGCTGGTTTTGCCTGTATCTCAACAACATTATTTTTGCTTTCAAAACTTATTCTGCATGCTTTCACACCATTGAGGTCTAACAAAGAATCTTACGCTAGTCACTTTTTTCTCATGTTTGCTGTTCTCCAGTCATATCAAGCTACTTCTGGCTCAGATCATGGAATAATTAAATGGCAGGATCGGTTTGTTCCAGATGTATGTTTGCATATGTTCTTTTCCAGGTTTCAACTCCTGTTTTCTGAGTCAACTTGATTATGTTGTGTGGCATAAGCTTAGGGGGCATCAGGAGAAATTATTGCACTTGTCAGAGAATCAGCAGTGGAGGATCAACAGTCAATAAGAGAGGATCATTAGAACTGATTCAGATAGGGTCTCTTGGGATAAAATAGTTGGTCAGAGCAGGAAAATCTGTCTGGTCAAGTATCCTGATAACTAAGTGACAGAGCTTTCAACAGGCTGATTAGTAAGGGATACCTGACAAAGAGGACTGCAACTTCATAAAAAGAGGACTCTCCTATTGACCACTAAAAAAAGAAAGAGGTCAGAAACAGAAAGGCTGGGGAAAAAAGGAGAGGGTGATAGCAGACATAGGATTTTTTCCTGAAAAGTAATAAAAGTTCCAGAGCTTTTGTCATTATTTTATGAAAGGGAACTGAGACAGAGGAGAATATCTACATGTTCTGGCTGCATCTTACTGTAAACCCCAGTGCCCATAAATGTGCTGCTGGGGTACTGTGAAGGGTTAATGCTGGTTCTGGGGTTGACTTCTGCTTTGCATGGGTTAGGATCTGGGTGCAGCAAATGAGACAGAGAAACCACAGAAAGGCAGTGCTGAAGTCCAACAGAAACAGTAAAAACACATGAGCTGATGGGCAGTCAGTTCAAATGGACCGGCAGCTCAGTGCATGTCCATCATGCAAACCTCGGTTTGGCTTTCGTGACTATTTTCCAATCACAAGAGATGAACCTATAAAGTAGGTCAGCTGGCACAGAAGCGAGAGTACGTAGCTCCCAACAAGTTCAGTTGGTGAAATGAATATACATATCCAGAGCAAGAGTATAATCTTATGTCATGAGTATATTTGATCTAAAATAAATTGCAGTGAAACTTGCACTAAGGAGGAATTCCAGTAAGCAATATCCTCTCTTAAGACTGCTTCAAAGTATCCTCAAGATTTCTAGTACAATTATATCCAGACTTAGTAAAATGCCAACTCCACTTGGCAACTGACTTTTTTTTTATTCATAGTCCCTGGAGTGGTAGCTTAAGACATCCCTCAGTATACTTCACCTGTCTGAAACACTTTCACATGTTCATAGGGCTAAATTAAACTGAAATTACTCTTTTTTATAATCCACAGTGCAGCTCTTAGATAATCCCTAAAATAATTCCGAATAAAAATATGCCATCAAACAAGCTTTCAGCATCTGCTCATTACACTGTCTAAAGTTAGTATGCAATATATTTCTAATTCTCTCAATTGTTTTCCTCAGATTTATTCTAATTCTATGCTAATAAGTATGAGTACTAAATTCCTGATGCTTCTGTGGTAAATAATACATTTAAAATCTCAAGTGAAAGGTTTAGGTCAGGAAGTAAACTGACTATCTGCAGTGTAGTAATGGCTGAGAAAATCTTTGAAAGGTTGTGGATATGTGAGAATGAATTTCCCCAAATTTATGCTTATAAATTTGAATTTGAAATAATATCATCTGAATAGAGATGAACCACTTAAAAGCACCACATTCACCAAGACTTCAAATTGGATTCTAGTAGAAGGAGGAAACAAAAAAAAAAGCAGATCATCTGCCCTTCAAAAACCACTTTTCTCTTGTTTCGGTGTTATTCACTACCATTTACTGAGTAACAACATAATATCCTTGATGTTGTTGACAGCCTGTCTTCCCTTCACACTACCGCCCGAAGCACAATGTAATGCCTAATTTGTGTCACATCTGAAATTAGAACTAAACCTGTGATTCACAGGTCAAATTTTGTGCCTCCAGGTGGTTCCACCTTCGTACCTACACAGTCACTGTGAGATGGTCCCTCTCTTTAAAGTGGTCCTCAGCAGAGCCCTAGCTGGGCACAGACATCATCTCATCCTCACCATTAGATGCTCACCATACTCTCGAGCTTTGCCCATCAGTGCGTTACTGCTGCTGTTAGAGGTACTAGCACCAGTGGGGGTCTAGGAGTAACTTTTTGCATTTCTTTGGGTTTATGGTTTACACTGGACCTTAGCACCTCCAGTTCCATTTTAAATTTATTTTAATCTTTATTATTAAAATACAGCTGTTATCAGCTACACGCTAATAAGCAAACAATACTGAAAAGGGATTCTGACAAAATAATGTAGTCGAGTGCTATGTTTTCTTGTACATTGAGTTTATTAGGTTCAGGTTCTGAATTGTAAGAAATCTGGAGCAGTATTAAGCTAACAGTGTTAGGTAACTGTCTCGGAAGTATGAAACAATGAAAAACACAATGAATGTCTATTATTCATACAGTATGAATGCTTTCTAAAGTAACTTAGATGCTTCCTTTTTACTTGATAGTGCTTTTTGTTTCCTCTATTAAATAGTGCTTAAAAACCACAACTTCAGTCAATCAGTAAACAGGATCATTACTTCTAAGTGTTTCAGATTCTGAATCAAGGGTTTCATTTAATTTTCCAAGTGGAATAATGCATATAGATGAGGATGTCAAATTGCAAATAACCTGTATTAGAATGGCGTGTACAGTGCTTATGGTAAGTAATCAACATTATTGACTTAGCTTAGGGATTTAAAATGCTGAAAAACACTAACAGAATAAATTGATTGGAAAAATGGAGATGTGCATCGCTGTGTTAAAAATCTGAAATGAGAGTAAAATGATGCAATAGTATTTTGTAATTCAGAAATATATATGCATAGATATACATATAGATATATAGGGATAATGCTAGTATTATTGATTTAAATTTCCATAGGGACAAAAGAAAGCATACTGACTTTGATTTGAATGGTTATGCTGGGATTCATTATCAATATGTTAAAATACAGATTGTTGGCTACATCATGCCCCTGCTGAACTTTTTCCATTAGTAGTTAATGGCCATCAAGTCTTACTTTTCATAGTTTTGAATGCTATTTATTTTTTCTTCCTTCTATAATCACCATTGTCATGCTGGAAACCTTTCCAGAGATAATGACAAAATTCAAATGATTCATTTCTAAATCCAAAGACTGTGGACTTGTATCTGTCAGTGGGAGCATTACCGCATAATGCTTAGCAATTTCTTGCATTTCAGTTTGAACAGCCAAGGCTGCCACGGTGAAGTACCTCTCAACATTTTCATAATGGACCCAGGTTTGAGGTTTTTCTGTAACYCAGAAGTATATGTGGCCGGAGCTGGGAACTGGACTTTTATTCATAAKAGTGCTTCAGACTTGCGCCGTAAGCAAGCTTAGCCAGGAAAGATACTGCTGCTTGTAAGGATTTCGTTTAATATTTTCAGCTGTAGGTGAATGTGATCCCCGGATTTGTTTGTTGTTTGTCATTCGCGGGATTCAGTGTATCAAACACAAAGCATGCCAAAGCCCAGTGGTGATATTCTTACCCATACTAAAAAGCTCTTTAATCCCACGGGTTGTCTTGTTGATTTCATTGAGACTATTTGCTGCGTAAAATATTAATTGCAAGAAGTATATCATGATCTCGCCATGAATGCATACAGGCTGCCTGTGTAGGAACCCCGGTTCACAAGTGTTTTCACTGCAGAGTCACCTTGGTTTGATATCTTGTCAGATCTCATAAACGCCGCGTCCGTCCTACCCAGCAGCTGGGTGACACAACCTGGAGGGAAACCCAGGCTCCCACGGCTGCTCCTGAGCGGAGGCGGGTGAACGTCCTCGCGTGGTGATGCCACATCTGGGCTAGGATAAAAGCAGGCGATGCTTATGTTCCTTAAAGGTCTGCTTTCATTTTTTTTTTTGGTAGAAGTGAGTTATTAAGCTCTGCGGTCCTCGGCTGACACAGTCGCATGCTGATCCAGGATCACTGCTGCCCTTCTGAATTGGTGTGCAGGGTTTCTGCTGCGTTTTACCCTGTAGGTCACTAGGTTTGTCATGGATAAAGTATTGTCTATCTACCTGTAAATAGGTATAATTTGGAAAGCAGCAGGGGATTTCGTGGGATGGAAAGTGCTGTATAATGGCCCAGTCCTGCAATTGTTCCTTGAAGCTATGCTAGTGGTAAGTAGTAATGGGTCAATGCCTCCCTCTGGTTTTGAAAGCATTAGTGGAAATTTTGCCTGAGCAGAAACTGTGCCATTAGGCCTTTGTGTCAGATGCTTTCTATACACCTGTTCTATCATGCAATGCTCATGCTGTAATAATAATGTTATATCATTGCTGATCGTCTATCTTAAGCTACCCTATAAACTGCCCTCGTGAAGTGAACAATGCGTTTCCACTGCTTTGCATGGCAGACACTGTTTGTAGTCTAAGCTCACCCAAACATTTACATCTATATGTGCCTGACTGTGTGTGTGTGGAAATATACATATTAATTACAAATCCCCCCCTATGTTAGCCTTGCAAATGAAACCACGTTCAGTTAAGCACGTGAAAGCTGTGATGCATGAAATGCCAGACGTCTTGCTGCCCATGCAACTTAATTTGGACTTCTAGGGTGTCCAGTGTATCTACTTACTGATGAAGGGGGAACTTTCTGAAAACTGTAGTCAAATAATTCAATTTTTTTCTTTTCTAGCTGATAGGCACAAAAGGACTACAAAGTTTTACGGACAGTGGTAAGGAGCAACGTTTCTTAAATTCTAAGTGGTTGACTTTCACCTAACTATTGCTTCTAAATTTTTTTTTAAATCACATTGTCACAAAAGTAGCTTCTTCAAGAGAAAAATCAAGAATAAATTGTATCATTTATAGATGTAAAAAACCAAAATATGACAAAAATCCCATTCCTACCCCCAGTCCCAGAACTTCTCTTCACAACTGCAAAAACCTTCCTTTCTTTTGTATGTCAACAAGTGCTCTTGGGCTTTGTTAGTCCTGGAGTTTATCTTCAGTCAGCAGCTGGCAAAGGCTGCAGTTGCAAGAAAAGAAAGGGAAAACGAGACCGGCCACGGAGCTGGTCAGTGGCGTTGAAGTACCTCGTCTCATCCTTCCTCAGCCCCATCCCCACGGGGGCTCGCACCCCGTACAGGTGAGCTGGCAGCTCCCAGACCCTCCCGGGGCAGCTGTGCTGCCTGCAGCTGCCGCCGCGCCGCTCTCCGCCCCGCTCGCCTTCGGCGGGGTTGGCAGCCAGCTGCGATTTCCTGGGGAACACGAGCGAGTGAAAGGAAATGGCAATTATCAGCTATTCATACGGCAGCAGAACCTGAATGGGATTTCATGGGACAAATAAAAGAGCACTTCTCCCGCCCAGGAGCCTCTGCCTGCTCAAGCTGTGGAGGTTTTAGAGCTACAAGACTCTTTCATAGTGGAAAGCTGGAGCTCCAGCTTCCCCTGTAGCGTTGGGTTTATTTATCACCATTCATAACGTTAGATTCAATCAATTCATCTGTCCACCCTCTACTTTTAGGGTTCAGTGCTCCTACGCTGAAGCTAACTTAGCCGTTGGTGGCAAGCCAGGTTTATTCTGGGGTGTAGGTATGGCCCAGGAAAGACCAAAGGTTGTTTCCTTTCCAACTGCTTGCTATTGCGTTTTGCCCCTTTCAGCTCCAAGTATTAGCGCATCCATTCAGCTTCTAACTAGGATTGCACAGTTTAATTCTTCTCCTCTGGGCTATACAGATGACATGCTTCATATAACAGCAGCTTTGAGCGTATACATCCTTGTAATATATTTGTAACTGGTGCTTCAGATGATCTGAGCACCAGCATTTCTGATGTTTCAAGCCGCATTTGGGCGTTCACCGGGGATCATTTCCCCAGCATGCTGGAAGAGCACTCCGTGAACCTCCTGCCGTGTTTCCCCAGTTGAGACCAATGTTACTGCTGTTACAGAAGAGCTATGCTTCTGTTAGCAATAACGACTCAGTACATTATGGTGGATTTTGCTTTTTCTCCAAGTTCTGTTCGGAGTGGCTAATGTTACCCTCAGTCGGGTTTTCTGGCTGGTTTGCTGCTCTCCTCGCTGTGGTTTGCACATCGTCCTTATCGGGGAAGATTATGCGGAATTTTATTGCATCAGGCCAGGGTTAACTGAGAAGAGAATTTGTATCTTACTCAGTTTTTAACATGGCAAATTTGACTGTGTGTAGGTGTATAAAAGTTTGGTATTGGGACCTCAGTCTGTTATGTGATGTGTCTGCTGCATCCCAAGCTCTTTCCCATGCCCAACAGTGGGTTTTGCTCAACAGCATAATGGGAAAGGCTACGGTGATACAGCCTTCAAATTTCACTGAATATGATATAACTTCATAGAACTTTAYAATCCTCATTCAGAGGGCATTTATTTTTGCTTATTGGTCATTGTTACTAAGGTTATAATGTTTATTATCGCTATTCACTGTCATACGAACTATATATTATTTAAATTCACACATGAAGAACCTGCACATATACAATTTCACTTTCTCTCACTTAAATACTTGAGCAGTTTTGAGCACAGTAGGACTTTTGGGTCCCTTTTTTTTTTTTTTTTTTCCCCAAGAGGTTTGCTCAGACTTACATATCCAGTATTTTAAAAGATTGCAATAAATGAAAGGAAAGTGCTGATGCAAGGCCTACTGCATTCCTCTATTAAAAAAAAATATAAGTTTTTCTTGCTTCCACCATAAGATACTTACAATCTTTAAATATTTTCCAAATAAAAGTGCCAGCACATTGTCATTTATGGCCAATATTACAGATGGCTAATAAAAGCTGTTTCCATAATATTGTTTTTTCCCACAAAATTTGAAATTTGCGAGAGACCAAATGAATGACTCGCAAATTTGAAGCCAGGAGCAGTAGTATTATTCAGACCAGGTCCTCTGGCATGGAGCTGGGAACCGGTCCCTTGCCTTCACAGAACTAGTCACAGAAGACCTGTCCGAAGGCATCTTTGCAGTCTCAGCCTTGGAGGGAGGCCAGAATTAGGGTGGAAAAATTACACTCCGCAGTTCCCCAAGCTAGGATTTAATTCATAGTTCACACAGCTTCTTCTCATCGCTGACACACCAAAATACATGATTATGGTATGGAATGCGCTATACCCTGGCATGATTTTCTTTGAGTTAGCTGATGCTTGCACCACTTGCCAAAAGAGAGCAATTGCCATCACCCGTAAAACAAGGGTTCACCCCCAGCACTATTTTACTACCAACCTCTCTGCGAAGAACAGGTAGCAAGGGTAGCTTACAGAAACCTCTTCAGGATTAGGAACTTCCAAAACACAGCAAACTCTTAAAAATGTTGTAAAGAAAAAAAGTATTCCGAGTATAACTAAATGACTTTACAGGAAGACATGCAAAGGGTCTAATTTAGTAACAGCCTGCACCATAAAATATTAGTCAAGTGCTAGGCATAGCCATTAATATTCTTTTAACACAAAGCAATTTCACAGCCTCATTTACTAACTGGAATCTCCCAAGTCTAGTTGGTAATTGTGCTTTTTATTCATCTCGGTAAATTCCATTTAGTGCTTTTTAGCAGTTTCTTAGCATAAATGCATTGAATGTTGTTAAATTGGATTAATAGTTTTATATGTGATGTATGTTATATATACATTTAACTGAAGGTGTTTCAACTCATGACAGTCTTTTTTACAATGCACACTTTTCTTTTTGATTTTTTATTTATTTTTCCCTTCCCACTGGTAATATTTTTGTAACAGATATTTATGATATATGGTTTATAAATAGGGGCTTGTAGGCGTCATAGGGTTACGGTCATCTTCAGCTCATTTTACATTGTTTTGACCTAAGGCAAGCTTAGGGATAAAATCTTTTCAGGTGGGTTAGAACCTAGATAAATAATTAGAACAGTTGTACAGTTATGCATTTTTTAAATTTACATCTGTCTAATTTTGCTTAAAACAGATGCAAAATTGGAGTATTGTGYACTGGCCTCATATTTTAAAACACTCCTTTGGAGCACATTTTCAGAATTATAACCAGATGTTTACTTCAGTCTCTCTTGAGCGCCTTCATGATGTTTCCTGTAATTTTTTAAGTAAAATCTTGATAAAGACTGAAATTGTTAAATTAGGTATATAGTGCTCAAGTGCTTTCAAATGCTACGGCATTCAGCAGCCGGAGTACATCAGTCAGATTGGTGCGTGTCTGTATGAGAGGACTTTTTAGCCTGCAATTTAGTGACTAGTCAGTCAGTACTTGAAAATAGCTGACTGATTAACTGACGTCATCAAGCACCATCCTCATTTATTTTTTGTGTCATGTTCCCTGCTTTCCTACTGATAAAAGACATGAGAGGGGCAGAAGTGCAGAATCACATAATTGTGCCTCTTTAAGTCCTTTATGGAGCTGCATGAGAATGCCAGCGCGGCAGCAGGTCTCGGCACTGATAAGCAGGGGATGAACAAATAACCCAAGCCTCGTAGACGGTGAAGACAGAGGAAGAGAGGTTCCCATTGCAGGTGCTCTACAAGAAGGAGGAGGAATACAATAGCCCCTATTTGCCTCAGCCCATGCCAGTCCCAACAGTGCATACGTCTTCATGCATGCATGATGGCAGCCTGGACCCTGCCCTCAAGACAGCATCTCCTGAGCTCCTATCCTCAGGGATCCATGTTACTGACAAAGGAAGCTCAGTGAAGCTGCAAACAGAGGAAAGAGTAATCCAGAAGTGAACAAGCTGAGAGCCTGATCGGAGAGGTTCAACTGTGAATCAAGAGGAAAGACTGATCGTGAGAAATACGAGAGTCCCAGTAAAAATATCTATATACATATATATATATATTTATAAACACTTGCTGTCATATTTTGAACTATAGGTGGGAGACAAGCAGCAAACACAAAAACAGTTTGTGGATCCCACTGGCATCTGTTTGGGTTGGTCTGTATCCCTTGTTCTGCCTTCCCCACTTGCGAAAAAGGCTCCTATCCTAACTTCCATGGTGTATTTAACACGTACTCCAATGTTTTGAAATACCAGCTCTTTCATAAGGAGCTGTAATTGTTAGAATATTATTTAGGTACATCTCATGCACTTTTCTAGAAACTATTATGGAAAGTGTAAACAAATGTGGGAAAAACTCCTTAAAGCGTAAGGTACTGTAATTTGTTGTATCCCTTTGGTTTTTGCAAGTCTTTCTCCATCTCTGAGGATGTGGCGCAGCAAATATGTCTGTGCTCTCACATTTCTGTGAGTTTCCAACACCCACTGCAGTTAGGAAAACTCTCTTTATGTTCTGAAAGCTGCTGACAAGACTGGAAAGCGATCCATTATTGGGCATAGGTTTCTGAGCACGAGCTATTGCTAGACATGGCAACTGTAAATTACACATCCTTCTGCAAAAAATAAGACTGCTTTTTAAACAGCCTGATGTCACGAGAGCATATGTCTTTTATGTTATTTAATGATCTATGGCAAACAGTTGGGCATAGAAAAATATTCTGCTTGGGAGACTTGAGGTGTGGTTGACGAAAAGTAACATGAAGTAAGCTGTAATGGTCGGGGATGAACTCGCCAAAGGCAGGAGGAGATAGGAAGAACTCACCACTGCCATTTTTCTTCATCAAGGAAGTCTATACAGTCTGATTTCTTTCTTCAAACCAAGCTAAGAGTGTCCCAATAGCTCAGTTCTAGTTTCAGTCTCAATATTGTTGTACAACAAAATGAGACTGTTCACTCCTAAGAAATATCACTGGCTTTGTTCCCAGGGCGAATAGTCCCATTTCTGATGACTGTCATGCACTAATAAAAGTTGAGTGATATTTGTAATCCTTTATTTTCTTTCACTTGAGAGATAGAAGCAATGATTCAATTTTAATCCTCCAGTTTTCCACTTCAGAAAACAGTTTCCATCTTTGTTTCAATTCAAAAAGTAGTCTTATTATTTGCATACAGAGCATATTTTATTATGATGTTTTTATCTCTGAAATTTGTAACATTTTATTACTGTACTAGGGACAGGTGTCGGTGATGTATTTCTTTCTTGCGTGCAGCAATCTATTACAGGTGGTGTATTTCCTGCGTTAAGAATTATCATTGATAAAATACACAAAACTCACATGAATTGGCATTGAAGCACAGCAAGCTTAATTTTTTGAGTGCAGAATGTCAGCCTATGTACTCTGCTTTGGGCTATTTTTGTTTTTATTTAAATCTTGTGATTTTTCTTTATTTTGTAGTTAAGGAGGAATTGTAACTGCATGGTCAGGTCCTGTCCAGCTGAAATCAATGCTTCAGAAATAGAACCATGCTAGGGTACAGTATGAGCTCTTCAAACTTCAGACCAAACTTCAGACCTTGCCAATCACAGGTCAATACGTGCAGGCAGACAGGCAGGGAGACTGAAGAATTGATTGTCAACTTTGCTGACAGATCTCATTCATGACTTTTGCTTGTGGTTAAGGGAGGTTTCTTTTTTCTTTAATAACCACAGCAATTAATTTGGAATTTAAAGTACCATTGGAATACAAAATCATGACCAACAGAAAAATTGAAGCATATTGTTTCTGTCAACTGAGACGTTTTTTCTTCCATATTATGCTTGACAGTAGTTTATATCTTTTGCCAGAATGCTGCCAAAAATCTTTTAAGACCTTTCCATTTTTCTTTGTTGGAAGAGCATCGTAAGGGTTGGATGGAAGTCAGAAATCCTCCCATATGCCCCGTAATCTTTAATTCAGGCAAATTCAAGTTCTGACTCTATTTTTGCATTGCTTACTGTCTTGATCAAGCAATCCTACCAGGTTGATCATCCCTGAACATTAATCAGGATGACTTAAGTTTGGGGTTTTTTTTTTATTCCTATTCATTTTGAGCTACATGGCCTCATACTGACAGTGCTACAGGTAGCATAAGGGAGCTAAGTTAATTAAATAAAAGTCAAAGAGATAAAGTGGAGGAAATTAAGACAACTATAGTATCCTCTGCTGAGGAGGAAGAGAGGGAAATGTGTTTTTCTGGTTAATAAAATATTGTTCAACATTTAACTTAAGGTAAAATCATGCTAATAGAAAGAGTGGACAACGCTGCCTAGTAAGAAGCAGATTCTTTTCTATTTCTCAAAAAATAACTATTTACTTATGACAGCTAGCCCCTCTGTTACTTCACAGAATATTAATAAAGAGATTACCACAACTTGTGGGTTTTTTTTTTTTAATTAACAGTTGCCACCTTTTTAGTACAAGGTTTTAAAGAAAAGATTGATCTTCTCATGAATGAGAAACTTCTTTTCTTCTGTCTGTTGTACTTATATTTGTGGAATACATGTTGCAGTCTGTCTTAGATGGCAAAATGCACTTTAAATACTTACATACAGGCAAATCATGCACCTTGCTTCCACAAAAAATCATCCGTGCAAGTGCTGAAAACTGCTTTTCTGTGAGCCCCTGGGTCAGGAGCATTTTAGTCAAATGAATATTTGTCTAATGGGAATACAAAAGAAGGTGTGTGTCTGTGCATATTCACTGAAATAAGTATTCATCTAGCTCTCTAGGCAGCCCATATTGATATAAAAGTCAGAAAAATTTGACTCTTTTACTTAATAGTTCCTTCATTTATTCCTGAAGGATTTTGTCGCTAACCTGTTTTCACCTGTGACAGCCACAGGTAAATCTCAGATTAAAATTTCTGTTCCAATCTAAAATGGATCCTTTCTAATATTGCCCAAGGCTGCTTAGGTTATGAATTTTGTGGTGTGTTAGGATACTCTTCAGCGATAAGAAAAGAGCAGAGATTAGATATGTTCCAAGCTGTGTATATGTTCTCTCTTTCAAACAGCTGAGAGAAGCAGCCTTTAAAGGAATGTTTCAAATTTTTTTTTCCTGAATTGATATGTGGTGTATTTCTTTCTTACACAAGGTGACAGCATGTGTGAGATGTAAAGACTAGTTTGCTCAGGCAATTACCCCTTGTTGATAGCAGATTATTTCCTCTGGCAAACTTGAAAATAACTTGTTGGTGTATAAGTTACTGCTGTTCTGGGGATGCAGTAATTTACTCTCCTGTCTCTTTTATGAGCACATTTATTTTAATCAGTAGAGTTTGGAATGGCTCTTTTTCATCTAACTCCATTTCTTTTGGAGTTATGCACCCTCTTATAATGTAACAAAGGAGAGTGCATTTGCACACACAGGAGAAAAGAGATTTGATGTATTGCAGAAGAGCATTCCTTATATAGGAAATCATATCCCATGCTCTTTTTCCGTGTAAAGAATGTAGCATTCATTTTCTACAGCAGTGGCCCAAATTATTTTTCTGAATAAGGCAATGTTTCACCTCAGTGAGTTACCAGACATTATCACTCACRGCTGAGAACAGTGTCTCAGAAAATAGTGATCACATACAATTGGGCTATGGGATTGTGCCACAGAAAATCAAGACTTGATTTCTTTTGGGCTGTTTGCTTATTTTTGTTTCTTTCTTTTTTTTTTTTTTTTAACTTTAAAAGCTTTAAAATAAAATATGCATTTTGTGGAGTATCTAATGAATGGGATATTTTGCAGAAAAGATCACACACCATAAATGAAAAGATACCTTCTGTATCTTTTGTACAATGCTTATTGTACACTTGAACGTGAAAACAGAAAAGAAAGTGAAAATTAAAACTCCCTGGCTGGAGAGCTTTCTCAATGTAGAGATATTTAGAATTTGATGCTACTATCTAAACCTCAAGACTCATTTCACTGAAGTATGTGGAGCTATTTCCATGGCAAGGTACTATTTCATCTGAGTGTAGCAGACACTGGCCTAAATATGAAGTAAAAATGTACCTCATAATAGTTTGCATAGCTTTGCCCAATATACAATTATAACATCATTGATAAAATATTAACACCAAAACTATCACAGTACATAGTTAAATACATTAATAATTGAAAACATTGCCAAACAACCATGTTTTCAGTTCCAGCTTAAAAATTAAGAGCCTTTCTTGATGCATGTGAATAGCCCACATTAAAATTAATGGTACTTTTGTTAACATTATAGCTTTTTAGAATAGGAAATAAGCGTTATCACACACCCTATGGGGCAACTGTTGCTAAACATTAACCTTTCTAGTAACCTTGCTATGGCTGCGGACTCTCAACCTTTTTGCACATATCTCACCTGACTTATGTTTTATTTGCTTAGTGCTGTCATCACTTCTGCTGATATTCCTTTTCATTCTGTTGAACAAAATCAGAATTTTTCTGCACAGCATGCTTAGAAAACAAGTGTTAAAGCAAGCTTTGCGTCCATGTCCCTGTGCACTCTGGTGAAGTATACTCTGCCCTTAATCTGTTTTGTTTGCAGAAGTTACATTTATTTTCCTGTGATATGTGATGTTCTTCCAAGATCTATTATGGTCGATTCGTGATTCAATAGTCATATGCTGTACGTTGGAGATACGATTAGTTCCCATAATTTGTCTTTTTCTCCCTAACACTGCTGATGCATGTCCTCCATTACTGGTTTGTCCTGATTCTGAGGGGAAAAATTTAGATCTGTGAGTATTTCTATTTATATCCCTTCTTGTCGGTAAGAATCCTAGCTATTTCCCTGTGACAAAATGACCTCTTGATATTTGTTGATTCCATGCAATGTCAGTTGTTTAATTTAATTAAAGTGTTCTGCATTTTTTTCCTAAGAATTCACATGCAAGGGTATCACAAACAGTTTCTGATTAAAAGCTATAGTGGGAATTTTTTGAGATTCAAAAAAGTTGCATGTAGTTTTTTCTAATCTTTCTCTACATTTTAACATTATGGTCTGTGCTAGAACAGCCAGGCAGAAGTGCCAAAATATCAGAAGACAAGGAGCCATCATGGTTGTGACTTAATCAAGCCTGGAAAATAATTAAAATATACCATGCAAAGATGTTATCATTTCTTGGCACATTGTTGAGAATTAAGAAATTTGAACAGATTATACGAGGTCATCCAAAGTCACTTTGATATTAACGTAAGACCAGGAGAGTTTGAAATAGTGAAGAAAATCTTGCAGGAACGCATACATTTGCTATGCATTCATGTCTGAGTTGTACAAGGGAGGAGTAAATGTTAGAATAAAAAGCCAGTTCTCATGGACATTATTCTGAAATATCAAAAGGAAAACCAGGTAAATCCTATCAGCAGGGAACAGAGCGCACTGAAATGGTAGCTCATGGCTGAAAGGCAAATTGGTGTCAGGATGAAACCAAGGAAGACCAGACTTTGGAGAAGAGTGACTGCCAAGTATGATCAACATTCCCCTCACAGTGATGGCAATGTGTGATGATAATCCACCAAAACTATTTATCACATCAAAATCCATGTGACATTCAATATGAACTTTGAAATCTTCTGAAGTCAATTCTGTTTGAGAAGGACTTGAGACACTCTTGTGATGGACTGCTTCACCAAGGACACTAAACAAAGGTTATAACTGTAGATTTGAAACAGGCAAATAGTAGAAAAAAAATCCTTCAGAACTGTTGATGTACTTCCATTTTTAAAGATTATTTTCCTGGTCTACTATAGGCCATACATTCCCCTTTTTGAGTAAAACCCCATGGGAAGGTAAGCACAGGCATTATGTACTTGTGCAATCCTTGGAATGTTTGATACATCATTCCCTTTGGACCAGAAGGCTGATGCCTGTGGAAGGAAGGCAGCTAGCATTTTTAATACAGCATGGTGTCCCAATGTGATCCCTCTTTGAGTTGTACGTTCAATTGCACTCAATTCAACTGCCCTGTAGACTTTCAAGACCAGAGGTAAGATCTCACCTCATGATCTTTTTGCTATCCTTGACTTGTTCAAAGCCTCTGAGAAAGACAGAACCCACAGATGGGAACTTCTGCTCATCAGCACAGCAGTGGTTTACAGTGGAGATCATACAAGATGTTTGCATCATGATGCTATGGAAGTATGGCACAGCGAACAGCTGAATTTCGCAGCTTTTCCAATACCATGTCTACTTGAGTGGGGCGAAACTTCCACGTAATCAGCTATCCAGAGTCTATCATTTGTCACACCCTGAACAAAGCCCTTTTTCAATGGTGGGGAACCAGTCGTCCTGAATACAAAAGGGCTTTTTCATGTCCTTCTGTGTATGAATAGGTTAGTATGTCTTTAAATTGTTTGTGAGCCCTTTAGCTGTGCATTCAGTGCTGTAGGCAAGAAACAGCCGGAATACGAGACTAACTAGGGCCTGAACATTTGTGAATAACCCCTCAAAGACATTTATTTGAAGCCTACTCAGTTGATGTGGTTTTTTCGCATTCGGTAAAGGCATAAAGGATGCAACATTTCTTTACTGATGCATATTGAGTAACACAGACAATCACCTTGTCTTCTTTCAGTAAAAAAGTGAATAGATCTCCCTCGCAGCAATTACAAACATTTTTTTGTGTATAATAGACCTATGAGTAACAGTGCAATGCAGGATATGGTTACAGTTCACACAATATTTTAAATAGTATTTTTGCACCTCTTTGTGTGATACTTTCCCAAGGTTCTGTACCCTGGGGGACCTTGGTCACTGGGAAACAAATAAAAGCAACAAAACTGAAAACCTCTCTGTATGAGCGTTTTACAAATCGGTGATGGATTTTACACTTTCCTGCTATGTGCCAGACAGGAGAGAATAGACCGGCATGAGACACCACAAGCAAGTCAGCAAAACTGCAAATGGAAGATGAGCATGGCGCTGGCAAAGCAGTGAGATCCAGGGCTGGGTGACAGACTCGATGTAACCATGGTGCTTGAGAGGAGAAGACTTTTTCTTTTCCTTGGAAGCACTTACAACCTAGAAGGAAGAGACTCAAGTCCTCTTTTCTTGTTTTCACTGGTCAAATACCCATGAACTGCTTTGTTTCCAAGCAAAACTTTGTTTAGTTTGGTCTCCAACATGGGAGCACCTGCCACTGTGAACATTGCTACTGCTGGCATAGACCCTGCGATAATTGAAGCACAGGAGAATCTCCCATTTCATCTGCAAGGAAACATTTAACCTCAAAATGTCAAGCACATTTCATTTATGTAAGCAGAAGATGAGTGTAGATTTCAGTACACTTAAAACAGCAACTTCTAGATATCACTGAGAGGACAACATTAAAGCTTGTCCTCTTTGCATTTCTGTTTACAGATTTTTGTCTTCTGTCAGTAGCCTATTTGTACTTTGCAAACCTTCAGCAGACTCAGTGCCTGATCACTTTGAATGGCCTGAGCTCTTAAAATCTGTCCACGAGCAGATCTTTAGAGGAAGCTAAACGCATTTGCTGAGCTCATGAAGACTCCAGAGAGATCAGTGCTTGCAGCTGGCAATTTGAGATTAAATGCTGCTCTGAGATACGGTGTAAAAACCCCCTTGTTTTTTCTTTGGAGAAGTCAGAAGTGTTCACAGGCAGTAAGCCTCACCAATAAGTCTAAAACACAGAATGGCATCAAAACACAGTCTCCCTCGGAAAAAATAAACTGGAATCACTATCTGGGTCAAAACTATCCTTTGGACTAGCAAGAATATTTCAAGAAGACTAAAGGAGGTAGGAAAATGTCACACTTGGAAGGAAACTGAACTGTGGGAATATTTTCTTTGGTGCTTAGAAGTAAGGTTTTTTGGAACCACTGTACTTCAGACCCATCAAAAGTGAGTACTTCACCCTCCTCTTCTTCCTGCCTGGGATCTGCCGAGCTGGTGATGACCAGCGGTGCTTGGCTCTGAGGACCTGTCAGTAAAGGGGAGCTGTGGCAAAGTTATCATGGAGGCAAGGTTTTAAGTGCTTTTAAGAATTTTTGTCAAGGGTGTAAACAATCTCCTCATGGTCTCACTCCATTCCTTACAAAGAAAGTGTTTTAAAGCGATAATGTTCCATGCATGAATAGTTAGGCTTTTTAGTGCCTACTATTACCTGTGGCTCAGGTTCTTTGAAGCCTCAATTGACTGTTTAATTATTACTCATAAAGCTTTCATAGATAAGTGTTTCCCAGTGTTTGAAGCTGATGCAGGAGGGTGATGGTGAACACCCACTTCCACTCATAAGCACCACTGCACATTGGATTGGGACGATGCTAAATGGGATTTTCTTTCTCTGCTACTGATCTGCTGTGAGGTCCTTTTCAAGACATTTTACTTTGGTCTTCTGTGTGCCACACCAATCTAGACCAGAAAGTTACTATAGCAGCTGCAGCAACTATTTTGCTAGGTGTTGCTTTAGATGCTCCAACTTGGGGTGGTGCATCCACAAAACAAGTAAGTCTTGCGAGATTTCTTGGTGTGTTTGATGTAATTATGACTATAGAATAATAGGTTGTTTGTGAATATTGTATCCATGCTTGTGGGCGAATATAAAAACACATATGCAGCATGTGTATTTTATACATGCACATTTATGTATATGTACTGATTTCTATCTCTGTGTTTATTTATGTAGCTATATATGTACATGCAATTTGCGCCACTATATTGGAGATTCAAGTAACCTTTGTGTAATACATAAGAAATCAAAGCAAATATCTTGCTACTTTATGTAGTTCTCTTACCCTTTCAAAACAAGCCTCATGATGAAGACAATACTTAGCTAATTAATTATGTTTTGTCCTTGTTGCCAGTTTTAACCTACAGCATCGTCTTAGGCAGTATACCAAGACCAGAAAGATAATGACAGATGCATTGTGACATTCCCAGTGCAAATCATGTTACAGTCCTCCTAGTACTAATTTTGCCAGCCAAAGCAAAGGTAATGCTTCTAAATAATAGCTAAGCAAAACCATTATAGCGCATTAGTAGCAGGTATGGAGGGCTCCTATGGCTCATTTATAACAATGCGAAGCCACAGAGCTGTTATCTTTATCAGAACGATTTTCTCTGGTTTGTGATTTGTGACACCAGCAAACAAGCAATCCCGCGCGCAGCCTCGGCACCAGCAGCAGTTCGGGATCAATGTGGGTGTTAATGACATTGTGAGTAGATAAATACAGGGGCAGGAATCCAAATCCCACAACGGCCCTCTTGCAGTTAATGCCATCTCTGCAAATGGCATATTCTTGGAGCGAGTCCAGGAGACGTGGTCATAAGATGAACTTTCCCTGACTTTGCGATGCATTAACATCCAGCGCACCCAGGGATCCGCAGCCGTTGCTTATGAATCACTCAGAGGCCCCTACGTGTATTTTCTGAATAAGTGTCAGCAAACGTGTTCTGCCCACGCTAAAGAGTACAATTGTTTAACACTTTGTCAGGCAGTTACCGTGGGTTGTATCAACACACGAGGATGTGTCTTTTATAATTTAGTTGGAATGGATTTTTGACCCATGAATCAATGAGCGGGTTGCAGACTGAGTAGTATTTGCTTCCTGAAAGGCTGTATGATATCAGCAAGGTCAGTTTACTGTCATTTTTTTTTTAATCAGGGAAAAAAAAAAATACTTAAGGGGCTTTTAACATATTTTGACAAGGTGACCCACAATTATCCATTAGTGTTGTATTTGTCTAAGCCCCTCTGCATTGATATGCAAGGACCATGTAATAGTTCACTGATGTCCCACTTGGGGGTGGGGAATAAGGCAAGTGGGACTTCTCCAAGGTCTTTCACAGCCAGAATGCATCTAGCTATTGCCGTATTGATTAAACATTTGGATAGTTAATCAACACAGCTCAGCCCTTTTAACCTGCCATGTGCTGTATACAAAAAAAAAGGAGGCATGAGGATGCAATTTTTATTTTCAAATTTAACATAAAAGCATATCTTAGTAGGCAATAAGGACATAGAAGATACTGTGAGTTAGACATGGTCCCCGATTCAAATACCAAGCTGCAATACAACCTTGAGGTGTTAGGCGGAGGCAGCGTTATGCTAATTCCTGCAATTTTTATCTGGAGCGATGATAAACTGCACGAAGAAGGCAATATTTTTACTTTTTTTCCACACTGGAGAGAAGCTAGAGCTAAATTCCCAGTTCTTCAGTTGCTGAGGATTTTATTCAGTTCTACCACACCTGTGAAACAAGCTATTTCGGGGGGGTGGGGAGAGATCCACCTGTAATGTGTAGAACTCATGAAATTATATCAGAATTCTTTTGTTATTAACATTAATTCTTGCAGGGATGCATGAGAGAGAAGCCCAAAACAAACACCAAATACCTGGAATGGTAGCTGGAGTCACTTCACTGCTATCTCTACTTCCTTCACTGCATGACCTCCAAAGCATCAGAAACAGAGAGGTGTATTCTCAGCTGCAGTAAAGTCTCATAATTGCACTGGCTTCAAAGGGTCCAGAGGATTTACACCAGCTGGAGATAAGACAAGAGGGGCTTCTGGTACCTGGGAGAGCCTGCAAAGCAGTCCCCTTGTTTGTTACTGGCTCTCTGCAACATGAGAAATAGTCTGACTTGAGCCAGCTGTGGATAACACCAGTCGGTGAAAGCCTGGCTGAGAGGGAGGATCATAGGTCCCTTTCCTACCTGCACGGTGTTTATAGCATCACGCCTGTGAACCTGTCCGTTGCATTAAAGATTTATTGCAATTGTAAGTGCCTGCTCCCATTTCTTATTAACCACCATTTCAAAGTAGCTCTGCAAACAAACTCTGCTCYGGGTATGCATTCAGGGGGTTCACTTCTTTGCACCCATGAAAGTTGGCCTTCGTTTGAATACAGAGGATGTAGCACCGGAGCCTCTGTAAATGGACTTGACCRAAAGGAAGGTTAATAGAGTAGGGGGGCAGAGCAAAACTGCAAAATAAATAAGTAAAGGTATTGCTACAAGTCTATTTAAACTATTTTAACTGAGAAGCTCAGTRAACAGTCTTATGTTACATTATATATTAAGCACTAACGTGTAACTCTACAGAGTAAGTGTCTTACAATGCACTAGTTTAATTGGAATAATTTGCATAGAAAAGTACTTGGGAAAGATGGACAAAAAAACCCAGCTGTTTCATTCCTGTGGTCTGTCTATCGCAGTACTGTTTTGTGAGTGTGGCTAAGCTGTATGCCAGAGACAAACTAAACCCAAATAGACTTGGGTTGTAATTTTCTCTCCTTAGTGGAGTGGTGGCCATGCATCCATACAACACATTATAAGAAAGAAATCAATGGCCCAAATGTAATGCTTACCCATATTTTGAGTATACATGGAAGCACTTGTGTGACTTGAAAAAACAGGTATCTTGTTAGCAGGCAGTGTTGACCATGTTAATAGAACTGAATTTCTGAGAATGCCTGCTGTGAACTAAACTTTAACCAGCGGCTAATCTACACATTCGTTTTGTTATCAGAAGATCTTTAACTGCTCTCCAGTTAAGCTACCTTCTTAAGAATTATTGGGCAATTTGTAGACGGGGGTAGAAACTGATCCAAAATCTGATCTACGTTTGTGGAGTCAGACACAGAGGACAAATCTATTCTCCTTTGCTCCATGTCTTCCCTTCCTCTTCACTATTTACTCTAGTACTTTTATCACAGGGATGTATCTTGCCTTCTGTCCTTGCCAATGCTGGGTTAAGTGTGGAGAATATTTCTGTAAAGTTGCCCAGTAAAGTTCTGTAAAGTTCAATGTTGCCCGGACCATGTGTCCAAGTAAGAATTTTAGGAAATTTTCCAGTAATAATCCTGTAAATAATTCTCATTTTAACTATTGATTTTAGAATTGCTGTTTCCAGAATGCAAGGTGTGAATCATCTAGGCATGAGGTTTTGAAAATAATTTATTAAAACAATAAACTGCAATCTCTGATCTTTGTGCTCCTCCGCTATTTATCAGTCAAATGGTTGAGAAAATAGTTAACTGCAGTTCGTGATAGTTAACTACAGTTTGCGATGTACCTGGACACAAAGGAAATGGAAGAAAAAAAACCAACATGATACTTAAATAAAAAAGAAGGAGTGTGTTGAAATCATTTGTTCTGAGATTCGGGTTCCAGCCAATGTTATCCACATCCTGAACAACATGAAAGTTGGCAAGTACCTCTTAAAACTACCTGAAACTCTATAAAAACAAATTTCCTCTGAAACAGAGGTCCTGTTGGATTGGCATCTGTTACAGAACATCAAACTCGTACAGCTTAAGCTGTCAAGTGTCACATAATTAACACTGGGAGTCATAATAAGGTAGTTTAATAATTTGATTTACTAAGGAAAAAAAATCCCCAAAGTCAATGTACTAAACCATAGCTGAGGGTAATTAATTCAAATGTTTTCCTCTGCCTTTACTCCTATGCCAGAAGTGGTGGGAAGCTGCAGAGCAGTGTCCAGAGTCCAGGAGGAACCCACGAAAGGCACTGACTCCCACACCTGCCCCAACTTCAAAAGGTTTCCAGCACTCGCACCAGTGCTGAAGTTCAGCTCTAAGCCTTCCAGAGCTGCCCTCCCTCTTTATTATTTACAAAGCAGCTGCCTCTTCTGAATTTTGGCCAACTTCTAAAACATCTTTGCTGTAGAGAATCATTGGTGCTCCATCCTGATGCTAGAGATGGATGCATTGAAGGGTCTTACAGCTCCATATTTCCAGTGCTTTCAGACCAGAAAGAAAATAAAAGGACCTTGGTTCCATCCTTCTCTTCCCTTTTTAATAGAATTTATCCAACAACCGCCACTATCATTGGAATATATTGGTACATTGTCTAATTTCCTATAGCTGAACTGATCAAAAGTTATAAATGAAATGAAACGTGTGTTCCATCACATTAAGAAGTATATTTCGGGCGAAAGTGAAACCATTTTTAAATAGCATAACATTATGGAATGGCAGTGAGAAGCAGAACTAAAAAGGAAAAAGAAATAACGTCATCAATATTACATCTTTTAATTCACAGTTAATGCATTTGTTTTCTGAACTGGTGGAGTATAAATGTCATATCAACCACTTTTAATTAAAAGTCATATTACTCTTTATCTTATACAAAAGACCACTGTTAACTTCCCCATTTATTTTGCAGTTTCCAGTTATTTAAAGAACATGCTGTCATTTAGGATTGTATTAAAATATTCAAAAAATATCTCAACATCAAAATCCTTTTAATGGCTTGCAAATGACCGAAATGTTTTTCAAATTCACTTGTGGGTTTTTTTTTTAAGGGAACCAATGATCCTTTTAGCAGTTAGTTACTGAGTTTTTCCTGGTTTGTGAAATGAAAATACATCTCTCTGCTGCCCATTTTTCACAGATATATTGTACTCTTTCATTCACAACTTGCCCACGGCAATGTTCGGTATTTTAATCACTGGTGAAAAGAGAGGGATGGTAAGAAAAATTTTGCATAACAAGTTTTATAATAAAAGGATCTTCACTCCTGATCACAGGTAAATAGATAGTTTAATAAAGATTTTTCTGCTGGTGACGTTGTCAATGAGAGCGGTGTGGTAATCTTAGAGGAAAGCACGCTCGGCACCACGCAGAATGGTATCTCAAGGGCTGCTGGTGAAATCTATGAAATAACAGTCTTTTACTTACTGTATATAAGTCAGTATTAGGGGGCGTGACYGGTGATCAGTAAATATCACCAGTATAAAGTTCAGTGTTGCCTTAGCKCTGTCCCAAACTAGTTAAAACTGGCTTGCCTTCGTATTTTTTTACCGTCTTTGCACACGCAAAATTTTGCTAAAGTATCCTCCAGCCCCAACCACTCTGTTCACACCCCTTGTGTAATTATTACCAGAAATGGGGAGAAAATAGTCTGGTAAAATGGTGTGGGAAGAAGARGATGTTAAGTAAGGTGGTCCGGCGTACTCTGAGGAGTTTGGTACTTTCGTCAGTGGTAAAATCTGTGCCTGTAATGGACAAACAGTAATACGTATCCTTAGAGGGCTTTTAATTTTTCACAGTGCTGTGGATCTGTGTCTGGTACGTGATGTGCAGCAATACCGACTTCTTAACACACACAAAAAAAGGGGACTCTCTGTGTATTATTATATGGAACTGATGAGTATTATGACTATATAATTCAGGTGTGTTTGTGAATGCATATATGCAGAAATGTAATATGTGTGGGTGTTTGTACATTAGAGAGCATTAAACTTTAAATCACTCCACGATTTTATACATACTATATATCAGAGTTATTAGAAGCACAGCTCCCAAAAATCTCTCTTCCATTATTTCTACAGTAGTGAAATGAAGTTCTTTGAAAAACAATGACAAATGATTTATACTACCCAAAGATAAAACTGAAAACAAAGGATTAACTATGCTGTGTAAATTATAATTATAGTTGTAATTGGTTAAAATGAATGTGTAATAAAAACCTGAAAGGATGTGTAAACAGAAAGTGAATTTTAGTAATGAATCAATAGATGATGATGTATTCATAATTCTGTTTTCCTTTTTTCTTCTAATTATAAGTGGCAAAGAATCATCTAATATTAATAAGATATGCATAATGCAAATACTGTTTTTAAAGTTGGAATCTTTTTTATGACTRGATTAAGAGAAAATGTTTCACAAATATTTGTTTGCATTTTTAATATTTGGTAACTCCAATTCCTTACTTGAAATAAAAGTTTAATGCTCAAGATACTTCACGGTCACAGGTGAAAAAACATAACTGGAAAACAAGAAAAAACCATCACATTTTCATTTATGGGCTCTGGCTACTCAGAAAGCAGTAATTCAGTAGAAAACTGTTCCCCGTTTTCCTCCCCTCGTCCAAAGACCGCTGCGTCTGTATAAAAGCAATAGAATCTGGAAAGTAACTGCTTCCCAACGGCTCCATTTCGCAGCCCAACTAATTACCGGGGGCCACCATAAGCTTTGGATTACCTAAATGGGCCATGTCATCAGCCACTGGAGGAGAACAACCTTTCCACTGGAGCAAGCCCCGGCAGGGCTCGTTGGAGGCTTTCGGCAGCTCCGGGCCACCCCAGCGAGGTGACATGCCCCGATGCGCCTGGCTGGATGCACCGATGGCCCAACAGCAATCTACTATGAAATTAGCACGTTACTTTTCAATTTTTAATCGTACTATTTCACAGCACTTAGTGAAATAAGTGGCAACGCCACGTCGGAGGTCAGAAGGACCGTGTGCTGGAGGATGTACGCTTGCACGGGGGAAAGACCATCTCTGCTCCCTCGGGATTACAAGCTTAGCACGTGTTGGGAGACAGCAAGGAAATGAACAAAGGGAGAAGAGGAGACTGCTGGTTGTCTTCAGGAAAAAAAGTAATATTTTTAGCATTACAAACATGGTCTCAGCCTAATGGCATGTGCAATAACATCATTTCTGTAGCTGCTTTTTAGCAACTTGTTCTGAAGTTTTCCTTGTGAATAACTAATTTGTGTGCGCGAATGTGCAGTCAGCTAAATGCAGAGTGTATGATTGCGAAATTGTCTGTATGGCAATGCATAAAAAATTAATCATTTAAGTATCTTTTGTGAAAAATATCATCATCGTTATTGAACACTAGGAAGCCATTTGGATGAACATATTTTAAATTGGCAAGTCATTGATTTCTATTTAATGCTCTTTGCCACTGTCTATGAAGTAAAGGAGTTTTATATGGTTCCAGAAGTGGAAAGATTCATATAATAACCGTTAAAGGAATATACGAATGTCAGTTTAGAGACTGATATTCAAACATTTGTCTTTTGGAGTTTTTTCCCTAAAATGAACTTTTATTAACTCAGGAAAAACAGCTAGCGATATAAGAATGTTGTTAAACCTTTGAATATCTTTCATTTTATCACTTTTAATGCATCTTTAATATTTAACATTCATCTTATTATAGACAGAAATCGTGAGATGCATGCACGGTTTCCACACAGTTTTAAAGTTCAATGCACAGTCACAATTCTGAGGGGAGATTTCACACATTTATGAAAAATGAGGCATTTTTGCAGTAAAGTTGCAAAGTGTGAAAGAATTCTTGTTTTATCTGCCTTACTTATCATGTTTATGAGTTATTTTGCCTGGAAGTAAATTGACAAGTTGTCAATGAACAATAGACACTGCTTCAGCTAGGCTTTTCACAGGTTCGGATGCCTTTGGGCAAAAGGGCTAAATCTGTAGTTTGCAATCTAGCATATGGAGTACTGAAAAAAGTGGCAATGGGGTGAGAGACATTTACTGAGAAATTCATGTGGCTGCTGATCTCTAACCAATCCATTTGGTCTGGTGTTTATGAATTCATCTATAAGTGTTCTACCTTTGCAGTTAGAGAAGGGGATTTCAGTTTACATATAATGACCCAATTCCATTTATTCCTGCAGTACTGCTGATCTGCTCTATCAAAATAAATACTTTTATTTTTCACCACAAGCAATGACACCTGCATCTTTAATAATAAGGCTCTCTTTAAACAAGTCTCATATATGGTTTCTTCATATTCCTGCTTTTTGTTACAAGAACTGCTCTATAGTCCTCCAATTAACACAATTCTTGATATCTTTATCCCTACCCTCATTATAAGCGCACCCTCTTGAGGTGTCAAGCATGTTGTACACTTTACAATGAGATAAAGATGATTTCAAATTCGCATACTGTAGTAGGGGAAACATCATTCTCGTTTCCTTTACATGATGTTGTATTTGTCAAGAGACCTTGATGCACAGGGGTGAAAAATGGGATGGCAAAAGTCTTTCCAGTTTCCAGATACTCTTTAAAAAAATGAGGGGAGAGCTCAGGATTTCCCTCTTTATTGGGGTTGGGGGGTATCTTATCTTTAATATCTACCTTCTCTTGACTTTTCCGATTGCTGAAGCTATTAAAGTGCAGAACTCACAAAATGTGCTGTGTTTGCCTGGCCAGAGACAAATTCACATTACCTTAGATTTTTGCTATCCATGCACTCAACAGAGTATTTTTAAAATGAGCTGTGAGAAATGCTGAACTCTTGCTAGGAAATATTTATGCAGTTATGTAGTTTAGGAGCATTACAGTTGGCAATTAGCATAAGAAGTAATACTATGAGCAGTAAAAGTGATGATAAATGACTGATGAAAGGACACTAAATTAGACTGGTTACCACACTTAATTAAGAGACAACTATGCTACCTGCTTGATGTCAGTATCTTACATCTGACAAAAAGGGTAAGTAGCCTATTTTAGTTATTATCACGGCCAAAGAAAGTACAACTAAAGCAAGGAGGGATACGAATCATAAATACATCACATCATGTAATGCACTAGTCAACCTGAGGAAAATAATGAATGCATTATATTTTAATGACTTACAAACTCTTCAATTATTAATGATCACACAGACTATTTTGGCTACTGTATTGGAATATTATTTAGATTTTAATTATCTGCATGCAGCAATGAAGCATGTTTTCCAAGCTCTGTGATTTGCATGCCAGTTTTGGCTGATAGAAAAACAAAAAGATTATGATCGATTCCATTTTTAACTGAGATATTTAAATACAAGAAAGAAAAAAAAAGATGATCACAAGAAAAATTCCAGAAACGCTTCTGCTGGAGGTTGCCTATCTTGTGCCAGCTACAAAGACCTGGATTTCATGAGCTGTAATAGTTGCAGAATACCAGGCTGCCTTTCAGAAGTCTGCCTCTTCACTAAGCTTTTGTGAAAATTATGCTGATCATAAACCTGAACATATGCTGATCATAAAAGGGAGCACTATATTTCTTCCAAAACAGGTTGAATCACTCTCAGCAAAAGAGAAGATTGGCAACGTGAAAACCCATTTGCGAAAATTGACTAGATTTAAAGTAGATGGTTGTCTTTGAAGTAGCTGAAGGTGTACAACAGTTGCTGTGAATGCCCTCTTTGTTTCTGTGGGTTAAAACAGCCACATTTTCCTCTTCAAATTCTTTTTTTTTTTCCTCCTGTGGCAATGCAGGATACTCCTTCAAACAAAAAAGAAAGCTCCTAACTTCAATAAAGAGAGGAAACCACCAAATTTGTGAAAAGTAAAAGAAGTCTGAGATGGTCAATGTGGTAACTGTCCATGCCACCCAAGCTCTGAGCCATGTCAAGAGTCCTGCTAGTCCGTGCAGGGCTGCAGAGACAGAGCAAGGCTTAGAGACAGGCAAGGACCAGCTGAGGAAAGAAGGCCCTTTGAGGGTTTGGCACGCCATATCTCAAGAGCCAGAGGACCACAAGGGTTATTCTGCCCCAGCAATGCAGTTCTCTCATGGAGAGACAACCTCTCCCAATACTGGGAGGGTGTTGTTCCTCCAAGCAGCAATAAATTGAAGCTAGGTGTCTAGGCAGTTACTAGCAAGCTAGCATATCGGCTTCCCTCCACCTCATTTTTCTCTCAAGAGCTCCTGCTCTTGCAGCTCTTCAGGATGCAGCTTTGCAGCTGATGCAGTTGGCAGCTTGGTGCAATGATGCAAAGTGAGGTTGGAGCCTGTTTATGATAATACAGCAACCTACTGACGGCAGCAGTTTAGAAGATGCTTCTTATGTGTTATCTATGTGTTAATAACTGAATTGATCCAACTTTAATTCATTCCTGCTTGGGACTTCATACCTTAGTTCCCTGTAAAGGCTAAGTGGGAGTTAAGTGAATTTCACCCAAAGACATTTCCTCCAAAACACTGTCAAACATAAATTGGGTGGTTGGAGATTTTTGTGGAAAATGACTTTTTTTTTTATTATCTGATCTTCTTCATGTATGGTAATCTTCAAGTTGCTTTGTAACATTAACGGATCAAATGTCTGATTTTAAGTTGTCATTTCTTGTAACAGCTTTACAGACAGTATTTAAAAATACTGAGGTTTTCTTTTCCCTTTATAAATCAAAACAGAAATGCTCTTTAAACGATTAGTATTCTCACTGCTGTTATACATTCTGTAACAAATACAGAAATAAATTATTCCCTGGCCTAGACAGTATGTACCTACAGAGAGAAAAAATAAGATTAGTAAAGCAGTAATAATCTCTTTAAACTGGATTCCTGAAGATTAAACTGGAAATAGCCATAATTATGCTGTGCTATCGCCATTGCAGTGGATGCTCCATCCTTTTCCTGCGTGTCATCTGACAACTTCTCAAACCCACCAGAAAGACCTGCCTTGTTACAGTTGTTTTCTTATGCCGTGGCTAAGTTTTCCTTAATTATTTCTCCAATTCCGTCAGCAATGTTATTGCCCCACTAGTTTAAAGGTTAAACAAAGCACCAAATCTGTCAAAGTGAGTGAAACCAACTGGTGAAGAGCTATCAGAAAGTAATCAGTGCTAATAGGTACATAATGGCTAACAGTGAGCTGTTTGCACTGAGATACATCACAGCAGACAGAACACAGACCTCGCTGAAATCACACTTAAAGAAAACACGGAGTACCGCAGCCAGCTTGTAGCTGAAAACAACATGAGAAATACCATTTTTTTCTTCCCCCTCCCCAAAGGGCTCCGAACCTACATACCCTTTCAAAAATAGCGGGTACTCCAGTCGCTAAAGTTTTGCCATATCTCGAGTTCGTCGCAGGGCTTTTCTTCCATTGCGCGTTTGACACGTGAGGTTAAAAACATGAAAAAACTGTTGGTAGAATTTCAGTGAGATAAAAGGGCAAATATCAAAAATACTCATTTTAAGGCATTTAACCTTTCCCTGCGTTTCTCTAAAATAGTTTGAAGAAGCTGCCAAAAATGTTTCATAAGCCCGTTTTCATCTTTTTTTTCTTCTTCTGAAGATAAATTGTGTAGCTCATTAGCAGTTCCTTGGAATCATATGCAAAATATAACTGCTGGCTGTGATTTTTTTTTTTATTGCATTGTCACCCAAAGATATGTTGTAAGAAGTGCTTGCAAAGATTAGTTTTCAGCACTTGGAGCCTGATCCTGCAAGAAGTTGAGTCTTGCAAGGTGTTGAGTAGTGTTAACTCAATGAAATCATTGCAAAGTAGCAGCCCAGCACTGTGCACAAATAGGCACTGGGTTTGTCGTATGGTAGGACCAATTTCTCTTTGAATTCGTCTAGGACTGCTCTATGACAGGAAAGAAATTTCACTGCAGCAGCCATCCCTCTACACATAACAGACATTTCTTCCCCCTTTAGCAGCCCTAAATTGGAGAGGGGAAAGGAGATCTTAAAACTTTCTTTTTTGCAGCTTAGATTTGTGCTACCTGCTACTGAACAACACACCACACCAAAACCTTGGCTGTCTTCCAAGGGGCATATTTTTGTATGGCTCAACCATTTTCTAAGAAATTTAGAGCATCTTTCACATAAAATAGGGGTATTTTTGTTTTAACTTTGTGCCTTTAGAATGAATGGTCTATCCAGAAATTCTCATTACTTACCCCTCACTTCTGCTGACAAGAATGAACTAAATACCTTGCAGAAATTAACCTCTTCTATGAAATATCTGCCACTCCTGCTCTTGAATGTAAACAGAATTGTTGAACTATTTCTGGGGTATATTTCCAGTAACTCTAGAAGGGAATTTTCTGGCTCACTAGTACTTTTTAAGTAGTGATTTTTTCAGTTTTATTTTGGAAAAAAATGCTAATATATAATGGTAACTGAAATAATAATGGGGAACTGACTTTTATTCATTTTATATGTATTCATCACGTAAAGCAAAGTTCTGTCTCCAAATGGCGTGTTTGTCCTACTCCTACTACCCCAGGGAAACCATCAGAATAAAATGCGATGTTGGAAAACTTTGTTTACCATGCCAGAGAGTTTCCAAGAAGAGAATGTAGAYGTTGTCATACCAGATTACACAGGAGGCTTATTTAGCCCTGTTTTCTGTCCCTCGAAGTGACATCAATCATTGAACAATCATTGATTTAAGTGAAGGTGTGAGAAGTCAGCTGCAGAGAAACGCTCACCTTTCATGCTCGTCCCTGCCTTAAGTGTGAAAAATACCAGATTTTCAAAAATATCTTCAGTTTTTTAATCATTGCTTTGGATAACTTTGATGCTCACTTAGATTTTTACTCCATTAAGTGKTTTGCCTCAAATCTTGTTGATTTCACTGAATGCTGCTGTGCTCTCTTGCAGACAGGCAGAAACAAAAATTCTCAAGTTACCTTCCCTTTAATCAAAGAATTAAAACCTATTATTTGTGTTATTCTCACTAAGTCTTTCTGAACACTTGCATGTTTTCTCATCTCCTCCATGAACACTTTCTCATTGTTATCTTGTTTTTGAGGCTACATATGACACTTCTAATTGTACTGCACCACCGATGTATGCAGTGGCTTGCATTGGCAAGAATTAATTAATTGTTTGGAAATTATAAAAAATATATGGAATATGGACCAACACTATTTTTTRCATTTCAGTATCTCTAAATGTTGCCAGCTTTTCAAAGATACCTGTTTTCTGGAGGGTTACGCATATAAAGTCATTAAATTTGGAAGAGTGCAAACTGCTGAAAAAAACATGCCTTCTAAAAATGTGACTATTCCACCACTTCCTTTACATTTTCAAGATGGTGCTTGGCTTTCTTTCAGTGTATCACAATTTGAAAAAAAAAAAAATCTAATGTTACAGGTACCAAAAAACAGCTTTGAAGGCTCTCCTAAGGGTGAACCATAACATGCATATGAACACATGGCTCCATTATCAAAGCTTTAGGACAGAGCATCAGGGCTAATTGATACCATAAGGATAATTTAAAGCAGCAGAAAGCTATCTCCGAATTTTAATCTGGCTTTGAGACATAGCCTTCCACATTCAAAATATATCAAGGATTCCTTAAGTCAGAAGCAATCAGGATCTTGTTTTGACCTCCTTAAAATGAATAGCTTCACTTCTAGCACACCACTGAGCTTAATATTGATTCAGAGGAAAGGGTGAATCAGCACCATTATTTTTCCCTTGGCCATAGAAAGAACAGAGCTGACCCTATTTAACTGGTGAGGTCTGCTGAAAGCATAGGCCAGCACAACCGAAAATTTCCAGAAAAAACTTTTACAGCTGAGGCAAGAATAACTGCTAATAATCACAAAACTGGAAGTATGTGTGCAGAGAGAGAGATTTGGAAATGACTTTTAAAGCTTTTAGGTAAATCTCTGAAGTGTGCTTTTAACCTAAGGGGGGGGCATTTATTCTATTTAAAAATAACATTTTTTACCTATGAAATTATGTCTATATAATATATAATTTGTACATAGTGTGTGTATATATATCCATATATAAAAAGAAAACATACCAAGTTTCTTGGTTTGGGATGCTGATGCCAAATTTCTGTAAAAGGAATGCATTCTATTACCGAGATTAAATTCTTGAAAGTTGATGTTTAAAATGCAAATATTAAAACTTTCAAAGGAACAAAAAGTGTTATTATTCTTCATCACAAAAGTATTTACCTGCCTGCCCAGCATTTCAGATTTTCTCCAGATCTAAACAGAAGTTTAAAAGTCAGGTAAAAAACCCAAAATTGTCCAGTTGCCATAAAGTTGCCATAAAAAGGCATTGCGAGTTTAGTAACCGTAGTAAAGCTCAACTGGAGAGCTGTATAATAAGGTATTAACCACTGTTAGAAAAGCAGTGTGAATTTTTCAAGTCCTACTGTTATAATTTACTATTAAAAAAGTTAAAGTAATGACTAAGTTTCTCTTTAGTGAATGAAATAGCCATGCAGCATTGCGTTTGATCATCAAAGTATTTCTTAACACTTCTAATAGCTAATTACGTAATATATCACTTGGAAACTAAACAATCTCAGGGAAAAAGAAGTTTGCTAAACCACTTTAAAAACTTAAATTCTTCTAGTACTCTTGTCTAACAGTTATCCAATTATTAAGGCATTTGAATTTGACTGATTAAGTGATTTGCTAAACTCAGGAGAAGGCCATGTTTAAACACTGAAATTGTTTCTTATTCCTTGTCCTGTTCACAGACCCCTAAGTCTTGTTTTCTGTTAAACATGTGTTCTTATGAACTATTTACAGAGAAACTTTTCAACCCACRTGCAGCAAAGTAAAAAGATTTTTTTGTCATTATTTATCTTCAATATGCATTTATTTATAYGTTTGTGAACAATTTACATTTGGACCACTGATTTTTGGTGTGTATTTATTTGCTTAAATCATGTTAGCAGTCAGTTGATGGATATGAATGACCATTTTCTGTGGAAAATTAAAGATTGAAAAAGAAGCATATTTAGATGTTTGTGAAATTACAGAATGTACAAGATGATAGGATATTTAAGTTTATGTGTATATGCACACATACACACACATGTATAAGCATAAAACCAAGGCATTTAATTTAACCTTTAAATTAGAATTGCTTTTTTTTCTTCAGAGTGAAAAAAGTCACTACTTCAAGATGCCCAAGAAGAGCTCAGATACTTTTCGAACCTCTATCTACCTTTTCTTGATTTTCTTTTCTTTGGGTCCATTTATGTGGCTTAATATTGAATAATACTTCTGCAGGAATTCTTTGTTAATCATGGACTGTGTCATTTGCCCTTGAGTGTATTCTGTGGTGTCTAAAAATAGTGTGTAGTATATTCCACAGGTCATGCAGGATGGTCACCTTGTGACTGGTTGTTATAAATAAGGGCTTTGGGGTCAAACCTGTCTTTTCTTTGAAGAGGTTAGAAGGTTTCACCCAGAAAGCAACATCAGCCCTGAGTCTAGAAAGCCAGTTCCCAAAAGGATTCTTTGGGCAAGCGCCTTTAAATAGCTAAGAGTGAGAGAAATGGCACTGCAAATGTCAGCTTACATAAGCCCAAATGAGAAAAGATGAGAAAATTGTGCCCTTTCCACAAGGACAGAATCTAACTGCTCTAAAATCATTAAAAAGAAAAGTATAACAAAACAAAAACAGACTCAAAAAAAAAAAGTTTACTTATTACGCTGGTATTGCTGTGTGCCAGTATGCACCTCAGCTTGCCTCTTCATACTGTGGTGGTTACACACTTTGGATAGAAAAGTACCTGTCCTCTGCATTTTAGGTTCTATGTTGTTAATTCAAACCATTTTTTAATTTGCTTTCTGTTTAAATGCAAGGTTTGAATTAGCAGATTCTAATTTCCCTGTCTCTGGTGCTATTCAATTCTTTCCTGTCATTCAATAATTGTAGCTGTGAGATGCCCAAGTCATTAAAAAAAAAGAAAAATAATGCAGAAACTCATAAGAAACTCATTTAAGGTGGCTTTGGATTAACTTTGACCTTTAAAGTCTAAGCCTGGACCCAAAGCCAAACAACCAAGAGCTTTTCCTGGTCAAAACTCTGTTAAGAAAGAGGAGGTAGTTCGAGTTTTGTCGTGGTTCGTTGCCACCATGATGAAGATTGAGCAGGGAAAGTTGTTTATTGTTTAATGTAAGATGGAGGGCAGCAGTTCAGGTTTTACTGAAACAGCGGTGGTGAACGAGCTGTTAAACTAACGATCGCTCTGTAGTGGGAAGTGGACACTTTTTTCAACATACCCAACAGAGCAGCTGCTCATAAATCCTATAAAGACACTTTAAAAGGTACTTCCGTAGAGTTGAGTTAATATAAATATTTTAATCGTTCATATGCGTTGTTGAGTTTCAGTTAGATGTCAACCTATGGCGACTTTTACCTAGCACATTATTAGTTTGGCTTCTTGAAGGACCATTAAGTAAACACCAGTGCCATTGTTAGGTGAGGTTAAAGGCTACTGATATTCAGGACAAGTATTCAGAACCTCTTGACACCTTTCTGATATAAGATGTTCTCCTCTGATTTGGTAATTACTCATTTGTTATGCAAACTTCATCAACATACACTGACATGCAAGATTCTGGGAGAGAAGCAGCTGATGGTAGGGGATACATGCAGATCTAATGAACTATAAAATGATCTGTATGTGTTCAAAGAAAAGAGATAAAAAACGTAAGAGCTAGAGAGAACTGAGGGCAGATGCGTCTTCTAAAAGCTTCTGGACTAGACATCTGTTTTCATGCCAAGCTTGAATGATATCAATAATGGCAGAATACTGTACCTCCTGGAAAAGAACTTACCTGGGGTCAGAATATCTCCGAGAAAGGCAGAAAGCAGACATCTTCAAACTGAGTGCCTCCAGGTCACCAGTCTCCTGCAAACACCCTCTGGTTTGGTTTGAGATCAGCATGGTCCTAGCACCACTTCAGTCAGGACTGGCTTAATTTTAGAGCTCATAGGAACCCTTATGGAAAAAAAAGAGAAAAAAATAATGAATAAATGCAAAGCACATTCTCTTCCCTTGAAGAAAGACTCAACTTTGTGTTGTAGAGAGTGAATAACTTAGATGATGAGAAACAAAACACAATCCCACAAGGAATCTGCTAACAGCACAGTAAATTCACAGTACATATAATTAGTAAACTATCTGAAAGTAGAGAGGCAAAAAATGCAAGTAAAAAACCCACATTTTTCTCTCTCTCTCCCTGTGTCTGTGTTTGGAAAATATTGCTGCTCTCAGCTAAATCTCAGCACAGCTTCACGGGTATACAAATTCCCCAGGAAGGAGAACAACCATGAGTTCCCAAAAAAAGAAGGAACCTGAGTCACACAAGATCGCTGTCAAGAGAGCAGAAACTCAGACTAAAAGTATGTTTTAGCGGGGGGGGGTTGGAGTTTTYCTGTATGTTTGTGTCTAGACTTGAGTGCTGACTCACTCAGCAAAAATGTTTGAGTGATGAGCTCTGTGAAAACCCAACCTTAAAGGATTAAGTTAGATTTTTGATAACAGAAGTATATTGGACACCATAACGAAACACAATTTAAATTTTTCACATTGGACTTCTCCAATATACAGTTACGGTTGTACTATTTGAGTATCATATGAGAGGATACAAACCCCCCCCTGCCTGAGAGACTAGTTTTCTGATGAYGGGCTGTAGCCCTAGTAGATAAATATCCAGTCAGCTGCTTCTTCTGAATCACTGTGTCTAGGTAAAAGCCATAATTAATAGAACTGGCATGTTAACCTTTCTTGCTGGAAATTGGGTCTTTCTGTTGGTCACCATTAGAAATACCAAGGTAAGAGTCCTATCAACTTCAGGGTCAAGATTTCTCTTCAAAAGACCTTCTTATAGGACACAAAAAAAACTCACTAGAAAATCAGCTTCTGAAATAGAATGGAAACAAATCAGCTTTTTAGTTGGTTGGGTGGGTGGATTTTTTTTAATCTAAAGCACAACCAACAAATTCTATTAAATAAGTCAGATGCACATTTGAAGACAGTCTTATTTCAAAGGACTTTAGTATCTTCTATACATCTTCTACAATGTTCATATTGGGGCCTTTTTATAAGAGAATTATTTGCATAAGAAATAAGAAAAACAAGGTAACAGATTATCAAGTTATTTATATCAAAGGACTAAGCAGAGGATGAGAACACTATTTTATCCTTCGGTTTAAGTCTTTGCAAGAAATCCAGCCTGGCATTTGGTTAGTGGCAGCTTTTTTAAGACACTTCACTGTATTCACTGCAGAAAGGCAGCGGCTTGAGCAGAGGAGAATAAGGATTAGGGTCAGCACTGAGATGGTTTTTCTGAAGGACCGTGAGTAATTGATCCTACTTTACAATTTTGGGGAGACGTAAATTCTTTATACTAGTTTTATAAGCTTCAGTTTGCTTTAAAAAGAACAGCTCACAAATATTATTTTTGTCGTATATTTTTGTCCAAACATTTACATGTTACAAGTCAGGGCTTGCCAAATTTGCTGCCAAATGGGCTCCTGCATTTCCTTCAGAAAACCCCAAAAGTTTCAGACCATACCTTTCAAAAAGTGATCTTAGATTCCAAGCCTCCACTTCACAGCGATCACTACAGTCTGGTAGCATCCCACACTGGGACATCCCACCTGTGCAACGCTGTGCTCCCTGGGAGGGTACCCAGCCATGTGCCACAGCAACCAGGAGCACGGGGTGCTCGTGCCCTGCAGCCAGATTCACTCCGTGCCGCAGGGTTTGCAGCCAGGTTAAAGCAATGACCCTAAGACAGGGCTGAATTTCATCAAATTCTTTCCAGATCCTGACAATTAAGGGTAGGTAAGAACAAGTAACCCATCTGCTTAATGAACAATGGGGAATAAATACCATTTCCAGAAGCAACTAATTGCTCTGTGGTAGAATACCCTAGAGCTTCCTTAAGCGTTTTGAGCCAAATTCTAGGTGATCCTGTGAATTTCACTTGTGAAACTGCCATATTGCATGCAAACTCTCCTTTTCTTCCCTTTCTACCCTCCCTGCCCCTAAGAGGGAGAGAATTATCAAGTCATTTTTTGTTTATCAGGGAAGCAGGAATCAAATTATGCTAAAAAGTAAACAAATAACATTCAGCTTTTGAGCCCTCTGGTTACAGGGTTTCTCTCCACCCACTGAATCTTATTGCATAAATGTTGAAAAACATTGCTAGGAAAAAAACAGTGCAGCCCTTTGACAGGTTACCATCCCCAAAACCCCATTAATTAAAGGAACACTGTAAATTTAGCTATGACCCTAAAAAGTGAAACAAAAGCTACTGAAAATATAACTTAGTAACAATTAATAATTATCCCAAATAGCCCTGGGAATTTTTCATTAACTTTATTTAACGTCTCTCTCTTGTCAGGGTCAGGCATTTAGCAGCTCGGTTTATAGGTGCAATCCTTTTATGATAGCTTATATTGGAAATGAAAGCCATCTTCATTGTGAACTTATCTTGACAAACAATGTCAAACTCTCAGACTCGGTGTCACTCATTTACCACTAACCCACGTAGAAGCTGCTGCTGTTGGATTTAGCCTTCAAAAGCTTGTCGTCGTTTGACACGTTAGAGAAGGCAGCGATACTAGTAGTAATTGGAGAGCCCTGGCAATGACCTCGTCCTCCTCCTAAGCCCTGGCTAATCCTAGGTACGATACCTCAACTGGCAGCATGATTATTATCTGTGGCTATTGCTTTTCTTATAGGTACGCACACTCCAGAAAGGGCTAGGGAAAAAGTAATAATACAGTATAGAGATTAAATGTTTTTACTTCAGCTGACCCCCATATATTTTGATTTTTTTCTACTTTTATAGTATTTAGTTTAATTAGAAGCAGTAAAAATTCTCACAAATGGCAGCAGACTGTATCACATGTGCATGAAATAAGTGCCACCTTTCCAATATTCATTGTCCTTCACAATTGCTCCTGCCCTGATGAGCCTCCTATTTGAACAAACTAAGATGGGAGAGGAGAGTTTTTTGGGGCAGCTTTCCCTCCTACCAGAGGACTACAACTATCAGAGCAATAGCTGAGATAGATGAGACCCATATAATTTCAAAGTTCATATACACAATCAAAAGCACACCTTGCGTTTTGTAAAAATCAAACAGCACAGATCATTGTATACAGGCATCATATTTTACGTCGAAAACTACTTTAAAAGGTACTTTATTCTGAAGGTTGCAAGAGCCATAGTTTGAGGAGAGTCCCACTGGGAACAGAATTCTTGTACTCCAACTTCCAGACAATAAAAGGATATAACCAGCTACAAAATCCATATCTTGGTACAGTTGATTTTCCTATAAACCTTGGTTTCAGATGAAAAAAAAGTTGGCATCAAATATTAGCAGTCTTGTATAATTTTCCAGTTTCTCACTTCTATGCTCAGAACAAAATTTCCATTTTAAAAAGTTTTAAAATTATGGGAATTTTTGAAAGGCTGGTGAATTCAGTGTTTTATTGGGTAATGTTATAGAAATAATTTGCTACCATTTTATTGAGTTTCTGAGAACATACTAAATAATTTTACTGCATAAATGTTATTTGTACAGGCAATAAATGGTTGGCCATTCAACGTATGGTAGAAGCATCTGCATAGACTAGAAGAACAGAATGTTTGCAAATTGTTCAAAAACTGTGCAGATAGGAGTGCTACCTGTGTTAGGTCATGACCGCGGGATCTCTCAGGATTTCTTAACTAGAGAATAAGGATATTATTTTCCCATTCTTCTAACTGAAGCAAAAGCACTTACAGCTTTAACTTCATGGAAAATAGCTCACAATGTCTGGTTAGCTATCCTTACTAGTCAAGTAAATCTACCACCTAGTTTGTTTGTTTGTCATTCTGCAAGACAAAGGTCACTTCCATGTGTGGTTCCTCTTCCATTTACGCCTGGTCTGGTTCTGCTTAGGTCACAGGGCACAGGGCATTTTCCTTCATCTAACCAGCTTCCTCAGTCAGACCAGGAAGCTGCTGACACAGATATAAAGCTCAGGGAACTGCAAGGAGGTAGTTACGACCAAGAGATATTGAAGGATTAGCCATGGGTGGTCTCTGCTCAAATACAAACTTGGAGAGTATTGCAAATTACAGATTCAGAAAATGCAAAATGCCTACAGAGTTGTGTGTCCTTCACTGTTTCCCTGGCCAGTAACGGTCCAACACATAACTTCTTTTGCTCAGCTTTAAGCAAGCTCCAGGATCATCCCAAGGAAGTAGGAAGAACCATTATAGAGTGGGTCACAGGGTAAGTGCACCAGCACCTGACAAGCTTTGTATGGATGTCTTTTTCATATTGGAGTGCCCAAAGCTGGTCATAGTATTGTAGAACATTTTCCGAGCATTATTATAAAGAAAGTACAAGTGTGCACTGAGTTCTCAGAGGTCCATTTTCTTGGTACAATCAGATTAAGAAGCATGTAGATCTGCAATGCCCTTGGAAGGGCTGTAATGAGCCAGAGTCGAGGGGACAATGTAGCAGGCTGGTGGGACACATAGGAGCTTCTGTCAAGTCCAGCACCATGCCATGGACACATTTCTCCTAGTGACATGATATGGACATAATCTCCACAGTAAGACATTGCAGACAAAATACAGTAGAAACACCTTGAATTCTATTCAATCGTTAAAATACTCAAATACTCAGAAGAGTAGCACTGCATTTCTTGAAGGAGACAGCTGTGATAAGCTAATGATCCGTTTTGAGTTTAACATCAATGAAGCACAGTTTAGGTTGACCAAACCAATTTCAAACCTCAGCAAACTTTTGCCAACGTGTCATGAAATTGCAGCAGAAAAGCTAAGGAAAATTGCTATTGGCAAACCTGTATTACAAGGAAAAAATTCTTACAGATTTTTTTTTTTTTAATCAAATCAGGCCATTTTTTATATCCTGGCTGCTTTCCTAACACCTCTGTTAATGTCTGCTTACTGCCACAAGGAAATGGTATAGCAGCAAGAGCAGAAAATCAAGAAAAGAGTTAGCTTAATAGGGGGGATTTTTAATTTAGAAAAGTTGAAAGATTTCTCAGGTTCTAGTGCTTTAGAGACATGTAGACTGGGAAAGGCCTGACCTCTCCAGAGTGAAACCTGCAACCAAGAGGCAATTTTGGCAGAAATGGTGTATTAGATGTGTGGGAGATAAAAGCTGAGTACCTGAGATAGCTAATAAACCCACAGACTGTTTTGCAGTCTTATACCAGGGATATGACCTTCATTTACATAATTTTACATTTCCTCTTTGTAACTTGCTTAAGATTCCAAGAAAGGAAAAGTTTGTCAAGAGACAAAATATTTCTTCTCAGGACAACTCATACATTTGGAAGACATAAGGAAACTTTCAGACATGGAAAGCTGGACATATCAGGCAGACGGCTAGAATAAATGGACATGTTTTTGAACTCACAAGCCCTTCAGAAATGTTTGTTCCAACTTTTGTCAGTTGGATAATAGAAATATCACTTCTCCTTACGCTTCTCCCTTGTTCTCTTTGTATCCTTGTACCACTACATCTAGAACACTATCAAACCTTCAAAGGTTTCTCCCATAATTTTAAGAGTCTGTGTAATCCTTTATTGTCCAGTTTTATTAATGTTTATTTGCTGGTTTAATGAATTTATAGCAGTGCTTGGTTTTGTATTGGCTGTTATCACAGCTAAAGGAAAACAGCCTGCTGCCGGCATATTCTAAGAACCAGCAGCAGTGCATATGGAAATAGAATATGTAGGTCTTGYAATTGTAGTAAATAGTTTTTGAAAGAAAGAGGTCACTTCAGTTCTTATTGAAGGCAACTGGTTCATGCAGAACATGAAAAAAAAAGTGCATCTGCATTGAAACTACACAAATACAACCATGTCATAATTACAGCATATAATATATTAGGATGCTAACTTTCCTGTGCTGAAATATACATGAAAAAGGAAATAAAATAGGTCAGCTTCTGCATAAAGCACTTCTGTCCTCACAAAGACCTGAAAGTTAAGGGGACACTGGCAGCTTGAAATACAGTCAATTGCAAAGAATAATTTAAATGTTGTAAAAGAAATCAGATCTCTCCCTTAAGCTGTCCACCAATTTCCACTGCTTTATAGACATTTCTTTTTTTGATAAATGTTTCTCTCTCCACTTCTGCATTGTAGAAGATCTGCACAACTAGAAGGTGAATCTGACAAATGAGGTTCCTATCTGCAGGGAAATGATGAAATGCACACAAAGTGCTTTCAGGTTTAAGAAAATGAAAATGTAAATAGATGTAATTTAATAATCCTTTTCATTATAATAATCTCAAGAATCTCTTTCAAAAATAAAATATGAAATATTTTAACATACTTCTTTTTAGATGCAAGTATCCTGCCTTTCTCTAAGTTTTACAATTGACTGATAATATGCAACAACAAAATTAAAACAAACAAGAGGAAATATTTGCATCCCATAGTTCTATTTGTGTTCAAGTTGGATTTGCAAAAACTTGTGAAAAAGAACAAAAAAAGTGTCCAAAAAAATGCTTATTTCAACAGAATTGTGCTTTTTCTTTCACAGGTACTGGTGCAGTTTTCATTGCTCACCTGTAGGAATTGAAATTAAATTAAGCTTTTAAACTTTTCAAGTCTCAAACTACTCTTGGGTACGTATACTCAGAACTGCCTAGCAAAAAAAAAAACCACTTGCAGAGGTCACAGTGTTTCATATTTGTTAGCTGAGCATGTGTTACATCAACATTTTTTTTTTTTTAATTCTAGCATCATTTAAGATTAAACAAAATACTTGATCTTATTGGAAGGAAATATTTCCCCTTGAAAAACTTCAATTAAATCCATGCACTTTCACAAAAAATGTTTCA
Organism: Phoebastria nigripes; assembly: GCA_035582835.1. Classification (NCBI taxonomy): domain Eukaryota; kingdom Metazoa; phylum Chordata; class Aves; order Procellariiformes; family Diomedeidae; genus Phoebastria; species Phoebastria nigripes. Next base: position 1,304,134 of record JAYKAV010002821.1, on the reverse strand, counting down.
TTTTCATCAAATCAGCAGCTTTTGCATCACCAAATTTTCAATGGCTTCTGCCCAGACCTGCGTAGTCTCAGAAAGGGAGGTGTGTGCAGAAGTCTAATATGAGCAAATTAACCAGAATCTGCAGGAGATTAAGCTGTCTTCTGACCCAGCTCCTTTGTCTGACTTCTGACCAGCAGAGGACATTGCCAGGGGCATCACACTGCAGTACTGGTACAGAGGGATGGTCGGTCCTTCTCAAAACGTACCTATCCTCAGAGCTTTGTTGCATCTCATAGGCTATAAATCATCCTTTTTTAACAAGATCCACATTCCACTGTTTATCAGATGATAATACTTTCTCGTCAGTAATGACTTAAACTAAATTGGAATGACCCAACTTCAGTCCCTACATATGCTGCAAACTGGAGAAAGGTTTTTAGGGAAAAGCTGTGTTTTTATTAAGCCAGCTGATAGACTGGAAAAAAGAAAAGCTTTGAGGCACACATACAGCCAGGGTAGACCTGTCAATTTTTATGGAGTTAATTTCTATTTGTGGCAACGATACTGGGATGAAAACTCACTCCTTTCTTTGCAACACAGAAAGGTGAACCAGTGAAGCGGGATCCTTGCAGAAACAGGGAGCCCAGATGAATGCTGGTGCCATTTACGCCTTCTGGAAGAGAGGTCCTCCACAACAATCACAGGACCTCATTTTATTGTTTTCAAGGACAATCTAGTTAAAGTTGCAAGCTAGACAAATTTGACGTAGGAGGGTGGATAACATTCTGGGTTCAGTCAGCCCTCAACCTATTCAGTTTTATCCCTTGTGGCTTAATTTATTTCTTCCTCATAAGTCTCTAATAGAATCTACCTGCCAGCTGTGATCTACTTTGCTTTGAATAGATATTAATGTTGCTTCGTGGTACTGCCATCTTGGAAAACATGATAGTGCACAGGAACCAATTAAAACATATGTTCCTAAGAATATCATTCAATATGTGATTTTGTTCTTGTTACCTACTCAAGAGGGAGATCATATAGAAACTCTAAGACTAACTGGTTGTTTCAGGAAAAGTTCCGTCTGTTGTATTTTGCATAAGTAGCGTTACTGTTACCATGTGCTGAATGTAAATACAAAGCGATGCACAACATAAACAGTTAAATGAGATTCATAAGCAAACAGCAAATTGGAGTAACCAAACTGTATGCTGTGTTTTACAAGCCCAAGTTGACCCTTCAGTTTTCAAAGACTAAATACTCTTTCTCCTCCCAAARTATATGAAAATCCATGGGGCACAGGCCACAGGCTGGGAGGGGAAAAAAAAGTGGTTTTAAACACTCAGGAAGAAGCATTCATAGCACATATTTTACAGTCTTAAATGATATGGTAACTAAGAATTAAGGTGAGAAAAATTTTAATTCTAAGGTATTCCAAGGTAAGCAAGCCTTTTTTTTCCTGGTGTTTTGATTTTTAAACAGTATTTGCCAATAAACTGTAAAACAGATGTTATATTTTGGCATGGTCATGCTTTATCTACAATAGAAAATGTAGATACTGACAGTAAGTAATAACCTAAATAATATTTGAATATTTGAAGTAATATTCAGTCAGAGTTTTGACATCAAACAGTAACTGATCCAATGCTAAAAAATAGAATTAAAAAAAAAAACAACCCACACAAAAAATTGTATTTCAAATGTGAAAGCTTTCTTTAAAAGCAAAAGCTAAAACCCCTGAGCTGGGTGTTCCAAATGCAAGCAAATTCTTGGTTCTATACTTGCACCTGGGGAGAGGGGAAGAAGTTAAAGTATTACTTCAACCAATTAATGTTTGTAGTATCCATATATGTCAGGAAGTGACCAATTAATTACACTGAAAAAAGGAATTGGACCTTATAATGCACATTACACCGAGTTGAAAATGGTAACACACCTCCCCCCAAAATACCATTGTGAAATTTTCTTACTTATTTTCTATTTCACTTCAGTTGCTTTCATTATAATTGAGAGAAGTCCAAGGATTTCAGGCTATGAAACAAAGAATTACACCATTGACATTTGGGAAAGAATATAAGATCATTAGAAGTCCTGAGCAGGGTGGCCTATATGCTTTACTAGCTATTGCTTTGCCCTTTAGCTAAAGTCCAGTACCTAAATCAATGGGACTCTACTGCTTCTCTTTGAAAACCACTCCAAACTCTAAAACACCTTTGTCAGGAAGCTTTTTTCTATTCTTTTTTTTTTTTAAACCATGTCTAAATAGCAGTATAGTTTCTTAAGGTCACGTTACAGTTCCCTTTGTAGCATATATTCTCTGTTCACATATTTTAAACATTTCAGAACAGTTACCAATTTTTTTTTTTTTTTTTCCTGAACTACATGTTAATCACTGCCATCACCATTAGTCTCTCTATTGTTTCGGTATTTTGTTGCTGAATTCCTCTAATAAGGTCACTGCTTTTCTGTTCCTGATTGCTTGGAATTAAACGCAGTATTTCTGCAGAAAACTCAGCACCCTCGGGGTGAAGCCATGATGCTTATGTATTTGCTGCCCCAAATCACCCAAATCACCAGCTCCTTTTTCGCCTGGTTAATTCCTGGGTGATCTTCTGTTCGCTGTAACACAGGTTACAGACTTTAACTTTATTAACTTCCTCTCAAAGGCTGCGTCAAGTTTTCGCCCATCCTCCCCTCTCTGTATCCATGGTGTTTGGTGTTTGTCTCTCAAGGTTGTCCATAGAATTTCTGAAGTGATTATCACCTTCTTACCACGGTGCTCAAAATGTTATGCAGCCACTTTTCTTGGGCCATCTATTATAACAGACATATTTGAAGGTCTTTCCAACGCTGCCCCTTAGCCCAATCTTGCCAATTTATTGCATTTTCAACAGAAAAACATGGAAATTATTGAACAATATTAATAGCAGTAAGATATCTTAATGGACATAAATGTTTCACAGAGGTGTTGCTCGAAAAGACTATTAAGCAGAAGTGTGAATGGATGTGGAGGAAGAGTCATTCTGTTTAATAAGACGTTTCAAGTATTATCTCTCTAATTTGCTGAGAAGCAGGTACAGGCTATAGAGTACTTGTAAAGTAATTAGAAATCCTTGGTAATTGTTTTTTTAATTAACAACAAAACTTGGAGAAAAAAATTCTGCTCACTCCCACTTCTCTTCTGGATTAATTTTGTTTCAGCTGAGAGAAGTGGTGACGCACAAGAGATTTTTCCAATTCACGTTAAAGGCAAAGAGCAGAAGAGGGCCTTCACTTGAGCTAATCTCAAGGAACCTGCAAAAACAGTCGATCAATTCTTTTCACCTTTCTGTCCCCATTATGTGAAACACTAATATGTTTTGTATCCTTATCTTACCCCAGCGACCCCATATTATGCTGTGTTTTCAATTACTCTGAGCCACTTGCACACAAAGGAACGAGCCGGGCATTTCGGCGAGGCACATAACGGGAGTGTTGGCCATCAGCAGAGATGTCATTGCTCCTGGCACAGGGATAATTAGAGTGGATGGCCTCTGCAAAATAATAGCTTGTTAGAGTGACAGACCGGGAGCTGGTGGGTGCAGAGCTGGTGATGATGCACTCGGGGTGGGAGCAGGAGCACTGGGATCGGGGACCCACCACATTGGTGTGCAAACCACTTTCTCTGCACGATGGACCTTTGAACAGCCAGTGCTCCCTTTGCTGCTTACACCCACGCAAGTGGAAAGCCAAGGGACATGTTTAAAAGCTAACTCTGGTGAATCTGCTAAGAGAAAGGAGATACCTTAGGAGATCACCATAGCACACCTAATTCCCATAAAACACGAAAGCCTCAGCTTTGCCGTTTTGGAAAGATGGGAAGACAGAGTCACCATATCGCTGGTGACCATTGCAGCATACATCTGTAGGTAGAAGATGCCTGACTGCAAAGCCCTTCCCCTCCACCAGCCATTTTCACTGCACAGGCGAGTTGGCCACCAAGCTGGGGCAAGCACCATCCACTGCATCTGGAATGTGGAAAGCTGCCTGCGTACATTCATATAGTGCAGCTCAAATGAAAACCTTGCTGGACTGTAACAAGGGAATCTTGCCTGCACTGAACTGAAATTGCTTGAATATGAACTAAAAAATTCCCCTGTCTCAAAGCTTATAGCTTTACACAGGGTATTTTGAAGAAATGCAATGCCAGGTTCCTCTCTGTGATAGCTAAGTGCTGCTGAAGTCGCCACGAGCATGCTTAGGCTAGAGCTTCTATTTGCTCTTAATTGAATTGTTTTCTCCTGCTTTCCTCATTTATCCTTAAATCCTTTCTCTCTCTGTGGTTTTTTTTGTTCCGGTGGAGCCAGGGTCCTGCCCCAGAACTTTTGCAAAGTGTAGGGGTGAGCGTCGTTATGAGTCTTGCCCTTCTTGCCGTAATAAAGGATAAGCATGTGAAAACATGTTAGCACAGCAGGCAAAGGGATGTGTGATACGATGGCAGGTCTAAAATGAAATTAGTGGTGTGAAGTGAGGCTATGTGAAAAATCTTGTGGAGAAGCTGATTGAAACTGAAAATTAGTTGTCTTTTTGAGAACATGCATTATAGGTCTGCTGTGTGATCCATAAAGCAGTTAAAAATATAATCAGACTTGCTACACTCTCCGGAATTAAGAGAATATATTTCCACTAACAACAGGCAAATGCGTTCAGAAGAGGACAAAAGCAAAACCGCAGCATGTGCATGGTAATACTCCACTTAATCTCTCCATGTGAAGGGAGAGCCGTTCTTTGCAAGGTGAGGAGGTGGCTAATTCTCTGCTGTGCCTCCATTTTGGATGCCATCTCCTGGGAAAGGCTGGAAAAAAGCRACAACGTGGTAGCCTGAGGTTCTGCACTGCACCAAGGGGCACCCCATCGACTTCTATAGAGGCAGGAAGCCACTGTGGGATGATCTCTCACCACAAACTTGTTCCTTTCATCCAAAGTCTCTCTGTCTGCATTGTTCCTGCCAACATAAGATGGTGACAATGTGTTTGGATTTAACCTGCCTTATTATCAGGGTTAAAAAACGTATAGCCTGCTGGCAGTCATAGTCCAACATTCTTTCAGCAAGGAGATAAGAAACGTATAGTAGTCAATTTTTTATGTAAATCTTCATCAGAATAACTTGGGACACAGAGAAGAGTGTTCAGTAAATTGGACTGTAAGAGAAATATTTTGGTAAGAGTCAGATGGTGTTCAAAGGGCACAAAGTAGGTTGCTCTAACAACAGGTAGGTTGTTTTTGTAGACGACAGGTCATGACAGAACACACAAAACCCACAGTCTGCCTGTTTCTAGAAACTTTCTGCATTAAGCTATGGCTTTCCAGGTGAACTAACACAATTCAAAGCTGTGTTTTCTTGTGCGGTAAACTTGGGAGTGAAATAAGTGAAGATTTTTATTGTCAAAGAAAAAAAAAAGGTAATGACAAAAATTATGTACGTAAATGTATTTCTGCTACCCACTCAGAAATGATTTTGCAGAAGTTGATCTAGTCTATCAGCAAGCCCTATCTTCTAATGTACTCTCAGATCTTTCTAAACCTTTCCAGCAGATGAAAAAAAATTCAGAGCTTAATCATCTGTTGCACATGTTTCTGTCACTTGCAGGGCCATAAAAAAGATACAGGAGAAACTAATAAAAATTTGGGGTCCCCTTACAGCTTTCTGAAGGCAAATCTGACAATTACCTTCCCAACAAGACGTGAAATTTTCTGCCCTAGTGCCCAAAAGCACAGATTGGATTGGACAAGCTGCCCGGGACACAGCAACACAGAGACGGATCTTGAAAGAGCGTGTTAAATTCCACTGACTAAATGCTGTGTTTTAGTTGCATTGGAAAAGCTTAGTCATGCCTGAATAGTGGTTACAGGCTAAAGTTAGAGACTTGCTGGTACCTGACTTGGCAGAGCAAGAAGCCAGGGCAAGTCTGATAAAGAGAATTCCTGGGGAGTTTCTAACAGCTAAAATGAGCTGAAATATTTTCTGGGTTATTTGGTTTCTTATTCTGCTGTCTGTTCAGTTGTTCCATTTAGAGCTGCAGCAGAGATATTTATTTATTTATTTATTCATTTATTTATTTATTTATTTTTAGGAGGATGCCTGTAATCTAGTGGGGTGAGCCCATAAGAAGATGTCCTTTTTGGAGGTTGCATTCAGTGTTTTTGAGCACAAAACACCAGCTCTTGGCATCTTTCCCCTTTGCACAAAGTAGGTATGACGATGCAGTCATGCAACTGGAGAATGCTTCGAGATCTACAGAATAAAASTGCTCCACAGAAGTCGATGTTATAGGAAAAAAAACCCACAAAAAATACTGAAAAGCCTTACTGTGCCTTTGAAGTCACTTCATTTCATGCTGCGTATGCAGCAAGACAGGGATGGAAGCGTAGCCCTGTGATTTTAAACTGGTTCTTTTAGGGATCCTAACTTTCCGCATTTAATCTAGCTATCTGCGAAATCAGCATAATGAGGAGACTGAATTTAAAAAAAAAAAAAAGGAAAATCAGGAAGGAAGTCCCATTTTAATCGACTCCTTCGGTTTCAGGCTGCCTGCTTTCCGTTTTCACACGTACGTGCGCTTCCATTAGCCCCGCTGCTATTCTCTGGAAGTGGCTGCACTTTCCCTCCAGCTGGCAAGGTGCAAAGGGCTCTGTAGAAGTGGTCTAGGAAGCAACCCGCACCCTCCCTGGAGACCAATTACTTTTGAAATGTGCCTGATCGTTTGCTGCTGCCATCTCCCCCTCCCCAACCTGCCCCCACCTTCCCCCAATCGCTCATTGTACTGTTGTCACTGAGACACCTGATCAGCCCTAATTCTTGCTTTTATTTGAATTAGGGTGCCACCAATCTTGGATCCATGTCAGGGCCCATGTAATGCCTTTGGGCAACACTGGGGATTAGATTAGCATTTTGGTGTTGTTCTAAAGCCACATGGTCAGCATTATAAGGATCCCATTAGAGATAAAGGGACCGGTTACACAAAGCCTAAGAAATATAAGGGCCAGAGGAGGTTGATGTAATTGGCTGATATTAGAAAGTGCTTTAATTAATGAAAGCATACTGTGGTTACTACCCCTTTTTTATAGTTTAACATGCCTCTTAATTACATTCTCAGTTGTTCGTTTACACTGAGCATGTCTTTCAGGACTGCCAAACTCTTCAGGGAAAATGAGGCAAGTATGTTGTACTAGGTTGGCCAGCCTCACAATTCAAACCCCTGTTATTGGCTGATAGAAGTAGTCTAGCCAGGAAAAAAAAAAAAAGAAAAAAAAAAAAAAAAAAAAAAAAAAAAAAAAAAAAAAAAAAAAAAGGAAAAAAAAAAAAAAAAGGAAAAAAAAAAAAGAGGAATGTTTGCCTAATCAAACAGTCCCAGAAATGACAGGATGTGGAAAAATGAATAATCAGCAATTTAGGGGGCATCAGACAGACTGCCTGCACTTAAGCGCTTTGTTAGAAATACAAATATATATATATTTCCAATGCCAGGGAAATGCATCTTCCAGCAGTTTTGCAAGTGAGGGCTGCCTCAGCTCAGAAGGGCGGATCTTGGCAATGCTGCTTCCACTTTGCAGCACAATGATTACACGGATTTGTGTTCTTGACCCGTTCGGTCCACCTGGGATATTCCCCTGGGTTTGCTATGCATTTCATGTACCTACACTATTATTTAACTGTTGGGCTTTCTTAATACGTGTGAGAACTTGGTGCCAGAGTAATCCTTCATTTCCAGGGCACACTCCAAGTTTTACTTTTCTTACTTTTTTTCTCTCAACCCTCATGGTCTCAGGAAAAGAAGGGTTTGCACTTAAAGGAAAAAGCCAAAACTTTTCACAGAGCCCTAAGCATTAACATTCACACGATGATTATTTTTAAACAAAGATCCTAATCTCTGGTTTACTAATTTAGGTGTCTGTCAACGGTGTCTTTTTGATCAATTGTCTGTAGTCCAGTGGGAAATAACAGACAAGCCATAAATAAATACAGGTTAGCATTTAATCAGTGATAAGCTATCCATAAAGTTAGTAAGTATAGACTTACAGTGGAAACTACTGGTGGTGTAGTAGGATGAATTCTGCTGCTGCTGCTGTTCTTTTATGGTTTTCACATTACGTATATTTCAAAGCTGTTCCATTAGCTTTCTTAAATGTCTTTTTAAGGAAATAGGTTCAAAGATATCTATAGCCTTCAAGTGTTGAATTATTTCAATAGACAGAAAGTACACATTTCTTCAATCTTAAGGTCACAATGTTCATTACTATTAGTATGCAGGGCTCAAGCTGTTGGCTCATTTAGGGCTTTCATAGTAGGGCACAGCTAAACAAAGCAGTATTTTCCCACTATCAGAGGCGATCAAAATACTGAATTTCAGGTTACAGATATGCAACTATAGAAAAAAAATCCAAAGGACGGGTAGGCACAATTCAAGGCCAGTATGTTTTGTTGCATTCAAATTGTCTGTGAAGAGGTACTTATAAGACGTAACATCGTATGTTTGCAAAATTGCTCATACAGAATTATGACTTCTGGTCACGTCCATGAAGCAGTATCTCTGCTTGATATTCAGTAAACCCACCAACATAGCACCATAGAAAGTAACTGAAATTTCCCAGATGAAATTAGTCACCAACTTGGATATTGATTTAATAAAAAATATTAAGAGAACAGAAAACAAAGATATCTCCTTTTTAAAGTGCTTTCAAATCAAGCTCTGTCTTCATGGATAGGATAGAACCTGAAGAAACCTGAATTTCTGTGTATTTTATAGACTGATAATACCTCATCAAAGCAGCAGCAATAGCACTCCGCAGATGAGTTCTCAGAAGAAATTTAGTAACTGTAACTGTGCTGTTCTGCTAGATAAACAGAGAAATTCACCAGTTCATGAGCTTAATATGCATCTTAAGTCCCTTCTGGCTTTAATCATCAGTTTCATTTTGAATTCCCAATATCTGAATTAATTGCAGGTGTCTGCTTCCAACAAGAGTATAGTCTTTAAATTATACATGTCAGTGCATCACTTACACCATGTCACTTCCCGTTAAATTTCTTCTCACTGTAAGTCTGTGTAACACAATGTGACATGATAGAAGTGTGCTGGCATGGTGCAGTACCTCAAAAATAAATACAAAGTTTTAGGATATTATATTCTACTGATCTTTCGAGTTATCTTTGGATGATTAAAATGAGTAGATAATAGTTCACTGGGAAAGTCTTGACCAATAGCTGAGGGTGAAGAGGAGTCAGCTGATGATCCTGAAGTCGGCACAATTCTGCTGTGAACTGAAAACACCAAGAAAAATATTCTCTTTAAAAATGATCAGAATACCTGCTCATCCACACAATATACATAATAATAAATTGGAAGGGTCATGACACTTAGATAGAGAAATATACAAAGGGAAAGGACTCCAACCAGATTGCTTCCATCAGAGTTAAGCTGTGGAGTAGATCCCTCTCTTAAATAACTTCGTATCCCAGATAGTGTCTCCCTCAGCAACTTGTATTGAGCAAGAACCAAATGCTCAGCTACATTACCATGTAACAGCGGTTAAACGAGAGCCTCGTAAAGATGCTGTAATTGCAATCGGATCTCTGGGATGCGGAGAATCTAAGTCCTGTCTTGACTGAACAATGCAGCTTCAGTAGCACAGTAAAACTTGGGAGGAAATGTTACATAAAAGGTAATCCTCAGTCACTTAGGAATTGTGGTGTTATGAAAGACTTAATTTCTACTGTGCCTAATACAGGAAATAACTACTAATTACTTCAACCTTTATACTTAATTTTGGAAATATGGGAATTATGACACTAATTGGGCACCAGTTTGTGAGGGCTTTGCCTCTGCAGAATCCTCAGCTGGAAAACTTTTCAACATTTAACAGGAGAAAACATTAAATCTACCATTCTAGCTACAGTATTGCTGCATAGTTAATATGGAACGTGTATGTATCTTTAGTCATAAAAGAGAAAATTATCTGCAGTTATTCCACTCATCTACTCTACAGACACGATTTTCCTGGAAAACTCCACGTCTGCTCCTCATTGAAAAATTATTAAAAGAGAAAAGGAGCTAAGCTGGACTGAACTCAAGATTACACTAGCCTTTGGCAGGCCTTTTGACATAGAGGCACTATCAGTCTACTCCTTATCATCTCTTCTGTAGGTCTCACCTCGCCCCACAGCAGCTGTCGGTGTGAACAGTGAATGCCTTCCCACTCAGGCAATGGATACGGTCAGCTATCCATGAACAGACCCATCTCTAATATTTCATCCAGCAAATTGACCCTCTGCATTTAGCCAGGTGCTCAAATGAGCTGTTACTACATTTTTCCAAGAAAATTACGCTGTTTTCTCTGCAAACTGATACTCAGTTGCCCTCCTCCCCTTACTCTCCGTAGTCCTCAAAAAATTGCCAGTCTAGTGCTTGCGTAGCACACCACAAAGTGGAGCCAGCCCAAACTCTCCCAGAGGTTATGGTCCATTCAGGAAGAGACAGAACCATTACTGGTACAGAACTGCTCTGATAGGGGTATTTTGATAGACACGGTCATCACAAGGCTGGAACTAAAGATAACTCTTATCTTGATGGGCGAGAGATTCCTGGTTCTCTCATCCTGAGGGAAACAGGGATCTCCTGGATTTTGGATTAAACAAGAAAAGTTTTATGCTCTCATGAATCAGAGGTGTCCAGTGCAGAAAATGGAGAACTACGAAAAGATACTAGAAATAGAGAACACCTAGTCTGGAGATTTAAGACCCCCTGAAATCTAAATATCTTGAGTACCAGCTCCGGTGAGTTTGTGGACCGATCTAGAGCAAAAGATCTCATGATGCTGCATGTTTTGGATGCATTCATTTTGTTCATGCCTGACCACCTCTCCCGTTTGTTGAAGTAACTTAGCACGATGCCCTCTAAGCTAAAGGCAACATTTTGTGCCTTTTTGTACTTGTACTTATTTTGTGTCCCCTGAATACACGTAAATCCTGAGCAGTCCTACCACAAAATGGACACCAAAGTGACTATGACAGAGCATATCTCACACTTTCTCCCTAAGGATAATGATGTGGTGGCTGTAATTATCAGTAGAACTGGGATTGAGCCTGTTTGGAAGACAAGCAGTTAGTTTCAGTACTGTAACTAATCTCAGACCTGATCCTTCATTTCCCATTTACTCCAGAAAGCTGTTAGCTTACTATGTTTTCAGTTCCTACAGTGTTTTGTCAGTCAAACATGAAGCCTTCTTCTCTGATGTTCACCACTGCATAGCTCTGAAATGAAGAGGTGTCCTGCTCAATACATAGATACTCTTCATAATCCCTTTACAAGATATTAGGGACCTCCACTTTCATCCCAGTTTATTTATCCCCCAGTCTCCAAGAGTTGACAGGTAACCATCGAGCACGTAGTTCAACAACAGCAACAACACCCAAGCATCCTGGCAGGAGAGTACAGTTCTTGTTCGTATGGGTAATTGTCACCGAAAGGGCTGACTTCTCCAGAAAAGGCAGAAAAGAGAAGTAAAATAGCAAGGTAGTGGCAAAGGCCACAGCAGTGGGAGTCCTAGAAGCAGTCCAAACCCAGGACCTAACACGAGACGCTTTTGATGTATCTCCAAGACAGCATTTGCAAAACATCGACCACAGATGTTGCCCTATAATCAGAGGTTCATATTACAAATGAGTAAAATATTTGGTTGAACCGGCTTACAGGTGTCTCTCTGTGTTTCTCTTTTTAGTTRCTAAGGGAGAATTTTAATGAGAATTTGAGTCAAAATGCTTCATAGTTAAGTACAAAATGATAGATGCCTTATAAATACATAAAGCACAGAGATAAAATAGAAGTGAAAAAAATGAATTGCAATTCATTTAGTCATTTTAGAAACTGTCTGCATCTCTTCAGCAAATTAGGCTTGCACACTTTATGAGTCCTCTCACCCTTTGGTGAACTCATCTTTGAAGTTGCAGTATTAAAAGTAGCTCAGAATCATGCAAATATTTTTTTTTTTTTGTTCTTGGATCTGCTGCTGTTCTCAGAAATGCTGTAGGCAGTCCACTATGTGCTAGAAAGACTAATTTACTGGAGAAGTTACCAAATCCACTCACTTGCAAACTATGAAATAATTCAAGTATAACAGTGGTGCACTCCTATATATGTATTTTTCATTTCAACAATCTTTGTAACTATTTCATTTATTAGATTGGGATGAGCTACCATCATGTTTCTCTTTCACATGCCTAAATCTAAGTTCTTTCACATCAAGTTTACACTGTCCTTCATTTCAGCCAATTCAAATTTATGTCAGTAAGTAGACATTCAGAGATCTTGGTATATTAATGGTTGCTTAGATATAAATGGATGAGGCCTGTAGATGAGTTCTGAGTTTTGGGAAAAAACATATTCGATACTCAGATCCAAACTTTGCGTATCACACCTAATTTTTAGCTGGCTTTAACTGACATATCACAGGTTTGGAGGAATATAACACTTCACTCTGACTCTAGGTAACTAGGTTAAAACTAGTGTAGACAAAATCAATTTGTACACATCTCTCTAATTAAAAACTTTATGCATATATATGTGTCTATGCATATATTTATATTTACACTACATCTAGATGTGATGGAATGTTTTCTGAAGATGTTAAATTTGCATTTCGGGGAAGTTTAATAAGGATGTTTAGGGGCCTCTTCATTTTAGTTTATCAAGCTTAATTCAAGCAGAATTTCAGTCATTTCATCAAAATCATTTAATGCTTATCTGCTGACAGCTTGTTGGTGGTCTCCAGTGAGCTCACATCTTACCGAAATAAGGCTGTCATTCATGTGCATCATTATGTCCCTCTCCTTGAAGATGGTAGTCTGGTTATTTTTTCACTGCAGTTACACCTCTAAGTAAGGCTGTCTAGGCTGAGCAGTTTCTGCTTTTGCTCTGTCTTGAGTGGTTGAAGGATTATTTCATGTTGTCAGTACAGAACATTTTGTAATTACGAGTCTTATACCACTCAAAAGTGCTAAAAGCTTTGAATGTTCTCCTCTGCATTAGTTGGACTGCTCCATTTAAAGGGTTTTGTTTGTGATTTACTGTCAACTGATATAAAGCAGAAAAACCCTCTGATGGATTGTTTAATGAGTATCTTAGCCTTAAAAATCTGCACCTAGCCAGCATCCCAAGGTGTCCAGTGGCTCCTGCACACATCTCAGTCCAGCAGCTGGGCAGGCAAGAGTCAATTTGGAGATCCTGCATCGGAGCTAGCATGCCCTCTGTGCAAACAAATCACACCAAATTAAGTTAATGGCATTGCAGTTTCCAAGCTGGAGTTGGGGTATTTTAGGCAAGAGTGGACTGGGAGCAGACAAACTTATGACCGATTGCCTTCTTCATGTAAACTTACCTTAAATTAGCCAAGCTAGCCAGCAGGACACCTAAACAGGACAAGGGGAAGCAGGGAGGCCAGGATGGCATGTGAAATCTTCTGTTAGGTTTTAGGGGGTTGAAAAACAGAGCAGCTATCACTCTCTTCTATTCAGAAAATTAGAAAATTGTGTTACCTTTCGGCTCCTTTTTTTTTTTTTTTTTTTAATTTTAAAATAATTGCCATGAGGAATCAGATCTGGACAATATGCCCTTTTCAGCCTTAAAAGGTTCCTTGGAGCTGAGAACAGGGTCTTGTGTTTAAGGATCATGAATGCACCAGGATAAATGCTGAAAAACTTAGTGATTTTTGGTTTGTGCAGAACTTGGGAGCACTTCACTGGCAAAAAAAAAAAGTGGACTGCTGTAGAGATTGCGAAAAGTGTTGAAAACAGCACTTTCTGTGACTGAGGTGCCTATACCTGCCCCAGTCCCACTCCTCAAACCCCCCTCTGCATGTGTCTCCAGCTGCTGGAGCCGGCAAGACAAGAATAAATTGGGGAATAAAAATCCAAAAAGGCAAGAAGTAAGGCAAGGTTTGAATCATTCTCTTTTCTTCAAGGGAAACAACGCTTGTCATATAATGAATCAACTTCACTGACAACATACTTTCACAGGGAGGAAATAGCAAGCTTTCTCAGAAATAATCACTTTTTTGGTATGATTTTCCTAGGTTAAATACAGCTCTGTACCAATGCACACCAGTACTTTGTATTCCTCCCAGTATTTTCATTTAAAAGGGAGTTGCTGTGCAAAATAATGTCCTTGTCTGTCCCTTCCTCATACAAACCTCCAATCAAATTTAATAAAGCTAGTTTGATACAATGCCAGCCTACACTTGGTTTACCCTTGGTCGACTTTAATAGGGTCAAAAATATTTTCGCATTGGCAGTGTACGCATTAATCATTTTTCCAGAGGATTTAGAAAATTGGAAGAGACAAGGCCAAGCAAAATTTTAAATTAATTGGGCCTACCCCAGCATTCAGGGGGTCACCTTGTGTCAGTTGTCCCACATTTTCCAGGTCATGAAGTTCCAGTGTATCCTACAGCTGCCATGAGGAGAGATCCGTGCTGTGGGCACACAAAGGTGAAAGAATTTCTCCCAGAAAGTGCGAATTTTCCTACAGGCAACCACAACAATTGCAGCTTCCAGATTGTCGCCAGACACCAACCACTTAAATAATGCATGCTCGGCTGACGCCTGTACTTGGTGCATTTTCTAATCGAGTAGTCAGGAAAATTTGCAAACACTCTGTCATTTACCATAAATCCGCTGCCTGCTTACAACTACAGAGTAATTAATTTTAGTGCTGCTCAGAATTATTAATTTCAGCTGGGAAATCTGTCTTCACAATCGTTGCTGTTTTCACCCTCCCCTTCTCTTTTTTTTTTTTTTTTTTTTTTTTGTTTCCTAATATTCTTGCTAGGGGTTGGAACATCAAAGCGCTATTCTTACAAGGGAAAGACTGTTTGTGGCAATGTTAATATGCTATTCCAGTGTGACACCAATAACTGCTTCAACATTTCTGATTGTAATCTGCAATAATGCCCTCTCAGTATCTGGCTGGCTGGCCAGATGTAGTTGGCAATGCTAAGGGAGGGAAGCAACTGAAAGACTTTCTTTGGAGATGTAATTAATTTATTAGGTTCTAAAAGAGCTTACTGTGTGATAAGGAACGTGTATACCTTTTAGTTCACAGTTTTATTCAGAGGAGCAGAGTGTCACAGCCTAAGTGCCGAAAATAAGTGGAGGCAAGAAAGTTACGTTAAATGGTTTATCATCTGTTTAAACATTCTTAGCATTTAACCCATAGGATTAATAAGCTTTTTGGCACAAGAATGGTATCTTGCAGATTTATTTGCAAACCTTGAAGTTATGAGAACACTAGAAAGGAAACCTCTGTAATTACTGCTTAGTATTTACAATTCTGCAGACACAAGGAATACTACTTGTTGAAGTGGTTTACCCTCATTTGCAAGGTGGACTTGGAGTTGCATCAGTAACTATTCAAGAAAGTGTTCAGTCCTGGTCCAGTCTGCATCACATCCACTGTGACCAGAGAAATTGTGCAGCTGGTGGTTTTTAACAAAACTACCCGTTCCCATCAGAGCTTTGAAATAATCATACTGACCATCTTGTAACCTAATATGACATGTAAACTTCTTCATTTCCACCCTGTGATTGTATTAAAAAATAATGTTCAACTGGAAGATTAAAAAAAAAAAGAAAGAAATCGACATTAAAGTAAAAAATAATGTAAACATGAGTCACTAAGAGATTAGACACGGTTAAGTATTCCAGGATGTTTGTGGTTATCTTCGTCTAAACAATACTGATAGTTTTCTGTGGATGATTCTGCCTCCAACTGTTCCCAAGTCTCTGTAGGACTGCCCAAAATGAAGTTGATACTTGTTTTGTAAGAGCTGTAACCCTTTGATACCAAGCTGACTGTTTTCCTGTCATATGAATCAGTTTAAATGTTAATGAAATTAACTCCTGGAGAGCGGCACAGTGCCATCATTAATTATTAAAAAAAAAAAAAAAAAAAGAACTGAAATCTGACGCAGTTTGTTTCCACATTTGGTATATGCACTTATGAGAAAAAGGACACATTATGGACACTTAGTGAGCAGCAGCATACAAATAATATATTAGAAAAATGTTAAAAGCAGGACTCTACACGTGAGGAGACTGTTCCACAGAAACACAACATAAAAACATCACCTATGTTTTCTCATCAGTTTCATGCATGAATTAAATGACGTATTTAGCCCTGAAACAAAAATTAGCACTGAATTACTTTGCAATTACATTGAAATTTGGATCTGATGCATCTGTGGTCTATCAGTGTGATGTCCAGATCTTTTTTCCCAACTGTTATATTGGACCCTAAAATTGACATTACAGATTTTTAAGAAACATCCAGAAATATGCCCATTGATATCAAGAACCTACTCGATAGGATGTATGTGGGACATTTGAAAATAGAAATTGGCAGAAAGCTCCAAGCATATCTATTTGGTAGATTATTAAAACAACACGCTGATGAAAACTGTCATGCAGCTGGGATCTTCTCTTTAATACTGCAATTAATTTTTTTAACAAAACAGAGGCTCAGTCTTTAAAAGGGCAGAACTCGGCTGTGAGAAATAATGCAAACATTATGACACTAAGCCAGGAACAAAATAGTGTTCAAGCCTGTTAATTAATCATTACAAAATACTGAATTGCAGCATTAGATGAGCAATGTTTCTGGTGGCATAAAATATTATGGGATTATGTCTCATGTAGAGATGAGGTACTGTGCTTTAAATGTACATATGTAATATATATGCATAAATATCTCAGCGTAATTGTTTCCAAATGATGCTATTAGTGATGTATGGCATTACTCATGTTACTCCTTTTATTAATCAAAAACATTTTAATTTAATTCAGGATATTTTGCTTAAGAGCAGCACTTTGCTGCTCGTCATTGTATTTTGACAGCAAACTGAATTCTTGTTCACAAGTATAGGATTTGTTTAGCTCCAGGCATCTGTGTTTGGATTACGAGAATGCTGATTGGTTCACTGCCAGGGGCACAAAAAGGTCAAGCTGTCCTTTTTTAAAGGCGCTTTTTTCCCTCCCCCCCCCCCCCCCCTTTTTTTTTTTTTTTTTTTTTTTTTTTGCCTAAGAGTTTGGCTCATTAATCAGAGTTAAAAGAAAGGGGAAAAGGCAGTGACTTGAAATCATTTGATTCTTTTTCAAGGGGTATTTTAAAAAGCAGAACTCAATGTTAGTGTTAGAGGTTGAGTAGATGTTTGTATGGATCATACTGACATACTTCTGACAGGTGACCTGAAACCTTTCAAACTGACATCTGTCACAGAGACAGACAGAGGTTTTTTAGCCTCAGAGCCTGTTTTCATGACATTTCATTTTTCATCAGATTTTGAGAGAAGGAAAAAAAAGAAGATGAACTTGAAAAAATCTTGCCAGGGGGAGAAAATGAGATCAGGTTTTCTGCAGCTGTCTAACTCACCTTTAAAGGTTAGAGGTCCAGGCAAAGTGAAGAAAAAGGTCTCATTTTGATGTTATTAGCTAAAAGGACAGATTACTTCTTTAAGTGTATTTCTACAGTTGCATAGCCAGTATAGGACATTATAGAGGTGTAGGTAGTTAAGGATGGCTTGGGTTAGCCATTACAAATCCTGATTTCCAGCATTTACTTGCTCTTTGCACTGAGCTGAAACTTAGGGCACAAGTTTAACTCTTATACGGGTTTGAGCTGAAAACTGCAAATCTCTATCATATGGATAATATTATATGATAAAATATGAATCCATATTTAGCTTCTGGTTTCATTTTATTCAAATGCTTGTTAGGAAACCGTGACCTCTATTTTAAACTAAAATGGATGCAGATACAGACATATGAAACACAGGCACCACAGCAAGACTACATTTTGAAGTTTAACTTTACTGAAGGCACCCATGAGCCAGATAGAACTACCCAGACATTTCCTTCCCATGCATTTCCCAGTGGTCACCATGGTCCTGCTGGGTTGGAAGAGGAAGGTCATCCCAACAGAAATGCCTGCTTTTTCCAAACCTCTCGCATAAGGGCTCCAGGCTGAAGTCACTGCCTTGACCAGCTTCCCTCTGTCACATTGGGATGGGCGAGGTGACAAAGGTCTAGAGCAGCCTTCAATATGTACCAACATGCCTGAGGTTCATTGTCAGCTATCTTCCATAAAGGCATTGACTCAGACCCTTTTAGCCCATCGTAATCCTGAAATCCTGAAACACTCCTAGATACCGAAAAAGAGATGAGAAAATCCACATATCAGGCTACAAGTGGGCAGCAGCCAGTGATGCTCCTGTTCCACCAGAGATGTACCAGCTGGACCTCTGGGGTGAAGCGGGAAACCTATAATACCTGTTTCATTTAGATAGAAAACTTTGTAGTCGTAACTACCATTAAGTATGAGCTGAACTTTCTCCAACACGCCTGTTGTGCCGTGGCAGTAGCAATAGGTAGGACAGGCTGAGGAGTCAGGTTGTTGTCCCTTCTTTCCTTTCTCCTGACAAGGAAAATGGGATTAACATTAATTGTACCTCAACCATTGTGGGAAGACATCTTCAGTACTTTATTACTGTCAGCCATTAATTCTTGCTGAAGCTAGGTGGACTTCAGCAACAAAATCTTGGCCAAAACTCATCAGGTTTTTGCTACTGACTTGAGATTTCAGGATGTGTTTGTAAAAGTTATTTATTAATTTGAGCCCAAGCCAAAAGAGAGCTGAATTATGTTTTTCTTACACATCCAATACTATTGAATTTTAAGAAACTACATGAACTGAATCAGTCATTGTTTGGCACTCAGGATGTAGGAGTTAAAATCAAAACCAGTATTTTCATACACTGTTACATCACAGAAGGCACAGGTTTGCAATCCTGCAGAAATTGCTGGCGTCTCCATTATTTTGAACTGCCAAGAAAACTTGAGAATAGCTCAAGAGTTATACTATAATCAAATACACATCATCAACATAATCATAAATTGGACAGAACATCCCAAGCAAACAAATAGCTTTTCGTTTGTGTGTACCCTGTCGCCCTGACTTCAGTCCCTTTCTCTCCTAAACATTGCATGTGATGCTTCCTTTGCTGCTGTTTATTGTGATAAATAAGTTGCAAACACCTATATTGCAGTCTCAATGGTACTCATAGTCACCGATTGAGTAAATGCTCTCCTGATTTACCTCAACATTTAGCAATTTAGTTGAAAGGCATTTGAGAAATAACATAAAGGTAGAGAAATGTGCTGTTTCCTTATGAACAATAAACCAGTTTTTCATCARTTCTGAATCTGTGCATTGGTCTTTGATGGAACTCACGGAACTCCTTCCTTTAAAAAATAGAGGTGGACACCTACTGTCATAGCTTCAGCATAACATTCTCCGTCTGGGATATATCCAACCCTATACAAAGATTATTAATGTTAGTGTTCTGCCTCACCAGATCCTTGGACTTTCTTTTTTTTTCTTTTTAAACGGTCTAGCTTCGTCTGATCAAATGTGGGTTCACATAATCCTTTTTCTCCATTTAGTGTAAAGGGTATTGGTCAATATCGCAAGGATATAGCTAGTAAAATTTTTCCTTAGCCAACTTAATACCAGGGAACATTAGAAAATGTTTTATTTACATACACTACACAATAGATGTGAATTCAAAAGACTATGCTAAGTCATGTCTGAGAAGATAATAAGCCCGTGGAGGGAGAGATAAAAGTGGTGCAGAAGAGCTGCATCTCCAGAGTGCCGGGCTTGAACTCCAGATGAATTTTCACAGGTGTTTTATAGTRTTGTAACTTTAAAATCATCCTTGAGGAGGTAATCCTTAGCCAGGTAATTCTGCTGTTGCCATGGACCCAACCTGTGTCAAGCACAAGTTAATGGTAATGTAGAAAACCAGCAAGGACTTATAACCTCAATGAAATTCCTGTTAGCATCTGTGCAGGAGCACATGTCTGTGGGGAAATCTTATCTCTTACTCTTGCTGGACAAGAAGAATTCAGACCCAGCTGTGTACAATGTATTTAAGTGCTCTGCAGAACATGTAAAGCACAAGAATTACATGGCAGGAAGAATGGGCGATATGGAAAGATGGAGAAGATTGAAAAATCAGATAGTATTTTCTTAGAAAAAGTGTGCCTCTGGCTTTATGTGGGCTGTGATTGTACAGTTTCACACATCTCAAGAGAAATCACTCTTGAGGTTAAGAAAAATATCAGTGGGAAAGGTAATGGAGTTTGGAGGTAAAAGAACTACAATTCTGAAAGTGTAGGTTATTTTTTCACAGGAGAGCAGGATACCAATCTAAGAAGTCCAAGCTGATCATATAGGGGCTTTGAGCGGTAACAAGAGAGCTAAGCCTATCAAAAATGAATGAATTAAATGCTGGGAGAATAAAGAAGGAGTCCAGGGTAGTTTAGAAAATCACCACCTGGTATTTCCAGCGCAAAAATCTCTGCCATTTTTAGTAAATCAAGAAGAAAAGTGGGCGGGGGGGTGGGGGGGAAGTTATTTCGTGTAATACAATGTATTTGGGTTGCTATGAATTATTATTTTTATTCAGAAATGAAAAAAAGAAGTATGTGTTCAGAACAAAGTTGATGCTAGACATAAAATACACAATAATAGTGTAGGTATGCATGTTGCTTTCCATTCCTCTAGAGGGTATGATTGTACTCTTGTGGTATTGAGTTTGAAAGGGCCTGGATTCTCTCAGCTCCTACTGAGGTTAGTGAAAAAATCTGAGTGTTCAACAGCTCTGAAAAAACAAATGTTTGTACTAAAGATGAAGAGTCATTTTCATCATCACAAAAGTATTCGAATCATGGTCTCATACATGGCCTTCAGGAAATTTCTCTTCCCACCTTTTCCCTGTATTTTCCCCATATGAAAATGTGGGGAAGGAAATCTGCCCTTGTCTTCTGGTTTCATGATTCTTTATGTAGTAACTAGAATCTAGAGTCATCATCAAAAATAAGACTGTTAATGGTTAACATCCATTTAACATCTATGTCCATCCATAGACTTCAATGTTTATAAGACAGATAGCTAGCAAAAAGGGATGTATAAGAAGGTCACGTCAGAGAAATAAGTAAGGTTAAGCTTTGTAATACTGCCTTTTTGATGTAAGTTGCACATTGATGGTGAGCACGGGACCTGGAGATGAGTAATGAACTTCCATTTCTTAGTTTAMTGAAGAAACATCAGCTGCCTGATGCCTGATGTGCATTGATATCTTAGCCTGTTCTTGCTCAGAAATACTTTTGATTTTCTTTGTGGTGCATAGCACATTACAGGAAAGTTTGTCGCAAAGATCTGCACAGTTAATTGCAAAAATGACCTGAATACTTCCATTCCAACACAACACTTTTAATTTCACAGTTTAATAGACAATTTGAAATCTTGATCTTAAAGTTAATTTTTGTCAATATTCACTGGAGAATCTTGGATCTCTGGATGTGAAACTATTCAGAAAAAGGCTGAATACAAGTGAATGGAATTTTTTGCCTAGAATCATTCACCATTATTTAAGGTCTGAAACCATAAGTTAATAAAAATTTCCAAAAACCCAAATCCTCAAATTATATGAGTTCACTGGAAACAAATTTTCCACAATAAATCCGGTTCCAGGTCTTACTTTTAGATGCCAAATAGTTCATAAATGCCAAATATGAAAAATTATTGATACAAAAAAGATTTTACACTAAAAATCATCATAGGATTATTTTCTTATGTTGCTACGTCATGCCAAAATAGACAGCTATGTCTAAGAATTACACTAGGAAGCAGGAAATGTACTCCCTTGGTTTCCTGACTTTTGTTCACTTCTTATTCTGCCCTTTTCAAAAGTTTGTTATTTTCTATGAGCATCTGCTTAACCTTAGGAAGGAGCAGAGGTTCTTAAAAACAATTTTTTGCTTCATTGGCAGCAGTATATTGTTTCAAGAGATGTTGCCATGATTCGTAATACGAATTAAGGTTCTCAAGGTCTTACAATGGCCATGGGAGAACTGCAGTCTTTCCATACCTGTGAAAATTTTAAGCTAACTGTGTTTATCATGCTGTTCATTAATACAAAGATGCAGCATGCACTTCTTAGAAAGAAAAACCTCTGCTATCTTGCAAATTTTTGGCTAAAATCTTGAACAGAGGCTATCCAGAGATGCTCCTGAAAAAATGGTTACAAAGCAAGCCCAGTATAGAGTTACAATGCAAAGTGTTTTGATATAAAATTCAAATTATCCTCTAACATCAGAAAACCTCTTATATTAAACTAAGCCCCTGCCAACTCTCATACCCTGAATGTGAGATTCACCCATTGGTCTTCACAGCCACCTGCCCCACTACAGCATCTACATCTCATGTTTGCTTGCCTGGTCTATGTGAGAGCCACGCACCTTGATCTAATCAGGATTGAATTAGGTTATGGTGAACAAGAGTCTTTACCAAATATTATTCTATGCTGATCAGGTATTTTACAACATTTCTGGTTCTTATTTGCCACAAAGACTGGGAGTTTGAGACTTTCCTGTTCTCTCTCCTTCTCTGAGATACGAAGCAGGATCAGATACATGATGCTTCTTCAGGAAAAAGGAAGAGCCTTATCTCTGAAAAAAAAATCTTGAGTCTGCACGGTGTCAACAATTTACCAAAAGGTCAAATAAATAATGTGGGGGTATGTATACATAACAAAAGCCGACTAGAAAAAGGCCTCTCTTACAGAAACAATGTTCAGCCATGAAACGTTCGGCTGGCATGGAGCATCTATCTTGAGAGAACAATATGGCTGTAAAGTTCATCAAGATAAAACCCACCTGAAACATTTCCTTTTACACTTTATTTAACATCTGTAGTCCTCTGTATGCTGTTTTTCTCACACAGGTATGTTTATACAGATGGAATTTATCATAAGTAGAGAGGGCGTTAAGTGCAACTGGAATAAATCTGGGTTACCTTTAATGGGAATTAAATGAATAAATAATTTAAATAGAAAACCCTTTTGAAGATTTCTTTTAAATCCATTGGGCAAGGTGTTGCTGATACGATGCAGAGGCTGAAAATTCTTTGAGTTAATGTTTTCCGATATAGGCAGAAGTACCAATCAGCTGATAATCTGCAAGATGTGTGGGTTCCCAGATGGAGTATTGCTGTTCAAGACTCTGCCTAGTGAGTCTTAAAGGAAGATGGGAAGTGGACACACTCCACTAGTGTTTAGTAGCCAGCCATTAGCCACCACAGCAACCTTTGTTTGCCAGGAAGAAGTGGGGATTTTTCTTCTTTTTGTTTGGGGTTTGGGTTTTTTTCTGAAGATGTGGTACTCTATCAAGCAGGATTGGAAAGTCCTTGGAGAAGTTGCTTTGTACGCTCCTGCATGTTGTGATATCTCTCAAATACAGATCAGAGACAATGGAGACTGAGAAGTTTTGACACATTCTTCATCTATAATGCATGTGAAAGCAAGAGGAGGCCCGTGGCTCAATGTCACCTCCCACATGAAAATAATGTTAATGCCTGAATGGTAGGCTTGGATATTGCAGTTAAACCAAGCAATGACATTCAAATGCAGCAGGTTCAGACAAAAAAGAGCTAGTGCATTAAAAATGGCCTCATTTACCGTAATTAACAAATTCAACAAAATGGCACTTGAGCAACTGTGAAATGCAGTAGCAAGGAATAGGTTTTGGACTTGTAGCAAGTGTTTCGGTTCCCTTGACTCTTACATGCCCAGGTAGATCCAACATATATGGAAGCACAAGAAACAACGTAGTCTGAACAGGACATAGAAATAGCAGAAGTAAAGATATAGATCTTACAGGAGAGGCTCCATAACATTTCCTACCTTGGCTAACAGTGCTTCAGCTATAGCAGCATGAATCAGCTATGTTGCAGATTTTATTTCCACTTCTCACAAGCTTTTATACAAAACTCTTCCTTCCCAGCTATGACCTCATGTGGAAACCTTACAATAACCTTCATAGTAACAGTAGGTGAGGACAGAGGAGGGGGAGGCATTAACAGAGAAGAAAGGAAGAAGGTTTAGCTGAGTGCTGATTGTTCTTTTAGTAGAAGTGAGTTCACCATTTTGTTTTAATTCAGATACATGGCTTCAGATAAAAAAGTGTTGAAGGAAAGGATGAACCTAACCACAGTACTGTGGATTACTTAGCTAAAATAAAAACCCCACAATTTATTTAACTTTCCATACATCATTTCTTCCTTTTTTTCCTCCATTTTCTTCATTCTTCTATTTACTAGGAAATACCCTGGGTGTCATAAAATATTTCTCTATATGATGATGCTGGTCAAGTATTGAAAATCTATTCCAGGGTGTGTGTTCACGGCTCTATTTAATTTGCCTTTTGTGAAGTCAATATTATAACTCTTAAGAAAAGTGAATGATGATTTTGCTATCTACTCATTATTTATTATAAAAAGTCTAATCTTTTACTGTTGACCATTTTAAGTCTAGTGCAGCATAACCTCTAACATCTGGGGTTGTATTAATGAGAGCAAGTAATATGTTCTCCAGTTTTCACAGAAAAATATAAATAGTGAT
Organism: Phoebastria nigripes; assembly: GCA_035582835.1. Taxonomy (NCBI): domain Eukaryota; kingdom Metazoa; phylum Chordata; class Aves; order Procellariiformes; family Diomedeidae; genus Phoebastria; species Phoebastria nigripes. The sequence continues at coordinate 1,279,609 of JAYKAV010002821.1, read as the reverse complement.
TTCATTTTTCAAAATACAGAAGTAGCAAAAGAAAAGAACGATTCTACAGGGAACCACTTATAATACTGACAAATGCTTAAGCAGCAGCAAGATAGCAGTCCTAACACCCTTTGATTGGGAAACATGAATGATGAGCTTGTGGGAGAAATTTAAATTAATGTCTATTTTGGAAGGAAAGAACTCCCAACTTATTTATATATCAGATATCAAAGGTTAAGGCTATAGACTATTGTTCTGGGCTAAAAAGTCAGAGAAATTGTTACTTAAACTGTCAAGTTTGTTTGCGCCCGCATACCTTCAGCATGGAAACCTCTAGCCTCAAAAGCGCAAATGATGGACTTTCCTTATCCCCATCTGCTTGGTTTTCTGTTGTTTCTGTTCTCTTGTTTCACATCTAGTGTGCACACAGCACATACCAATAATACAGCCAATTGTATTCGTTGTCATCCTCTACTATTTGCAGAAGAGCATTACAGCGTCAGAGTCCTCACATGCCAGGCATTGTACATGCAAATAGCCAGCAACTGGTTATGTCCCTGAAAGCTGCCAAATTTGTTGGTTGTCTTTAAATTGTAACCCATCACATGCCATGACTGTAGCCTAAAGATAGGGAGGGGGCAGAAGAGACATTATTTTAGAACTTTGTTTGGTTTGTCTTTTCATATAAATACCAGTATCTTATGAATAAATATCTTCTTTGGATTTTTCATTCTTTTTTCTCTAGATATTCATTGTGTACTAATAAGTTACTTCTTATTTCCTCTTTCCTTCTGACTTATTTATAGGGTCTGGTCCTCTCTTTAAACATTTTACCACAACTTGTATATGTTTGTATTGAGGAAAGACGGTGAATGATTTTAATGAGGTGGTTACACCTCCTAAAAATTTTAGTCTAAAGGCACCTATGTTTCTAGAAGGCGCTTTTATCACTTAGTAGTGCTTTGATGATCTAGAGGAACCAAAACGAACACATTCTGTATGAGACTTTAGAGAGGATGAAGCCCTAATTCTTTGGAAGTTCATGATGTTTGCTGTCTCTTAACTGGGATTTGCAGAATCTGTTTGCCAGGTCTGCACGGTCTGAAAGCACATGGGAGGGCTCCCACCTTTGGTGAGAGCTGACAGGCAGTTAACTGCCAGACCCACACCAGCTTGCCTAGAAGGCTTGCAGGAATTTGTTGACCTTGCAATGGTCTAAAAATAGAGGGAAGAGGAAAAATGGATGATGCCAGCTGAAAAAGCAATGGAAATGACCACATGAATGGAAGAAATGGTGAAGGTAAGTTGGGGTAGAAACTTCGGGAAATATTTATGCATTAAATATGACTTGATAGGATACAGGGAAAAAGGAAGGAAGGAAGGAAGGAAGGGAGGGAGGGAGGGAGGGAGGGAGGGAAAGTAAGACTAGCCCTCCCCCATCTTTCCTCCACTTCAAAGGCTGTGGCCTTGTGTGGTTGTGGAGGATGTGACTGAAGAGGGCAGTAGGGCTCAGGTGTCTTGGTCCCCATCTTCTCTTCCTCTTTTCCTAAATGAATTCCCTTTCACTGTCCTTCTTATAGCTCTGCTATGAGGACTGGGATAAAATCAGTGGTGAGAAATGCAATAGTAGAAATGCAGTGTCACTTGCTGAGGGACAAATATGCTAAGGTTACTTCCTCTTCTTCATCAACAGGGCTCAGCTGATCACAGGATGGGTCTGGATGTGAAACAGCCATGAAGAAAAACTAAACACTCCCTATGATGACCAAAGCAAATTTTAGAGTGTTGAGGGAAGTATTAATGAGCACATCATAATCAGTGTAGTTATACAATGCACCATTGAAGCTTTTCTACAATGCCATTATGATTTTAGTCACCTCATGTTCAAGAAAGATCAATTGCAAGTAGAAGTGCAGGGAAGGACTATTACAAACATGTGGAAGACTAAGTTGATGTAAAAGAGTTTTACTTGGTTCACTTAGCAAGGGAAAGGCTGATAAAAGTTGATAGTAAAGTGTTTGCTACGTGAAGAGGCATCTGAAGCGTAGCTATCGCAAAGGACAAAAAACTGCACAGCACATGGCATAGAGGAACAACAAAAGGAGCAAAGCAGGTCATGAGTATGTGACTGCTGGAAAACAGGTTTCTAACCATCCAAATTTAGCCCTTCCAATTCCAGTAGCAGGAGCAAAGAAGCAGCCATAATACAAGTCTTCATGAGTTTATGCTGAGGGACTCAATTAGATGAACCACCAGCCTTCATCGCAAGCTGTTATATCATTCTGTCACAGGTAGTCTTCTGCCACAGTAACAAGTTCATACCTTTTTTTTTTTTTAAGCTTTTTTAATCCCTACTGTTTATCTTCATTTTCTCCTTCTGCTTCCCTGTCCTAGGTATTTAAACTGACCCTATAACCATAATAGAAAGCATCTCATGAGAAATTAGAAATGGACTAAACCTTCATGCCTTTCTGTCCTCCTCTCCTTTCTAGCCTAGGAAAAAATAATGTGCTTAGTAAGAGTGCCAAGTTTTGTGTGGGTAAATGAGAAATAAGTTTCCAAAGCACAAGTTTCCGAAAATTTGTCAACATTTATGCAACTTTCATTTATCACTTATTTTAAGCTACGACCTGTCATCCAAATATAATTTGAACAGGCATTTGAGATGAGGTTGGCACCTTACAATTTCAGTAACAATTTAGCTCTTTTAAAACAGTAAAACACTTGTGTAAGTAGTCAGTATGAGTCCTTGGAAAAAAAAATTAAAAAAAAAAAATTTACCTCACTGGACATGAAAAAAGTTTGAAAAAGAAAGCTCTAGAAATTTCCCAACAAGTGTCCACTGAGTCAGAGCATGTATTTATTTATTTGAAAAACTGACAAATGTGTTCCTGTGCAATGAAACAATTTTTGTGCCCAGCTACAACTGCTGATAAAGTTGAGCCATAACCCAGCAGGAGGCCGGTATGGTAGAAGTTCTCCCTGTGCATTTGTTTGTTTGTTTATATTTCAGGAGAATTGGTCAACAAGATTTATTCAGGAGGAATAAAAGACTCCCAGCAAATTTATTCTTGTGGGGATTTGACAGTATAGTTTGCTTATCTTGTTATATTCAGCCCTTCTGTTGCAGTACTTTACATGGTTATTAATTGAGAGGCTAAAATGTTTATCACTGATTTCAAAAATTTTTTGAGTACTTAAAAAAAGGTATCWGGGTAATTTGTTACCATGAGCTTCCTGAACCCTAAGAATCACTATTGTTTTACCAAGCTAGGGGCATTTTCCATTCGTTGGTCCTTTTGATCAAGATATATTTGTCCAAATTAGGACCATGCCTGCCCAAACTGGAACAGACAATGACCCTGTATATCCAATTATTCTCAAGCAAGTCTTAAAATAAAACATCTGTATAACCTATACAGAGAAAGAATGAAGTGTGTGCATGATTCCAAAACCCTTTGTATACCAAATGAGGGATGTGGTTTCATTCACAGGGCAGGGTGATATTTGAAGTAAGTGTGAATTTTCATGAAATTAATCAGAAAGGGTCCTATCTTGAGACAGCATGAGAAAGGCACAGGCTGGAGGCTCTAGGAGGGCTAAAACATCATGTAAAACAATCTATTTTGTTATCCCCRGCTCTTGCTAATCACTTGTACTGCAATGCCACACAAAATGGGATCACATCAAAGAAAAAAAATACTATTTCTTGTGGTCCTACTGTACGGGTTCAAGGCTTAAATCAGGCTTAGAGCAGGCTTAAACTCACAATTCCTCAATCACTTTGAAATTTGCTGTTACCTTTGTGCTGCACAAACTACAAAAACTTGCTGTAAAATCTTTAAGTTTCCATACTGGAGGCTCTTGAGGCAGCTGCCTCAACCTTTTCACAGTAGGCAACCCATTCTGTACTGCTATTGAAACACCTAAAAGACCTGCCTTTGTGAGGTCTCCACCTTTATGGATGTGTATTCACAGTATTGAGATAACTTACAGTCATGCACGGTTGACTCATTCTTTATGTTGTAAAGGCTCAAGGAAAGACCTTGAACCATGCGTCCAGTTCTCTTCAAATGCTCATGCCACCCAAAATTAAGGCAAACCAAAGTCCCAGCCTGACTGTGCTAATTGCTGCCTACTTTAACAGTTTCCAAAACAAAACCAACATAATTTGCACAAGTTAGTTCACAGGGTCATAGATGATTTGTCACAGCTTTTTCCAAGTGCTGCTCCAACCATTGCCTTCACTGTGGCTGCTTTTGTACTGCACAGTGACTCCTGTAAATGAGCTTTTCAGGGCATTGAATAGACCTTTTAGGTTCTGCCACTTCTGCTCTTTCACTTGGTCTTCAGCATATAGCAAAAAGTACCGCTCCATGCCCCCACAGACGTCTCTGCCCAGAGGTGGGAGTCACAGACCTCTAACCAAGGCTTCAGTGAAGGGTGATAGAAACCTTAGTCAAATATAAGTCAGGATTCCTCAACATACCAGCAGGTTTTCTTCATCAGCAAGTATGACACTCCAGCAGTTTAATAACAGCACTTTTGCTGACTCAGTATCTTTATATCTTGAATTTAAATATGAATGCCTGGCTCATTTCTCTCTTTTTCTCACATCCATTACCGAAATTTGTTAGATAAGCCATTGACTGGAAAATGTGTATAAGTTAAGACTGAATATTGTTTTGTTTTCAGGACCATGTTCTGTTCTAGATTATACCATGAAGCCATGCTAGTTTCAAAGAGCTGCGCTGTTGCAAGAGCAGAGCATAGGCTCTGCTGTTTCTAGGCAATATGGTAAATCCTTACCTTCAATCCTTGTGCTTTAGGTAAATTCCATGCATGTAACCAAGAGCCTATGGATGACAGGTTTCAATACTTCTGCATTACGTGAGTGCTCTGTTATTAATACATAACAAAATCATTAGCAGAGCAAAATTATCTCAGTGGGTGGGATTTGATTGTTCATTCTTAAAAATGCAGGTAGATAGTTTATCACTTGGGTAATCCACATTACTTTTTTTTTTTTGCTCTGTTCATAAGGCAGACAAGGGAATGCCTCAGTTAAGACTCCCACCTGGGGCTTCAGCTTAAACCAAGCTTTAAGGACCTGTGGAGCTAGATATCTGTGAGCTTTACGTATCGCCCAAATGTAGCTGTTTATATACTTGGAAGTCTTTAGTGATTTGGGGGATGTCACTTGTGTGTAAAATGGTACTCTAGAGGCTTTTTCAAATTTGGACCATACAAAGGAATGGTATGTGCAAGCTGCAGTAAAAAAGGGTTTTTAAATTAATTCAACTGCTGTAAAACCATACAGTTTTCTAAAGTAGTACTTATGGAAATGTAGGTCATCTAGCAATTGGCCATCATTACACCAGAAGATGCAAAACCACATGTAAGGCTTTTTCAGGGAATTTGAGATAAAGAGTTGAGTTGTTGAAGTGGTCAGCTTGGGCAGTAATCATGCACCTAGATTAGCAGCCCTTTGGTTTTCATACATAGAAACCAGGTTCTCCTGTACTACTCTCTTTCTCTCACATAATCATTGTGTAGACATTCTCAGACTTTAGCACTCATTTCAGGTAGTGTGGCCCCAAAAAGTCTTTTTTTCATATAGAACTAAAATGTTTCACAACATAAGTCCTCAGTAGAGGAAATTAGGGATTTTTGCAAAGTCTTATGTTTCCACTCATTTTTGAAGTTCAGAACAGAAAATCTGGATCAGTTCTTAAGCTTCTGTGTATGTGTTGAGTGAACAGTCTAAAGCAAGACTGTATAATATATTGCACAAGTTACTTTTTAAATACAATTTACTATGCATCATAAATACACTAAAACTCCCACTATATAAATTTATACCTCAAGATTATATAAGAAACCAGCTGGATAAATCACTATATCTTCAAATAGTATGCATGAAAGCTATGCATAATAACGAAGAAGTTATATATTGTTTCAACAGAAGGCAAAATTATTTAACTGTTTCACTTCTGTGGTACCAACATAAAGCAAATCTCAATAAAAGGCATCTGTTAYTTCAGAAATTTGGTATATTTCTAATGCTTATATGTGACCCATCCACTGCTTTTACAGAAAACAGAAAGACAAGTTTTAAACCCTTGTTCCTGGCATGCAATTTTTGCAAAAAAGCACATGCACATATTCACTTAATATGCAGTCTCATATGTAGCATCTGCAAGTATTCTGCTTCAGAGATCCAAAACAGGCAGACCGCAATCCTCATCTGATCCATCGAGAACTGAGAGCAGTGAAGAAGCATAACTGTAGAAATTGGAGTTCTATTTTCATTTGGCTTCTGCACTACCTAGTGATAAAAAGTATAGATTCCTGGGTCACCAATTATTTTCTAGGGAAAAAGGCACATTTTGAACCTAAATCTTCCTGCTTTTTTACTAGGTTCTGGCTTTTCCAGTTAGATGGCATTAAAACATAGACCTCTTAAACATACATTTTCTCCCTCATCTCTTTTCTTTTTTTGCTTTTCTTCCTTATTTAATTTTATGACATCACGTTTGCCAACTCCAAAGGAGAAGAGGGTCAGTTTGGCTGATGCAGTGATGTAGAGATCCTGGCCTATGCTCACAGGTGGCTGCAGAACGCAGAAGGAAAGAATATTTGTTCTGYGCTATGCTTCATTCATAGCTCAACTTCTCTCAAGTTTTGGTCCGAAATGAGATGTCACTGTCAGCTGAGCTGTTTTTTTCCATTCTTTGACCAAAACAGAAGTATTTTTCAGCATTAAGATAAAAAAACAGCAATGATAGTATTGTGTTAGGAGTTCGTTTACATACACAGGGTATTTCACACCATTAAAGCCCATTGTTTCAGGCTATCAGCAGATTCATTCAGCTTTATTAGTTCATATCTAAGTGATGTTATGAAGGTGACTTTATGTGCTGGAAAAGGAACCATGACCAGATAAGAAAAAGGGCAAAAACTGTCAATGATACTAAAAATAATAAGCTCTTTGGTTTAAAATTTTAATATTAGTAATTTTAAATATAATAGATATTATAATAAATAATTATTATTGAACCAGGGGCTCAAAACTAGTAACATCTGAAATGTCAGAGGTGTTTGTAATTGGTATGAAGCCGGTGCCATCTCCTTGAGCTGGATATCACATAAAGGACATCTGTCATAGCACATATTCTATAATAAATCTCTCACGGTCATCACAGAACGAAAATGGCTATGACATAAGGACATCTATGTTTTGGGGTCAGTGATAACAATATTTTTAATCCATAGATCTCAAAAACTAAGAAAGCATCCCAGACAAAAGAGAATTCTTGTACCTGGCTTTTTGGGTTTGAACCAGAACAAAAAAGGTCAGCTGGCAGTCGGTCAAATCACAGGTCTAACAGTTATAAAAATCAATCCCATACTTAGCTCGAGGCTCATCAGTCCCAGCTATAGTATAAACCTCAACACACAGAGAGAGGTACCACATCTGAGTAATTAAAGGCTGTGCTCTGGTTCTACTTCACCTGATCACGGGCAGTAAGGTTGAGAGCCCTTCCCAGGCAGGTCTGAAAGCATGGGCTGTAGTGGCTTTTGAACTTTCTTCTGAAAAAATCAGAGTCGTCAACTGCAGCTTTTGAGGTCTAAGAGGCTTTTAAGGCAAATGACACCTTGTGCAGGATCTTCTCCATAGCACAGGGTTATACAAAAAGAAGTGGTATGCTAAATATGCAGCAGTGTTGACAGGACCTCAACTGCTCCAGCAAAGAAATCAGGAGCAAGCTAGACCAAAATACACTTTTTTTAAATCAATTCATAGTTCTGATTAGGCTGAGAGGGCAGATATGGGGTTTCGGTTACACTTTTGTTGAAAAACAGCTTAAACACAGACCTGTTAAGCTCAACAGGTATCAAAGTGATAAATTGAACTGTTGCAGCTGGCCTGCACGTGTGCGGCAAAGTGGAGGCATGGGACCTGCCGAACACGCTCAGCTAAACCAAGCATGCGCAGTAATTTCAGTGTGGGACAGGACAAAGCAATGGCCCACATGCAGCAAGGGACATACCAAATTTTTACTGTGCATTTAGAGCTATTGTGTGCATGGACAGTAATATTTTATCCAGGATATCCAGAGATTCAGTATCCTGGTGAAATGGCTGTACCACTGTCCAGTGCAGCAACATTGCAAAYGGCCAAGGGTTTTATCCATGAAAACAGGACTACCAAGAATTTTTAGGTGGAGTTGCACATGGGTAACACACATACTTAAATATGTGCTATACAGGTAAGTCAATTCCTTTTGGAGCCACCAAAATATGCTGAACACATGGTGCAACTTTAAAAAAAAAAAAAAAATCACACAAAAAAAGCCCCAAAATTCTTCCAAAACTACCTGACTGTAAAAAAGTGGCCTTTTCAGAGTAAGTGTTGTGAATATTAATTTATAATGAAGACTTTCAATGGTAAAGTTAACCAACCATCATTTTCCCTGTTCTGTTCTGGCTTTCTTATAAAATACAACCAGAACAGCTTTCTCCTTAATTTCTAAGATCAGGGTTTTTTAAAACAGGTTTAGAATTTATTATTGAGTAGTCATCTCCATAACAAATCTTGCTGGTGTGTACCTCTGGGTACAGTTTTACCCCAAACCATTGATTCCGTCAGACTGAAGGCTTACAGAGAGCTTATTTTCAAAATGACATCTTTTCCTGTCATATTTTTCCACTATTTTTATGACTGTCCCTATAATGTTAGGAAAACTTTAAAAATCTGGAATATCAACAAATGAAACTGAAGTATATAATTGCCAAGCATACTTTCTTTCCTCAGAGTACCTAACTTGGAAATACTGGCTTGTGCACGCTCAGGATGATTATATTGAATTTGTAACTGTTAATGTTTTGCATTCATTGCTGCTAAGCCAAGGTACAGCGCGTTGACTATCTCCAGTCTAGTGAAGAACTGCGACTCAAAGCCTGATTGGCCTTGCAAGAAATGGAGAGAGTTCAAAATAAAAACCCAGAAGGTTCCCTTACATTGTATAACAGCAATGTGTTTTCTGTCTCAATTGAACTTGGACTAAATTGTGATTTATTCTGAGAAACAGGCTACAGATAAGTAAAAAAAGTCATCTGGAAACCTTCCTCCCCAAATGGTGACTTTCTGGAAGGTCCTTCGTTTAGAAGTAATTTCTGGAAAATTTCTTGATTAATAAGAGCCTGCRAATAAACTTTAAAATGATGGCTTTGTTATTGCTTTGGCACAATATGTTAACAACACGGCAAGCTCTGCCAAACTGTGAGCGCTCTTTCAGGCGGATTATGTCCTTGTTTACATATCCAGCTGCACTGGGGCCGTGTCCGTGGTGGTGCTCGAACAATGTCCCCAGTGGGGGTGCCCATTAGGGGAGGGTATACTAACTGCCGTTTACTTTGTTTAAATTGAGTGAGAATGCACAGCGGTCCTCTGATCTTGGGGGGAAAGTGTTGGAATCCTACACTTTCTGAATCCTGTTTGGGTTTGTTTAATGTGCATGTTTGGACTGCTCAAAAAAATTGCAGTCCGCGAGATTGCTCTGCGAAACCACTTCGAAGTGTTTCACGGGGTCTGTATAGAAGTGAGCATACAGCACAAATACCCAGCTAAGTGTCGTGTTATAAAGCCATTTACACTGCACTCCTAAATAAGGATTACATAGGTGAGTAAAAGTTTATAGCACACTCTTCTTAACTAGGCATAGGCCTTCTTTTTGTTTTGTTTCTGCTTGATTTTGGAAGGAGGCGGGCTTAATGCACGTGTTTGTGCATGTGTCCTCCTGGACCTTTCCAGTTCCTTCATGAGAACGTGGACAGCAAATACCTAAATAAAACATACGTGGGGTTTTTTCCTACATGCATGTAATTTGTATTTAAGGAAAGCAGAGAAGTGGTTAAAAGAAGGGCAATCAAATCAGTAACTCTACTGCAGAAATATGATAATTTTACAGTACAGTGCCTATAAACTGTTAGTGCTTTCATTTTTCAGTTCCTTACAGTTTTCTACTCTTGAATATGAAAATTTGTAACGGTGAACTTCATTATGTAGCAGGCTGAAAATTACTAAGCCAGGGTTACGGTTCAAAAACAGTGCAGTTGAAATGAAGAATTCCCTAGGAAAAAACAGGGATTTTGTATCCTCCAGTAGGTGTTCAAATGCATTTAGATTGTTTTTCCTTTTCAAATGTCTGGGTCTGCTTCTTGCCAGTACACATGAAAAGCTTAGATGATTAAGTTGTTTAGGTGATGTAGAGAATTACTCCCGAGGCACAGACATATTCAGTTCCCAACTAAACAATGACGAAATACTATAATGTTTTTTAGATGTTCATGAACATCGTTGTCAGCAGCAGACTTAGGATGAAATCCTGGCTTCAGTGAAGCAAACTGCAGATCTCTCACTAACTTCAGATTCTCCTTTCCCCACTTCTCCCCTCTGCAATCATTTAACAGCATATCATTAAGACTTGGCTCGAAAACACTTCCTCATCCCCACTACTCTATCAAACAACTTGTAGCCCCAATGATTATAAAGGTTTCTTTCTTTCTGGTCTACATGGATCTCATAAAAACAAAAACGAAAAAGGACTGGGGTGTTTTCATTGTCCCTGAGAAATGTGCTTCTTTCTTATAAAAGTACTGGATATTTGCCAAGATCTTTCTTTTCTAGCAAATTATTTACATGGAGCTTAGGTCTGGACTCTTCAACTGTCCTCCTTCATGGGGGAGACAACCTCCTGTCAGGGGAGTGCCAGGCTTCAAATAGCAGGTCTTCAGGAAGACCAGCAACATCTCTCATGTGGGATTAGGAAGCGACGAGAGTCTGTGGCACCGCAAAAGGGCATGATAGTGCCCAAACTATGGGGAGTCAGAAGGTGAGAACCACGCAGGCTCATGTCTGTAGGGACTCTTTGCAAAGAAGCGGAGTTCATCTCAAGAAGATTCAAATGCCATTCACTGTCCTTTCCAAGCAACACCAGAAATCCCTGCAAGCATCAAGTTTGCTGATTACAGATCTCTTGCTCTTTATGTGCATTTCTTGATATGTCCCATACTGTGTTTTGCATTACAGAATTACTGATGCACAGAGAATCAAACCCTCGTCCAGCCTTGTGGCAATTTTTGCAAAAGGATTAGGGCTAAATTCTACTCTCGCTGTCTGTACAAGAGGTTCGGGATACAGACTGCAGACACTTAATATCCCCTTCTAGTGAAGTAACAATTAATTTATTGTTTCTCCAGTATGAATGATTAGTATCTTCTGTTCTCCATGCTAGAATATCCTAATTCTAGTTTTGAGATTAGGTAGAAAAGCATTTTCCTTCATTTTGGCATTAGCATCATACAAAGAGATGATGCACTCACTAAAATTTCCTAGAACCAGTTTTAATTGGGAAAGCAATCATCCTTTCAGTACAAGAAAGATAGACCCACAAATCTTAATTTTATATTCACAAGATGAATCAGTTGGTAGTGATGATAAGGTGATGACGATGTTGCCCAACACGAAAGCTGGCAGAAGATAACGGAAGAGTCGTTGAAAGGTGAATAAGCCTGCTCAGGTTTGAGACAGTGACCAAACTGTTGGCCTTCTCACAGAGCTGACATCATTACTGACTTATGAAAGATGGAAAGTAAAAACCTCGTCAGTCAGGGACTGGGGCAATGGTTTCCAGCCTTTTAACAGCAGTGTCTCCCTTGGGAATGTTTTCCATGTCGATATACATTCCCTGTCCACTCCATCCCTTCCTCTTGACTCTGGGGTTTCCTCCAGCTCTTCTTCAGCCCCACCAATGCTGGTGGTCAATCTGATGAGCCCAGCTGSGCCTGGGTGGCTCTATCCCGGACTTTGGGCATGTTTCAGCCCTTTGCTGCTTAGAGCTTGGGTTTCAGCAGAGGTTATTTGCGTGACTTGCCCATAGGAATCTCTTGCCTTGCCAATTCATTGGCTGCATAAGAGCTGTTGTAGGATTATTCCCTCAGGTGGTGGTTATGGCTCATTTGTCAGTCTGAAGTTAAATACCAATGGTATAAAGGATCTTTCAGTATTTACACTGTGCCGTGTTGAAGAGCAACCCATCAGTTAATCTATATCAAAGGATGGACCTTTATGAAACCCAGCTACGGGAGGACAGCTGTCTCAGTGAATAGGTGTTAAGACTTTCTCTTTGACTATAATCTCACGCACCCGGATTGACTAAAAGCTATTAATCGTGTGTCTCCTACAGCATCTGAGAGGAGCTGGGCTTCTCCTGCCCCTGGGCAAGCTGACAAGCAGAAGTCTGAGCAGGGTGCCTGAGGAGTGATGGTTCAGGGTGACGTCAACAACTCTTTGACCTTTGCAGGTGGTTCACCACGGCCAGGAGTAAGGATTGCTGATATGCCTGACTGCAGTAGTATAAGATATGTTTAATATTGACAGGCTTGTTTCAGAATAGAAGATTTCTTGGAAATCCCTTAGGATTCTGCTGATGTTTTATGAGCTCAAGTCCTCACAGGCAGAAAAAAAAAGGTAGAAAACAAGGTAATTTAGAGATTAATTGCTAATAGTGTGATACTTGACAGTAGCAAATAAATAGTTTGCTTTATATCTCCCTGCTTGCCTCACTAACTACACAAATACAAGGAAACCTTCTAATAATGTGTAATATCTGGGGAGATGGCATTTTACTGGGATTGCACAGCTCAGCTAAACCCAGGCTTACTCTTCAATACTCAACATCTCTGCTGTCTCTTCTGATTGCAAAGGGTAAACTCATTTAAGCAAGAATCCACCTACCAAGTATCTTACATTTTATGGCCTCATGCAGTAGTTCCTGTACCACGTACAACGTCCTATGAAGCCCTAGCCAGCCAACTGAACTCACCTTCCAGAGATGTTGTTCCCTTTGCAATTTCAGCCTGCAGCGTGGATGCTAGAAAATATTGTGATCTTCTCTGCAAGTGTGGGCCGAGATCCTGCAAACAGATGTGCATATGGAGACAAGAATGTGTAAAAATAAATGCTCTCTGCCCAGACTGCGAACCCAAGTGATTTTCATAGATTTAAGCTTTCTGGTGATTATGGCCTCAGGCCCCTGTTTGCACTGCTCACGTTCACTCATTCTCTGTCCTTAAAAAAAGGCAAAGGAGACCATTCATCCAGCACTGACTCACCAGCACAAAGTACTATAATTCACTGAAAACTCCGCCAAGCATTGGTGTTTAAAAAAAAAAAAAAAAAATAGAGTCCAACTGAAGGAAAAAAGTGGAGCAATGAGCTTCCTTCTCCTACTGAGTAGGTCTCAATCTATAGAGAGAGTTTTAAATATAAACATTGCAGCAACGGGAGTTTTAATGGAAGAAAGCTTTGATTCTCCTTTATTTGGACTGTACTTTTGCCACCAATATTTCTAGGTACTCCTCAAAGTGATGGAAGAYGTATGAAATGTGTCATGCATTTTCAGGAGGGAACTGGTGCCCCTACTGCTCACAAAGGCAATGCACCAGTACTAACCACAAACGTGCTCACCCAGCTGCCCTGCCAGCTGGAAAAAAAGGTGTTAAGCAGCAGCTGTCAGGCTACAAAGGAAAGGGTGGTTCTTAGACTGGGAGAAATAAAAATTGTTAATAAAACCCCAGCGCAAAAAGCATCTCTTCCAGGATTCCTGACTCACTTCCTCGAAACTCTTTCAGCATTTTTGGTTTTATCAGATTGAGGTCAATTTATTATTCAGCCACTGCCTACGTGAACTGAACCAAAAAAAAAAGGTAATTCATTTCTCCTAGCATTGCCAGGAATCCTTCTGGTCAGGCTCAGCCGGGGGCAGATGCAGCAGCGTCCCTGATGTCAAGGGGGAGGGAAGGCTGTACCGTTTGGGTGGTGCTAATTGGAGTGAGGCAGCCCCCTCTGTGCACCCCAGTAAATCTGCTCATGTCAGCCGAGAGGCTGTTAGCAGTTGAGTTTGCACATCGAGGCCCGGATTTTGGCAGGTACCCTCTATTGCAAATATTAGTAGTTAAGCATCTAACTACTCAATTGCATGTATAATTCAGGCAGGTGCATGTATAATTCAGGGAGTTCGCTATCCAAGAGACTTTCTAATTTTTGTTCCCTGTGGTGTTCATGAGTACAAAATTATGGACACATTTTTTTATTTTTGGTGGGGAAAAATGTGCTGCAAGGAAACGATGTTGGGATAAAGCCCATCTGAAAATCTGTTCCCCAGTGTTTCAGTATACAAATGTAGATGTTAATGTAGCGCTCTGTTTTCAAACCTTGGAGCCTGATTCACTACTGCATTACACCAATATGAAATCAATCACGTTGTGCTGATACACAACTGGATTAACCCAGAGGTGAATGAAGCTTATTGTTTGCAAGTGCCACTTGCCAAAGCAAAAACTATCCATTAAGAAAAAAATATCCTTACCCCCTATACGGAAATTTGGAATTTTTAATGGCTAAAATATGAATAAGAAAGTTAGACTGCATTTCTATATCCCTTTGTTTTTACAGTATAAAATTTCCAGAATATGACGAAGAATATATACAAGTCCTAGCCAGGTCATAATTTAGCATAAAATAAAACAAGACATTTAATCCTGGGGAAAAAAAATGAGAATGGTAGAACTATCAAACTATGTGTGCAATTTCCTTGTGCTCAAATTGCATTTTCTCCCTTCAGTGTTATACGGAACAGGGTCTTGCCCTCTAGATTAGAGACTTTTGCATTAGAGGAAACTAGGTTATGTCTTCCACTGTCAGAGATAGAAATTATGAGCTGGAGTGCATTTTAGCCAGTCACTCTGAAAAATGTTAGCCCAAGGGGGTAATAATTAGAACTGTTTTTGTCAGGTGACTGCATTTTAAGCAGTGATGTGTCTGAGAATCTAGCTGAGGGGTTTAATATAAATATAAATATTTTTTTTCAGTCAGCACTGTTGCCAGGATTTTTTTCTTTCAGTTTTGGGGTTTTTTTTATTTCAAAAGTAAGCACTTTTCAGAAATTATCTACTAAAATGTAATACTGCTTAGTATTATGGTGACCTGATAATATTATTTCCTTCAGAAACCAATAATTCAGTGCAGTCTGTGAAGTTCATATGTATAGTGATAAACTAGCCCATTATTTCTTATATTCTCAAGCACATATGCATAGAAAATGCATGCAAATAAACAATATCTTACGATTTTTTCCCTTAAAAATGTAAAATACCTCCAATTTAATGTAATGGTCTTAATTCACACTAAGAAAATAAGCACTGAACAAGAGAAGATATCAGAATTAGTGTCTTAATGATAAATAGTTCTGCTTTTCTTTTGAAAACGATGTTTGTTTCTGATCGTTGCCCCTAGATGAAGGGAGAAGCAGGACCAAATTTTGGGGGTGGGTGGTTGTTCTGGTGCCAAACTTGCGTTTGAAGTGGCGAACTAGTGCTGAGGTCAGATGTTGTGATCTCGTAGGCGGGAGTGGACGGCTCCTGTTTGGGCAGGGGTGTCCACCCACACAGAGCAACTCCCAGGGCTGAAGGCTCGGCATACTCGTCACGAAATCCCCTATGCATTGCAGGAAGGACTAGAAACAGCTTCATTTCTTTTGTTAAGCATTTACATAAAGACGGAAGTGCTTTAATTGATGGCAAGAGCTTTGTTCTTGTTTTAATAAAACCTCTCAGTCTTTGATTACCAAACTTACTACTGAATAATTCATTTACTTTCCCTTTTTCCATCTTGTGGGTATTTAAGAAGTTATGCTGATGTGAAGACAGCTCCTAGCCTGGAACTGCTCTCTGCGAGAGCTAGCAGAGAGGATTTAATGATATTGCTGGCTCCGTGCCAGGCTCTAAATATTGCACATCAGTTCTAAAAGTGGGATCAACTAGGAGTCCAGACTGGCAAAAACAAATCTGAAACCATGGCCCGTAGGTTTTTATCACTTGAGAAATTCCAATCCCACAGGCCCTGCCCGCGCGAACTTTACAGCTTCACTTCACAGACGGGATGGTCAGGTTCCCTAGCTCAATGTAAAAACATTCATTAAATTTCCTCCCCCCTCAAAAAAAAACTAAATAGTAAATAATAATTTCAACATTGCATGGAGAAGGTGTGAAGTATAGACTGAGTCTTTCTATTTCAGTGTACCTATTTGCCTCTTCTACCCACATAGGCAGGATTCAGCTCATTCCTAAATAACGTGCACGGGCCAAATCCTTTTTGCATTACTCCTGGGAACAGTCCCATCAGTTTCAATAGGTTTCTTGTTTGCTTAGAACGAACAGGATTTGCCTTTATGTCATTTCTATAGACAGGTAAAGATTTTCTGTATTACATTTAATATAGTCAGTTAATTATGTTTCTATTACACATATGAAAGCATGTATTTTATATTCATTATTTATTTAGAATCAGCATTATTAATTGTTAATTTCTGAATCATTAGCAAATTAGCTAAACAAACAAAATCTATACCTAAATATGCATATACAATGTATGTGGTTTTATTACTAAAAATGAGCAAGAAGTCCAGTTCTGGGATTTGCGCAAACTGTTATTTAGTTTCACATTTTGTTTTCAAAATATTTTTAAACACATTAACAGCATCCTACTTCTAAACCTTTATTCGCTCAGGTTTATAAATTTGCTTCCTCATATGAAGACATAGAGACAATTTAAATATGAATGCCTTTCCTTCCTTTCTTCTTTTTTTAAATAAGTGCTATAATAGACCTACCAAGGTTAATATTTGTCCTTGCACCTTCAATGAATCCATGGTAAGAATGTTTTTTATTGCTCTGCCATAGCTAAAATTGCTTAGTCCATGCTATCTATAAGACACATCATTTTTCAAACGAAACTTCCAAGTTTCATCAGAAAAGAGCATATCACACCCGATGCAAAGTGAATGAGTATTAAAATACAGGGAACATATGACAAACCACCTTTAGCGAAATAACCTCACATTTTATAAAAGACGATAAATCCTTTGTTTAGGAAAATATAAAAAATGCCAGCCTAGTTCTCCTGAAAGCTTAAGTGTTTTGTTCTCTTAATCCCAAGCAATTTTAATTACTTTAATAAATGTACTTACAAGCACATAGCTGTTGAAATAGTCTTTTTTTTGGCCAAGGGATTTTAAAGGGAGATGTTAATTTTCTGTAATAGTTGAATGTTGACTTTTAGGAAAGGAACAAGGTGGAACACACCGGGTTGTAATAGGACATAGCATCTGCAAAAAAAGAGAAATTTTGTACATTATTTCAGACCATGGCATGCTGATAGAAATCATTCCTTTTGGGGTTTCCAACCTTTATGTCAGTCCATTCTTTGGCACTGGGGTACAACCTAAAATTAGTGAACAGATGCGCTGGAGAATCACATCAGCCTTGCTTCATTGATATGTTCAATAACAAGCTAATTCTTGAAAGAAATCAGTTTTGTGTCTGAAACATTTAGTGGGATTTCTAGCCTATTGGTAAGGGTTTCTGAAGCTTGCCCCACAAAGCCATGTCCTCACTGCCACTTTCCCTCTGGAGGTGGAAGCCAAGGAAGGGGTTTACTGAAAGAGCTACAGCTTTGTTCTAGAGGGTGTTCCATCCCAGGATTTTTACAGGCCATATTCTTGGCCCAGGATCGTTTGCTCTGGTCCAGATGATGCTCCTAACATGAAGAAGTTTACAAAATGTATACGGATGTTTTGGTATATTATAAGAAAGTGTTGCTATTTTGTTATGACTAGTTATAACCCATAGCTGGAACACCTTCTAAGCATAGATCTTTACATCTTCAGAGAACTTCAAAACAATCAGTGTCCTTGCAAAACACTTACATGGTATTTAACATTATCTCTACAGGATACATAGAGTGAAATGTTTCATGGTTTACATACAAGGGGAGTCAAGGCATGGACAGATGTTTGTGTTGTTGTAGTAGAGGTGTCACTCCACTTAGGTGGTGTCCTTGGCTGGGAACTAGAAGTAGTTCCCTCCATATGTCAGCCAGAAGTTTAGGATAGATGAACTATTCCTTGTCCACTACAGCAGACCCCAAGTTAACTCAACTCACTTTTTTGAGGAGTTTGAGTTGACACCACTGACTCCATGCTGAAGCAAATGAGGAGCATTCACACGTCTCTGTACTCTGGGGAATGCCATCTTCCAGCAAAGGACTACTAACAAGCAGGGTGGGAATCTCCAACCACTCTACATTTTTTGCCAAGGGAATGTACTTAAATTCTCACTGTCAACATTCAAAAAGCAACACAGATGTCCCYCTCATCTCACAGCTCTTTCCTTATCTCTCTGTATACTGGTGATCAATGACCATGAGTTGTCTTCATCACTGATCTTACCAAAAACTCCCTTATCCTTCCTATCTTTGGTCACTTCTTCATATCCAACAGTATTCCTGGTAAGGGTGTGTTTGTAATTCACTAATACTTCCTGGATGACTCCAGTCCACTAATAGGAGTCTACAGCCAACACAAATACAAAATATAACTGGATGGAGTACACGTATGTCTCATTTGCTGATCACAGCTCAGAGACTGGGGTCTTTGACGGGCTCCTCTTGCTGGTGTAGAATTTCTGTCCTACAAACCTACCCTATGGCACTTGGGGGAGTATAGAAGCTTTAAGAGACAACCATCCTCAATAATGAAAATGCTAATTTCAGGCATAGCTTTAAAAATAGGCCAACCTTCAGTTTCACGAGATTGTCCTTCCCTTTCATAAAACTAACATTAATTATTATAGTACATTTGTCTTTTTTTTTTCCCCTTCTTTTCACAAGTACATGGAGTTGAATGAGGTTTCACATTCTTATTTGTCCAGTTATCATACAAACCTACTGTTTTCTGATGTACACAACTTGCACAAATTTAAAGAGACACTGTTGAAATGTAATCCCTCTTTAAAGGTTCTTAGGCCTTTATAAATTCAAGGTATGTGCCAAGTCTTTATGTGAATTTTCTCATAGCAAAGACTTCAGTACTTGCTCTGTTAGGAAAAAAAACAGTAAATAAATAAATGCCCAGATGCTCACAATTAATCCTACCCTAACAACCAGTGTGTGCCCAATTAAAGACATTAGCTAAAGAACAAAGTTGCCTTGTCAAGGTTGTTATGAGAGTGAGTTAAAACCCCATGCTACTATTATGAGAAATGCAGTCATTTGTACATCAGGGGGTGTTAAGCTGGCAAGTGCTTTAGGATCTACTGGGATGAGAGGTGCTGTAATTGAGAAAACACTGAAAAATGAGGCAAATGTGGGATTTGCAAGGAAAAGAGAAGTGATTTGCTTGCCGATGTGAAGAGACTGTCATGAATTGTGCCTACTAATATATAAAAGGAAGGTGAGTATGAGTACACAAAAGCACCCTTCTAGTGACTGCAATGAACTTTGTCATCACTTGTAACACAGAAAATAAAAGAGAAGGCTACCTAGAACAAAATTAGAATTTGGCCATCCCAGAAAATGGGCTATTGCAGAAAAACATTCACATATGTTTCTTTGCAGATTGCACTGCTCTGAGCAGGTCCCAGGTTTCTCACTTCATAGGCAAGCCCATTGCGGGAAAAAAAAAAAAAAAAAAAAAAAAAAATTATAATCTGTTTGCTTACCTGAAGTCATGATTCAACAATCAGAAGAAAGTCTTTATCATGAACACGTTTATGAAAAGTGGAACTAATACATCCTTGTGGTCTTTTGGCTCTTCTCAAACTGGCGTGCCTCAGCAGTCAGTTTTGTGGATTCAGTTTCAGGTTTCAACAGAAAGCTACAAAGAATCTCAGATTGCGAACTGATGCTTGCATTACACAGAATGCGTTGATGTGGATTTCATGATAGTTTGTGTGGATAGCATGGTTTGGGGTGGATTTTTTTAAAGCCTTTTCGCAAGAAATGTATGACCTTGCTTGAACTTCCTTTAATCCTATAGATAGTTTGATACCTATGTCTTTCTAAGCCCTGGACTTTCCTAATGTTAACAGTTGTTAGACTTCCGTGAACTCATCTACTTGGAACAGATTTCCAAAATATTTGAAAAGAACAAACAGGAAAACATACAAAAATACTAAAGAAAATGTCACTTTATTAAGTTTTTGCTCTAATTTGAGTGGTGCCTTCTTCACCTCAAACACCTCACATTTGCTGGTCCTTATTTATGAGTAAAAGTCTACACATAATATACTAAATAAATCGGGACTGACCCCTTCCACATAATTTGTGGCTTCTTTACACCTGTTGTTTTTGAACTCTGACCACCATGATCTCTGAGATCACCATTAATTAAAATGTAATTGAACATTATTAAAAGGTCTGAAGGCCATATCCAAAACCTTTTGACTTTTATTTTACACTTAGGACCTGGTCTTTTTTAGTTTTATGTAAGGGACCAATCAACAACAATCTGCTAGATTATTCTTATATCCATTGCTAACATTTAAAAAAAGTCCTGCTCTTAATCCTTTACACTTAAGACTAAGCTACAGTGCTATGGGAAGGACAAACGACTGCCTGCCTTCCAATCCAGTCCAAAGGCAAAAAATTTGCCAAAATATTCAGGTTACAAATCTTCACATTTCCCTCCCTATGCGGGCCCTTTAGATGAGGGAAAATTGCATTTACATGAATGATCGGTGCTTGGCTGGAGCTGTGTGTTATTGCTTGCACTTGTGGAATTCAAACATCGGTTTGTGCAAGGCACGTTTTGCAGAGCAGGGACCACAGGGTCCAGGCTTCTGTCTCTTTGCTCAGCTCCTTCCATGTTTAAATCTTCACGCAGAGTTTTCCTCTAGTAGTGATTTTTGCAGGACTAGGGAAGAATAAGGGTCTGGTCAAAACAGGTCACAGTGACAGAATGAAGTTGTGGACTGGAAGGCTTGGCCTGAGCGACTAAGTAAGCAAAAGGGAATGTCACTCTGCTTTCCTTACGCTCTTTACACTCCTTTAACGCTAGAGGAGTGTGCTCTAACCCTGCCATGGCATTTGGCAAGAAGCAAAATGTGTCAGAGAATCTCCCTCTCTCTCCCCTAGATTTTATATTTGCTTTTTTGTTGTTGTTTTTTTTTTTAATGAAGTAAGAGTCATCTAGGCAGAAGCACGCGTGTTTTTTCTTCTGTGTCTGACAGTAGGTTTATAATGAGAGCTTTGTGCTACTTTTGGATTTCTTTTTGCAATATTACTAAGGTGAACTAATAAAGAGAAAGGCTTGCTCAGCCTGTGACGATGCTGTGGAGCTTCAACACATGATACCTCTGAGACCAAGCATCTCACAAGACTCACATAGGACTGGCTGAGTACATGCAAACAAGAATTCTAGTAATCCAAATATATATAATCCAAAGATGTTTGTCGAATGAATATACCGTCTCAAACTCAAAGGTTTGTGCAAATCACCCACTCTCAGGAAGCATGAAGAAACACTGATAGGTAACAGATTCACTCACTGTGTCTAGTGGCGCATCTTTTTTTTATGCTAAAGCATCTGTGAGACTCAGCCGACCACAGCCTTGATTTAGGATGTCAATACTCATGTTCTCTTTTATTTGGTGCTGACTAGTATGACCTAAAATAACAAAAACTGGCATAGGCATTCTGCATCTGGTCCTTCTCTATTCAGCTGTCTTCATTTCAGCCAGAACTTAAAAATAACAAAAACAACTTTTCTTTAAAAGGACATGTTAGCCGTTTTGCCTCTATATACGGTTACTTTTCGGATGGTTTTAATCTGGTGGATAAGGTCAGCTAGATCCTGAACCTATATATTTTAAATGTTCTGCTCTTTAGTTGAAAACTATTCATAATTTGTGTTGTGTTCACACAACTATGTGCAAGCTCTGCGCTGTGCTGATGACAGTAGTTTATCTGCAATTCTCTTCCCACCATTCTGTTATCCTAGCATTTTTTCAGGTTGCTGTTTTATATAAATTTGACTCAACAGTGTTTTTCTTGGCTATGCAAGAGGTAGCCATCCAGGAAGCAGAGCCTTATTGCAGGACCTCAGCTGACATTGTAGATGATGCTGAAACAAAAGTACTGCAGTCAATGAAACAGAACCATATTGACTGGAGCTGCAGAATAAAATCCCTGAATAGACCCAATGCAAGATCTCATATTAGAATATAGATACTAATTCGGGGAAYGTGGCTGGTATGGACTGGTTATTCCATAAGGCTCCAGGCTTCTACAGCAGTGACATAAAAAATACAATCCTAACAGCGAAGCAGATGCTCTTCAAAAATAATTTTCAAAATTGCTAGCAACAAAGCTAAAAATTCCTCAGAACCAATGGAAATTTCCATTTAATATTTAAACCCAGGGTTTGGTTCTGGACGAAGCAGTTATTCAACACCCCACAAAACCGTGACTAAATCAGATTAAGGGTAATTGTGCCCAAGCATCTAATGGACTTATTTAAACAGCACAGCAAAACAGGAGGGTGTTAGTTCGGGGGTTTTTTTTCTTTTTTTTTTCAAATTGTGCTAATAAAATCTTAAGAAACCTTTTATCCCATAAAAGGTTATGTTTTCATACATGTTGTTTATGCTTTCAAAAGGGACAGTATGCAAGTCCCGATACTTCATCATATAGGAAGCACTTAAAACATCCAGGGCTGCCTCTGAAACAAGCTTTCAAGAGCAAGAAGTTTTGCCAATCCCATTTGAATTTTTCTTGAGAAAAGTGCTCTTTTATTAACACCCTCCCCTTTCCTGGAGTGGGTAAAAATGGCCTCAGTATTCTCATGGGAAAAATGAACATTCCCCCAAAGCTTTGGAAGATATAGCAAAAAACAGTGCTTCTTGCCAAGAATAAAATTGAGCAAGTCTGAAATGTTTAGAGCTTCTGATTAAACCTTCAGTGGTATGTTTCTCTTAGACAAAGCATTTGTCATAAGTAGCATGTCTGCTAGAGTATGATTTATGCCACTGGACTGAAATTGGCTGAATAATTTATGCTGTTTATTGTTCAGTAAAGATTTTTCAAAAAAAGTAGAACAAGCAGCGTGAAAAAATGGGAGACAGACAAAAGTATATATTGAGGAATGTTGGTAGTTTTAAGGAAAAAAAAAAAAAGTTATTTTCTACATTTAAAGTTAATAAAGTGAATCTAAGGGGAAAGCACACCTTACCGTACGGACAATTCTAATAGGTGAACGTTGTCAGCATTTTCAATGAAACCAATTGGCTAAGAAAAGCTGCCAAATAGGTGTGAAATGAGGTGAAATTACTAGAGAAACACTTTCTTTTAAGGTACTTTGCTTTGTTCCTTGCAGTGCCTTGCAGCAAAAAATTTAATTTAAATACTGAAAATGAAAAGGCAGCTATATTGATTTAAATTTGCTAAGAAAGTCTCAGAATCTATTTCCTCTTTCTCAGAATAAGTATATAATGTATATATAAAGACGTACATGTGAAAAATAGATATTACATATATAATACCTTCAACTTTTCTACTCTTTATGTGTGAATCACAGTTTGTTAGAACCTACCACTATGTGTATTAGCATAAAACRCATAACTTGAATTGTCAGTTTATAAAATTTTCAGAATGTATGATTATGGTTCTGCTCTTACTCTAAATTTTTACACAGCTTGTATGATTTATTTTATCTGTTGAAACACCGGTTTTATGTTAACACATTTTTTTTCCCTTTTTAACACATAAATTTAATACCCTGAGCCTATTGCAGAGGCAGACTTGCGGACAAAAGGATGGATGGATGGATGGATGGGTGGGTGGGTGGATGGATGGGTGTGCAGAAGCAGCGGGGGGGAAAGCATGTGGCTCAATTCAGCTGAAAGTGTTTCGCTGGTAACTCACTGTATACTGTGGCTAAAAATATTTGAAATGTTTACAGGCTGCATAATATATATGTTTGACATATTAAAGCAGACTCCTATCAGCTGCTCAGTAACCATTCCAGTGAAACTCCTTAAAAGAAATCAAGCAAAATCACAGCCACCAGTCTGCTGTGCTGTTTCTAATTTGAAGGCAAATTCATCTCTGACACACAGCAGATTCCATGCAGGTGGAAGCAAGCCCCTCACTGCTCTTCTCTCTGCCAGTCAAATTATGTCATCAGTGAAGGATCACTGGTTTTTAATGATACGGTGGCCTCCATACTGAGAAGCAGGTCCTCGCAGAGCAATATGCATAGCCAATAAAATGGCTGTCACCAAATTACAATTGACACTTAACATCACTAAATCTGCAGTGTAATTCCTTGTGACAGTTGTGTAGGTATATTAGAAGAAAATAATTTACTTCAAACCCAGCATGTAAGACACATTTTCCTGAGTGTAATTCATGTCACATTTACAGTAGCCAAAGCAAGCAGTCTCGAGGCAACCTTAATCTGGGAAGAGATCATAGATACTAACATGTTCATTGAAGTATGATTATTTATGCGTGCAATAAACAAAGCTAGAGCAGTTGTTCATTGTAGGTTTTAATTGTTATTGGGGATTTTAATTGTTATTGGGTTTTAAATGAATATTAGCCTCTTTTGCTTTAGGGATTAAGAAAACTATAAATACAAAGCAACATTTCAAATGGAAACCTGGCATCGGCTGGAAACATCTCGACGTTTTTCTGGACCAGAAGCCAAATACAAGCATATAATTCCTTACTTCCCCTCCTTGCTCTCCCCACATAACCAATTGCTGTATGTGAATTTGGATGACTGCATGCTTTAGCATGTATTACAGCATTAGCATACACTATGGGCATTTAACTCCAGAGATGCTGATAGGTACGGGGAGCATCCACACTGCAGTGGACTTCCATACCTCTTCTTCCTCTGGGTGATAGTGTTGTCGAACAAAAGGTAGGAAAGACAAAATCATTCTCCTCTGGCTTACCTGTTTTGATACATTCACCCAGAGCAGATTTGCGGGGACAACCTGCTCTGTCCTTATAAGCGTATATAAATGTGACAGAGTTAAAGGTCTTCGCTCCTCAGGATGAAGTGGTTTGAATGCCTGGCGAAATGGGACTGCAAAAAATTCATTCCAACTTTGTCTCCAGGCAATTCACCTTTGGCCCAGTGATGATATGAGTCTTTCTGCTGATGGGGAAGGTATAATAAGTCAGGTCAGGCAGTCTTCAGCAGGCAGAGGCCTATTTGTTAGCAGAACGAAGCAGGTGTAGCATTTTGTGCTAGATTAGCTCATCCCAGCATGAGAATTACCTTACTGGAAGCCCTCAAGGTTACACATGAAATATATGAGGCGGGTGCTCCTTCTGCAAACGGCCCCTGTGTACAGGTAAGTGGGTTTATTTTAAAAACCCAAACATGAGAATATGAATCAAGGGGTGTGAATTTTCCCCTTCTTACACACCAGCTGAAAAATTGCCTGCAAATGAAAAGGCTGCCGAGGTCTCCGTTCACGTGGTTGCCCTCCTACGCTGCAACGCATCAGACCAACACGAGGGTGTCCCTCTTGTGCCATCCTTTCCTTTACAAACCATCAGACAAAAACTGAACGCAATTAGAGGCCAGCGTTCAGAGCCCCTTCTACTTTGCCTCATCAGCTATCAGACATGAAAAATTAATCAGGAAAACAACCAAAAAAAAAAAAAAAAAAAAAAAAAAAAAAAAAAAAAAAAAAAAAAAAAAAAAAAAAAAAAAAAGGGTGCAGAGTGCAGAACTCCTCCATCCTTTCCAAACAAATCTGAGCAAATGCCCGGGTCTTTCAGCAGCTTCCCAGAAGTTCAGCACATCTCCCGTGAGTGACTGTGCCTGGGAAAAAGGTCACTCTGAGGGTATGGGTTTGCTGTTGCTGCTCCCACCCCATGTCAGTGGAGACAAGGGGCATCCTCAGCCCACCCAGCTGTTGGTTGGAAACCCTTTGGCGTGCACCAGATCAGCAAAGATGACCCAGAAATATTCTCCGCAGCCACTGACCCTTGAGCACCCCAGTGTCAGCAAAGGAGTGGTTGGGTTTTGGCGGGGCTCTTTTAGGACTGCAGCTTTCGGAGCTTGTGGAAACCATATGAGAGCGGTTCCTCAGAGGGCAGTGGCTGACAATGGCAATCCTCGCCATAGCATGGGATTCCTGTATTTCAGTGAGGCTGCCTGGTGCTGCAGCCTGACATGGCTGTCGGCGTAGGCAGCAAAACAGAGGACTCCATGTGTTTTGAAATTAGAAAACAGTGTGGGAAGTGGTGGTGGATTTTTTTTTCTGTCTAGACGGGCAGACCTGCTTCAGGAAATATTGCTGTCTCCTAACCATCTCTGGAAAGACCTGGCTCCATGGGAGTTAGAGTGGTGGCATGAGTTTGGGAAGAGTTTTATTTTTCCTTCCAGCAAATCACTGGAACAATTTGACAACGCTGATTCTGAAAACAATTTAAGTGGCACAGAATTACAAGTAATGGCACTTTGCAGAAAGTAGTCCTCAGCTCTCAAAGTCAATACCCACCAGGGTCCAGATGTAGTAACTTTTATGGAGCATTGCATACCAGAGGAGGCTTTTTTTAATCTGCTGCCTTTGTTGTGTTGAACACAATAGCCCATTGTATTTAAGATTTCATTATAACAGTTATTTTACAGCTGGCTCCACAAACTATCTATGAGCATCTCTTTGGAGCTTTTATAATTCAAATAAGTCAATGCTCCATAATTTACCTGCTTTTTCAGAGCTGCTGAGCAACTGCAACTGGTATTGAATCCAATATACAAAAGTGTCCAAGTGATATAAAGAAGGTGAATTTCATTATTTGTCTGAATGCAGTTTGAAAGTTTCCTCTCACAGAGGTTGCACTGCAGAGACATTTGCAAGGGGGGCTGTTTGTGGATAGCAATACCAAAGCTGTGCATCTGCAGCACTGGCACTGAAGAGGCTGTCATCAATGTGAGAAGGCCAAACCCTGCTAGAAAAGAGCTACAGAAGCACATCCCTGCTTGGAAGGCTATTTATTCACATGCCTACGGACTAAACACAGGTGTGAAGCAGGAGCCGGGAATGAGATGAAGGGAAACAAAAAGGCAGAGTGATATGAACATGTACCTGGAGCATCCGCCTGGAACTTGTCACTGCAAAGGCAAAAGAAAAATATCATGAGCCAGAGAAAGATTTGGGAAGTGCACTTGAACATGAATAATTTAGCAGTCAATAATGAAATGCACTGTAATCTTTAGCAATAACTGAAGAACTTGGACTAAATCCTTAATAAACTCTTTATAAAATGCTACAATCCAGTTTAGAAAACACATATTCATCTTTTTATTGGCGTAGGCTTGTGGATATCCTGGCAAACACAAGCAAAGTGATGCAAAAGCTTAAGTGACAGCAGGTGGAATCTAATCTCTCTGCCTTCCCGTGCTGCCAAATAGGGTCATATCATCGCTGCCTTCCAACCTGAGCTGATTTGTCACACAACACATGGCCTATTACCTCATTACCTTGCAAGCCTCATTAGCAGAATTTCTACCCTGAAGATATCTTCTTCAGTTGCTGAGATTAGTAACGTTGCAAGTGAAACTTGGGAGATCTCTGGTAGGAATACTCTCTTTCTGAAGAATGTTTATCGTCGGCTGTCAGGGAGAGAGTCTACTGTGCATATACATGTATACACAGGCTGTCATTGCTTCTCCAGCTCTAATTTACCTATTTAAAAATTGTGAAAACCCATAAATGCTCTACTGAAGTCACTGATTACACAAAACTGCTTCTGGCCCACTCCCCAAATCTCAGTAAAACAACTTGTCCCACACTTAGCCAGTATAGCATCTTGCTCTGTTTGCCCCTCTTCCTTCATATTTTACAATCAGATTGCATTCCCTTTGCAGCCTACTATGCCTGACTGGACCTCGTGAAAACAAAACTGCTCCAACATGAGCTCCTATTCTTATACAAGTTTAAATGTGGATGGTGGGTGGGAGTTTTAGCCTGCTGTTGGTCTACTGTGCAGAGTTCTCTGACTTTCCTGTACCTCACGTTGAGTTAGTGACAGCAGGTGGCTTGCTTTGGGATGCTCAGTTTCTGCGGCCTTGAAATTACAAGACTGGTCTGAATTTCCTAACTGTTCTGTGTCTGTTTCTCCTAAAAATAGCGACACATCCTATTGGACAGTACTTTCACATCATTGAGGGAAATGGCACTGTTTCCCAGAAGATATTGAAAACTTGCCAGAGACAGGGTACACGTTAGAGTAACAGAATTTGAAAAACAGGGGAGCATAGCTGACTGTAGTATTAGAAAAGTTTGTGTTTCTGCTCACACTTACAGGACATGGGGGACAAACAAATTATGCCTCTCTATATAGACTTAGGGTCATGAGTTTGACTTCATCTCTAAAACTTCCCTGGAAGTTCAAACTAGTTTTTCCAACTCTGCAGTCAGAAATGGGCATAACAAAGCCTACTAGTTCTACCAGTTCTACTAGTCTTACCAGTTCTACTAGTCCTACTAGCAGTCTAGGTTATCCCTGCTCAGCCCTGCAGTCCTGCTTCATCAAGTAGCCTTATAATAACCTATTTTTATTTTGATGTAAACATCAAAACAGATTTTAGAGGCCAGTCATCTGATTCATCAGATATCACATGAAAAACAGGCTTGAGTGCAATCTGAGTAACCAAAGGAATATCATGCCAGACAAACTGGCAGATCCTTTGGAAAAGATAACTGACTCGCTTGGACAAAAGAAATGAGATAAATCACAACTAACCAGGCTTCAACAAAGTACCTGACAGTGTGATGTGTAAAAATCAGTGGTGAAGCCGGAGGGGCTGGAGCTGGCGTAAGAAACACTGCTCTCTGTTGAATGCAAAGACTAAAATGGTTTAAACTGAATTATTGTTTTGGAGGGAAGTTGTTACTGAAGTTTCTCAAGATTCTTTCTTAGGAACAAACCTACTTAAAACTCTCATTAAAGTTTAGAGAAAAAAATCGGCATGTGGTGATAACATGCTTTGGTGGCATCTTCAATACAGAGGGAGAATGAAAGATAATTTTGAAAGATTTGCATGACCCTGCATGCTGCGGTGAGAATAATGGGATGAAATATGGTAGGAGAAGATGTGAGGTCACAGAGTTAGGTGCTTTCACCACATCCCAAATAAGTCCATTCAGGGAAAAAATACGGCTACGTGTTGAAGTTTATGTATACCAGACAAAAATTCTTTATACATTATATTGTCGAATTTTTACAGAATGTTCCTGTGTTACAGTCAGGAGGAGATTGCATTGCATTAATAAGTGGCACCAATTGTGCCCTGGAGTATAGCATGGCAGAGAGAGGGGCAAACCCAAGATTTGGCCTCGGCCATCGCTGTTCTCTTTACAACTCACTGCAATCTGCAGTGCATTTTCGAAATTCAGAAGCTGTCATTCCAGCAGCAATGGATAAAGGTTCTTTATACTCTTTCTCTCATCCTACTGGGTTCCCACATTAACACAAGCTGGAATTTGGCACAGAGGGGCTGCTTTTTGCAGAGATGCTTACATCTATTTTAGGAACATCTGCTGTAATAAAAAAAGTGTGGCACATACTCCATGACTTGCCACATAATCCTCATGTGGCAAATAACTGAATATAAAATAAATCTGACAAAACTAATAAACTACAGCAATGCCAGGAATAATAATCAATAATATAACTCTGCTTTTAAGGGATGAAACATGAAGGTCACATTGTGGCTAATTGCAAACATTGCAACCCAAAACATCACAGCCCATTGTGAGACTATAATTTTAACTTCATGCTCAGTCAGATCACATCAATGGTATGAGGCTCAGTGACC
Source organism: Phoebastria nigripes (assembly GCA_035582835.1). Classification (NCBI taxonomy): domain Eukaryota; kingdom Metazoa; phylum Chordata; class Aves; order Procellariiformes; family Diomedeidae; genus Phoebastria; species Phoebastria nigripes. The sequence continues at coordinate 1,249,880 of JAYKAV010002821.1, read as the reverse complement.
TTCTGCTAGTTGGCCAAGATCTCAAACAATAGGCCAATGTAGCCATCATTATACCTTCTATCGTGGTGGCTATTAAGGCCTCTTTTTTTCTAAGAAGTCATCAGACAGTAATTGCTAATTGAAACTACATCACAAGGAAGTGAATTCTGATATCTGACAACGAATGCAAATATTTGACTTAAACACATTAAAGGCAATTTAATAATTAGGGATATATCTGTGGTGACATACATTAGAGGATGCTTTAAGACCTGTATGTGAAGAAAATCCAGACAGCAAGTTTCCAAGAAGTAATACTGCAGAATAAATGAATGTATTTTTGTGTCTCAGATCCTCTTGGCCTATCTTAAAATCTTGGGGATGCAGTTCAGCAAACAGAAAATGTTCACAGAAACTGTATGCACTCAACATAATAAATATTAGATGAACAATGCACCTATGTTTCTGTCTTTCACCCCTGTGACCTCTCTGACCCCTTAGAAAAAATAAAGTCAAGTCATATTTTCCTTCAGTTTTTACAGAATGTGCTCTGTACAGTATGGGCATAAGGGTTAGCATATATCTAATAGATAGCTGAATGTGTCAGATAGATGAATCAGCCTTCTGTGACCTGATGCTATAGTGAATTATTAGATTATATGATATAAAATGTTCAGACATCCAAGGAGTTTTTGACTATTCCATAGTAGCAGCGAAGAATGAGAGAAGTCTTTTGTCATTACTACCAGCTGCAAAAAAAATGGGAATCATACAGTATACACCTATTATTTTCTTGCATTCTACCTAGAGAATAGGAAGCATTAGTTATACGGTATGCGTCTTTTAAAATTTCCCATAAAATAGCTCCACACTGTGATGCCAGAAACATAATGATTAATTTTTACTTTTTTAATTTTCTGTTCTGCTATCTGCTCAGAAGTCATGAAGACAGCTTGGTCAGTTGTCAGCTAATAAAAGGCTGGTCAATTAATGCTACATGTTTTTTGTATACCATTGTATGTCTTGAAGGTGATGTTTGCAGTAACCTTTTTAGAAAGAACACACAGCTCCATGTTGATGGCCAGTTCTCTGTACCTGAGCACCCTATTCTGGATTTCTTTACACATCAGTTTTATATCTCACCGCAAAACTTCAGGATGGAGTGGGGGTTTCTGGAGTAGATAAACATCTCCCTATTCTGGCTCGATTGTAAGAAAAGACTTGTCAGAGGGAATGAGTAGATACCTAGGCAACTGAAACTCAAGGAAGACCAAAGGCAAAAAAATGAGCCAGGCAAGTAACCTCTTTGTGCATGCGTGCCTTGCAGTTCCCTCCCCTCTGCTGGCACTCGATCCTGCTCGCTGCTGAGCAGTTTGCTCTTATTCCAGCAAAATCTTGACATCTGCCCAGGCTTAAGAAAGGAAGAAAACCTGGTAAAGTCAATGGGGTGGTATTTACATGTTAAAATGTAGCCTGTAAGACTTAAAACTGGTTGTAAAATAAAGAATAATTTAAATCGGGCAACTGGATCCATGCCTTAACCTTCTCAAGTGAAAAATAAGGAATATCTTCATTATGAAATCCTTAACAAAATGCCCCCCAGGGTATACAGCAAGTCCAGAGAGCTCTTACATGCCATTGTGGGCATCTGCCTTTGAACTCTCAAACGGTCGGAGTGATGGGGGGTAGGAGAAGTGTGTTTCACTTGATGATACGTAATGTGAAATCTCACACAAGATCAGAATGGGGATCTTACTTGTGATAGTGTAAAAATCATCCAAAGGCTTAACAACAATAAAAAATTAGAATATAATCCTGAGAGATAGACATCTTTGGTTCTCTGTAAAAGAGTCCAAACTGGTACAAAAAAGAGTGTAAAGCCCATTTCTGATGGTGCAAAAGAATGTAGCTGGTAGGTGGGGATGAAGATGAAATGGAAATATTTAACATTTATTCCTCATAGAAGCTCTCTGTGAAGTGCAGGAAATCCTCAGACTTATTTTTTCAAAAAATTGAGGAGAGAATGGGCACACTTCTTTTTAACCTTATCCAGACTTTTCAAAATCCACGGGTTTTTTTGTCTCTTTCTTTTCCTAATAATTTTAGAATTGATTAGTCTTATTGCTCTTTCCTGCCAGTCTTGCTCTTCATTTCTATTGTGGAAGAGATCTTTGTGTGACGCAGGTAGTGCCCCGAGTGTTTGATCTTTGACCTCCACTCAGAGACTGTTTTATGTAGAAAAGCCCCGTGATTATTGCCATTACTTTCTTTAACCTACTTTTTCACCTTGAAGTGTAAAGGGTCACAGCTAGGGCCTGTCTCTTATTACAGTCTTTAGATGAAGCATATACTATGAAAAGAACTCTGTTTTTATTTCTTAGGAATTATGGCTTTCAAGCCTTTGAATTCCATGAAGATAATTACTGTTTTGGCCACCTTTTTGTCTGATATTTGATGCTGCTGAGTGGAATAAATTACCTATCTAACAAGGAGGGTTAATTGGTAGTTGCAAGCCAATGTGCATGCTCTCTGCTAACTCCCTTATTATTTTTCTTAAACCTTCACGTGAACTATCGCCCCGCAGACCGCCTTGTTGTTTTAACCCTTCCCCTCATAACAGCAGCTGCAGATGACTATTTAATTTCGATTATCCTAAACTGGACCAGGGTTTAAAACATTTATGTGCCCATAACTATGGTATTCGTAATAATCTGAGCCTATTGTGATGTGTGTAAAGGGAAGAGAGTGAGACTTCAGAGAACTAAATATTTTCTTTGGGTTTTTTTCTCATTAAGGTCCTTGAAACAGGCTCACCACCTGTATGGCAACAAGCAACAAGTATGTTACTTTATTATTATTATTATTAGTGTTATTAAATAATTGGAACTAAAAGTGCTTCGCAGAGGTAAAACACCAGTGCCAACTTCTGTAGATAATTGTTTAGCGTGAATGAAAGCTTTTTAGGAGCTTAGGTCTGGACAAAATGACCTAAAGTAGCTCAGTAAATGCCATGAAAAGTAAGATAAGCATATCAGAAAATGCRCTTGGGATGCAGGCTGCTGCCCGCATCGTTGACGTCATTATCTAATATTTCCATATTTTAGCAAGCGCCTGCCGTAGGAAGGGTGGATGGTCGGCAGTGGTTTCATGCTGCACAAAATGAAAAATGCCCCACGCTTGGGTGTTCTAATAACCATGATATTATTATAACAATTACAGCATTTAATATATGGGATTAGTCCTTCTGATAGCACCATTAGCCATCACTATACCCTGTAATAGGTGGCTTCATCTTTGTTATGACATGATCTTTCCTACTGTTTATTGACTTTTCAATGCAAGGGGGAGGGAACATTCCCAGCCCCCCAAACCTTTAAGAAGCTACTGTAAAGCTGTGGTTTTATTCTCAGCTGGAATGTTTAGAAACCCTCAGAGCTAAATACCTTGGTGTACTGCTTAAACACCAACAACAGCCTTATGGGGCCTTGCCCGACTTTAAACACATCTTTTTTTGTTGAGAATATTGCATTCTGCCACAATTCTGTAGGCTAACCCTGGGCTCACATTAAATATACCAGCTTCATTGAAGCTTACTGAATTGGACTGAGTTGCTTTTTGTTTTATTCTCTCTTTACTTCACCCCCGACTGAGACTGGACAGCCTTTCTTCTAGTGGAGCGTGCTTTAAAGCATCCCAAAAGAAGGGAAGGGGGTGGAGAGGCTGGGGGAGGGGGGCAGGCTGGTTCGTAAGGAAACCAAAAGGTGCAGCTTAGGCCCATAATTAGTCTTGATCCTTAGAGTCTAAAATATTTTAACGCCAGGTTTCTGATTGCAGCACTGCAAAGTGGATTTGGGAATGCAGAAAAGTAATTAGGTCTGTGCATTGAAGTGTGGAGAGCATTTAAAAGTGAATGGGTGGTTACTACATTCTTGGCAGGCTGTTTTTTATCTTTTCATGCTCCGCTGTTGTTAGAGATGATGGGTTTATTGCAGTTTTAGCACTTTGGAGGTGGCTGTGTTTTTCTTAACCAAGCCTTTCACTTTCTGTCTCTTAGAGGAATACTTGCGGCAGAAGGAAGAGCGAAGAAAATGTGAAATCATAAAAATAACGTCAGCCTGAAATCCCCCAAAATATTGTTCGCGGGAGCAGAACAAGCAAGAATAAACCACAGCCCTGCAACAGGCCACTTGCAAAGAATCCGGGTTTAATTAATGACTCATTCTGTATAGAACCAGCTGGAGACAATGGTCACCCCAAGGAGAAGAAAAACAAAACATTTGAATCTCTGGCGGGGTATGTTCACATTGTCATCTGTACAAACCACCATGCAGAAAGGGCTGGAACCATCAACCTGCTTATAACTCCTGACTGGTTTCCCAACATGGATAAAACCAGCACGCAAATGGTGGGATAGCGTCTGGGAATTAGCAGCCATGCAGCTACATACCCATTGCAACTCTTAATAAAGCATATTATTATTATACATTATTATTCTTAATAATACATATCATTAAGGATATATACACTTAAAATAACAGTATATACATTTTCTTGTTAAATGTATCATTTTTACAGGTCTGGCTGTTGAATTTGCCATTCAGAGGCTCATGGTTGCTGACCTGAAATAGTCGAAACTTTGTGTTTAAAAAAAAAAAGTTCTAAAAATGAGAGAGGAACCTGTGTGTTTCCGAAGTGGGAAATAGCTTCTCTGGCTCTCTCTGCTCTAACTGCAGACTGCTGCATCAAAAGGCTATGACAGAAATATGAGGAAATACTGGACCATAGAAAAATACAGGAAGGGCACTTATTAGCTCAGAGAAATTGCTTAAAATATTGGGAAGGATCTGCTGAGGTATAAGGAGAAGAACACATGGAAAGTGTACAATAGAAATCTGATAAACAGATAACCTTGGGGTACCATAATTGTATTTTTTATCAGATTATTCCTTTTAACTAATTCAGTTCTCTTTGTCGGGACTCAGCTGGTTTTTGAAAGATATTTTAGGTTTATTTTCTTTCTTTTTTTTTAATCAATTTTTAACTGATCTACTCTTTTTCTTCTATTCAGGTCACCTAAAAAATTTCATTTCATCTTTGGGTTCACTAGATATTTATTCACATAAAAGCTTTGTTTCATTTCCAGATAAGCGTTTAAAGGGGATCTAGTATATTTTTCTTCTCTTTGGTATGATGCCTGGGAAATGTTTTATTTCAGTTGGTCCTTTCTGGTAGGCAGTATTTGTTTCAGAGGTCTCTTGTGTATGTGAATGCATGGTAGAAGGGGTTCAGCTCTTGCAGGATGTACCTGCTACCTCTTATGTCTGTGGCGGGAGGAAAAACAATGCTCTTTTAAACATGTCCTAAAAGGTTGACTGCAACTGAGGAAGAAAGGACCTCTGTGTGATTTTGGGTTTGCAGATGTCTATTGGTAGGCTTTAGCTTTATAAAACCAATGTCAGTTTCATAAAATTTGAGATCTATCTCCTACCTCTGGGAGCCAAACTATCGACACCAAAGATCTTCCTATGTTCTGGAGAATGGGATGAAAGGGGGTGATTTTGGTCCATTTGGAATTAACATCACTAGTCAGGAGATCTCAGTTAGTGTGGCTTTAAGGTTTGCTGGATGACATTGGAAAACGATTTTCCTGGTTCCTTTGAAACGCATGCATCTGAAGTTCTTCTGCGCTTCTCCCTGTTGATTGCATGTCTGAATCTTTTATATAACTTCTGCATTGCACATATTACTTCCAGAAACACCAAGCCTTATGAAACAGGTTCCAGGAACGACGTTTAAGCGCTGGTGAAACAATCGTGACACAACACTTCCAGCTCTGAAACATCAGGTTTCGAAATACCATAACTGGAGAGATGAAAGAGAAATGCAGAAATGACAGTAAAACGTGAGGAGACCTAGCAGTATTCCACCAATTCCTGGGAATGAATAAAGCCCAGAAAGCATCTGCCTGGCGATCATGGAGGCGAGGGGAGTGTGCTCAGAGCAGGGGTACCAGCGCTCTGCAAAGAGGGACTGACTGCCCTTAAAGCTCCTCATTGCTTTTTTGAAGCTCGGTGTTACGTTCATTGGCCATGTTTCAACCTCGTCTGAACAGAAAAGGGGCACGTGAGTCTGTTTGGTCACCCCTAAGTCAGAGCCTACTAACCTCCAGCACACTATTGCTTCAGTATTTCCCATTTTATATATAAATGAACCAAAGTTCCGAGAACCACCATAACAAAACAGGTTTTGTTGGTCTCTGAACTTCATCTTCATGCAAATGATGTCCTGTTGCTGCAGTATGGAAAGCCAGATGAAATTCAGAGGTGGCTGAGGTCCTGGGTCTCCAAACAGCAGGAGCAGCAGCAGGACCAATAGTAGCAGCAGCAACAGCAGCAGCAGCAGTAGTAATAATTAAGAGCAACAGAACAACAAAACTTGTCACTTCTGCATTGTTTTTCCTGTTCCTTAGAGCACTGTAGATGCCACAAGTTTATTTTATCTATTAAAGCATCAGCAATGCAGTGCTYTCACCTGGCTGTGATTTGGTTGGGAAGAAGTTGGTACAAATTACAGTCCTGACATCATCAGGGTCGTAGGAGTTGAGGAGAACTTTCTGACACAGGCGTGTTGGAGAGAGGGAGGAGTGTGGTGATGGAGCAACRCAAGGGGTGTGCTGAGATCTGCATTTCTTGGTCGTATGGTAGTGACCTGTGCACCAGTGTGGCTGACCTCCTTCACGACTCCAGGGACAAGCCTGCATGTTCCTTGCGATGAGGTTACACATGGAAAGAAACAAAGACGAGCGTGCAAGCAGGCTGAGAATCCGTGCCCATCAAAGGGAAAGACCCAGGAGCAAAGAAACTGGAAAAGACGATGGTTGTGGAGGGGGAAATGACCATTTATTTCTTACACCAATCAGCGTGATGTAGCATGTGTGAAAACTTGCTTGATACTCTCTGAGCAGACGTCAGTAAAACCTAGGATCATGTCAGCCTTTCCGTCCCATGACAGCTCACACCTCCGGAGGCCACAAAAGCCCAGCAGAAACGCGTGAGAAGGAGGTTAGGCACTTCAGTAGAGCCAAAAGCCAGTTCCCTTGACTGACTGATAATCTATTGTTACTGATGTTTGAGTTTGGTACCAGGAAAAGAAAAACAGAATTAAGAGGGAGAGTTTGCTCAAATGGCAAGAACAAAAAAAAGACAGCAAAGGAATAGCATCCATTTAGAAGCACTTGAAGAGAGCATGCCTTACACCACACTGGAGGTCTGCATCGGCACTTTGTTCCGATGCTGTTGGGATGAAGGTGCATGTGCCTGACGTGGCAATGTCCTGGAGGGTTCCCGCTCAGGTTTCACTCACTTTTATGTACAAGCAAAAAAAAAGGGGTTAATGTATTGAAGCACATCAAAGAGCGCTTCTTCAGAGCTCTGTGCCTATCCTGACAAGCCAGGTTCCCCAAAAGTGGTGTACCAGAGTGATCATATGCCACCTTGGGTACACAGGACAGATCAAAGTCCCCCTCGGTGACACAGGCTATGGATGCAGATGTCCCAAACACAAAATTCCTCATTTTTTGCAAGGCTCAGAACCCAAACCCAGAGTCTGATTTCACATCTTGCCTTTAGCTTTACATCAGCCGGAGCCAAATCCCAACTCGCAGCACTGCTAACCTTGGAAGAATCAGGCAGTATATCTGTATTTTGCAGGGGCAGCCTGTTTGATGTTTTTTAAGGAGCCGTATGTTTTGTATTATATACAACAAGTTATAGAATAGCTGAAATAATTTATCATTTTCTTTTAACTTCAAAATTAAAAAATGTCTCATAAACAAAACTTAGGGTGTTAATTTAACTTTTATATGACACAAAATGTGACTTAGGATAATATTTTTAAATTAAATGCACATTTGTACGTAAATATTATTTTGTAACCAGGTGGTTCAGAATAATGTTCAGCTTTAGATTGCTCAGTGTACTTATTTATAGAACTTTTCTGAATTGTGACATCTGTTAAAAATGAGTGATGTTAAAATAAAATAGCTTTAGGAATGGTAAACTTTTTAAAGTGATGGTTAATTAAGGAAATGAAATTTATTATACTTGTGATAACAATCACTAAGCTTAAAAAATCTGAAACCCTTCTTAGCATACATAAACTCTGAAATGTTTTGAAATAATGCAGTAGCACTTTTCCAATGCCTGTTGTTTGAATTATTTCTACTGTAAAAGCCCAGGTATGAACTGGGTTCTGAAATTTTACTTGGAAATGTTACGAAAGGGAAAGTATTTTCTTATGCTATTTTATGTCAATGTAGAAGTGGCATTTGTAAGGGGGTCAAAACAGAGCTAGAACTTCCAAGAAGCCATGAGTTTCCCATAATTAAAGAACTTTCCTTACCATCTAGGTAGGAATCCTAAAAATTATTATTTCTTTGTGCAACCTCATAGATTTGCCTGAAACTACCATAATCATGACAGATTGGTTGCCCTTGCAAATTCTGTTACAGCATCAATGGAATATCTTCTGCAAAATGGTCGTCATCAGGTAATAGTAACTCAAAAATCTGAAAATAAAAAAGAATATATCTTTCCACTCTTGCTTTTAGCTATTTCTTCAACCTGACAGTTGAAAGAAAATCAAGTTTCATTGATGACTGTCATTAGCCTAGGATGGCTAGATCGCAGTTTTGTGACAAGTTTCAGAGAAGTCCCCCAGAGAACTTCTATTTTCGCTAAGATGCAGAACCTGAAAAAATATCTTCTCACTCTTTTTATTTTCTATCCCTGCTCGGCAACTCTCCGAGTCCCATGAGAATTTCTCTGGTTTCTTCTGTCAAAATCTCGGGAATCTGCTCTTCTTTGCCTTTTTTGACTTCCTCACATGCAGGGTGCTATATAAGTGTAAAGTATGATTATTTCTTTAAGAGACATGAACAGAAGTTCCAGAAGACTGACTCTCTTAGAGCCTTTCACAAGGGTTTGGTGAGGATGAATTAAGTGCTTTTTTTTCATCTCTAAAAGAAAACAACCACACAAATAAGGAAGTGATTCCCACATGACCCTGCCTCCACAAACGCTCCTAATTGTGAAATAATTAAAAAATAGTATTTCCTGTGATTTGACCAAATCCAGATCTAGCAAAAATACGGAATTACCAGTAGCATTGAAAGTAAATTCTATAATTCAATTTTCATGCCAACAGTCAGACAACAGGAGAAACAGCTTGCTGTTGGAAGTCTAGAAGTCAGGACTGATATCTGGCTAGAGGGTATGCTGGTGCCCAGCTACTCAAACCGCAGCATCAAATCAACGCCATTAAGGACATGGCATACTCCTGACAGCATCCCTGATCTTGAAACTTCCTGGACCACATTTGTAAACCACACTGAAATCACTGCCTTTTGAACATGCTTAAAACCACAGAGTTGTTAAGATCTTTCTGGAAAAGGAGAGATTTAGGTGTATGCTTAAACGATTTTTTGAATTAGAGCATAATCATGAAACTGGATAACGAAATTATTTCATTGCTGAGAAGAGGCATAGGATTGCACCACCAAAGGGAAGGCTGTATTTCATCTGCACGCGTCAATGATGATCAAATTAACAGCCTAGGTGTTGCAGGGTACTGAGTGGGCAGACTGTATGTTATCTGAAAAAAAAAACACAGAAGTCACCAGAAAAGTGTGCTGACCAACTGCCTCCTTAAACTTCATGTCTGTTTTTCCTTCCCTTCTTCATCCATTTCACTTATATATTTTCTATTTTTATTGGATCAAAAAACAGCACAATGTGGTGACACACCACAAGACAATGTATTTTTTATTTTCAAATTTCTTGTGACAGACCCTGCTTTAATTGACAGTGGCATAAGTCATGGCTAAGAATTAATTGCTTAGTATTTGCGCTGAGTAAGAACAGAGTGCTCAGGATCAAATTCATCAGCATTAAGACTTTTAGCAGCCACCTTTTTTTAATCATGTCTTTGACAGTTCAGTGGCAAAATCGTTAAGAGATGTGTGGAAGGACTGGGATTGATAAGGTACATCTAAAGCCAACCAGTTTATTTGCTTTAATTTAATTGTTATTGCCCTTGTCACAAGTTAGCTGTGAAATATTAAAATAGTATAAAAGTTTAAGTAAATGTCAGCATCAAAGGAATCCCAGCCCGTGATTGACACAAGATACTTCCCTTGCGTGACTTTCACTTCGCAAACAGCAGAAAGAAGAAAACCTCTTGAGAATGCTGGCAACTCCTATAACTCAGAGCAGCCGTCAGGATTCTCCAATTTAAACTGGAACAAGATCAGCACTAAATTAAGAGAGGAGCAAAGGTGGTTTACAGCTATCTCATTCCCACCCCTGAGCCTCGCTGAATTCCAGTCGGTTGCAGCCTGTCGCTGGTTTTGATCTTTTTTCTTCTGGCTCTGCTTTTTAAACTAATTTGCAGCCCGTTGGCAGGGAAAGCCAATGGATATAAAGCCCCATTCCTGACTTTTTTTCTCCTCGATCCTTAATTCTTCATGCAACGTTACCAGGCACAGGGAATATTCCCAGCACAGGTGCTGCCAGGAGCAGGACAGCTTCTACACCACTAGCAAAGGATGCAACGGGTAAAATAACCTGGGCTGAAATCAAAAGTGTTCTGAATTTGTGATATCCACCCACCCACATGCATCGCGCCCTCAAAGCTCGTTTTACCAGCTTATACAATGCTTTATTGTACAAGGCTGAGCCCAGGCGGTGGCTTCGATAACTAGAAACAGAGTTAAAGGCAGGATGGTGATATCGCGTCTTGACTTCATTTTTTTATTTGCCATTACTGTGCAAGGCAACTGTACAATCAGCCTTGAAGTTTCTATAATACAGGGCAGCTCAACAGCATTGCGTGCAGTGGCAGCAGGACAATAACCATCCCTTCTGTTGTCAGCTTTGTGGTCTGATCATAGCAGAGCTGTAGGCTGGGTAAAATGCCTGTTTACACTTGAAGTGCAGATGAAGAATGACCTGGAGTGTGCACTTACCTTTTAAAGAGGTGATAACTTATTATTCTAATGATAAAAGGTGATTTATTTGGATATTTTTCATCAGCTGAAAATAAAGTTATTTGTTTCCTTAATATTTACTGGGCTGGGAGAGACCTGTGCATTAGCAAGCTACTAGTTGCCAAAAATATTTGCTACTGAATGCAAAAAACAAACCAGATTAAATCGTACGTGTCTATTCAAAATGAATTGCACATCAGCAGGGTTTTCTTAGGATGAATGAGCTTTAGCTTTAAGTTGGAAAAGGAGATCAGCTCTCTGTATGGAAAACTGCTCATCCTATTCTCCATTTCTCAGTTTAATATCTTACCTGTCAGAGTTCGTGTCAGTCATTTTTGCTGTTTAGTCCCGTTTACAGAGGCTGGGACATTATTTGCATGGGGAACCCCTAGGACCCGTTACTGGCACATATGCTTCGGCAAATGGAGGCTCTTTGGTTGGTTCCGATGGCAGGAGAGAAGATGTGCGAACAAGCCCACGGCAAAGCTGGTATAAAGTTTGAGATAAACAATCAGATTTAACCACCCCTTGTTTACTCCTAGAGCAAAAAATGTCATTTTTTAGATTCTGTATTTTTTCCTGTAATCTTTACAAGTGATCTTTCTGTTTTCACTAAGTGAAAAGATTAAAAAAAAGCAAGGATATGTGGGGAGATGAGGTGAATCATATAGAGCCTTTCATGTACGTTATGCCCCAGGTGTGTAATACAAAATGCTTTGCGGAGCAAGCACTTCAGATTTGGATTTCAGTGTGAAGGCTGCACATGCATACTTTACTGAGGGTTTTAAACTCCCCGTTTCAAAGGAAAATTATTTAAAGCTTGGGAATACAGCAACATGTTAGCCTAAGGTTTAAAGAACTGCCATTCCACATCAGTAGATGGAGATTTGGCCTTTGGTCAAAGACTGACTTGTAAATAACCTATTCTTCTATTATTATTTTTTAAACTGTTTCTGTGACTTTTATGTACATTTCCAGAGGGTATGATCAGTTAGGGTTCCCGTTTTTTAAGAAGGCTCCATCAGGACATTTACTGACAGTAAACACCAGGGTATTTCAGATTTGAGAAGCTGTCCTGAGGCACTGGGTGACCTGATCCCTTAATCCATTTTGGAGGACTGTACTCAGCTAACACACCATTTATTTTATGTATTCTCTCTGCTAGATTTACTTTTATGTGGGTTTCTTTTGTTCAGATCCCCTGCCTTACTCTGACAGAAGCCAGTGAAGTTTTGATCAGTACAAAATCAGGATATATTGAATCCTTTTGCATTTGAAAGATGGTGTCTCTGCTTAAATCGAACCTATGATTCATTCACAGCTGATGTAGAGTTTTATTGGACCTTGGGCGAGCAGTGCCTCTATCCCATGCAGTCCGAGGAATGCACATCTGCCAGTCCCATTAAAACATCAGGCTTTTGCAGCCTTTCCCACTACCAACCTGCATAAAACTTTAGGACCGCACAACTGCAATAATTCTTGCTTGTATTTAATATGAGAATAAATAAGTGAATATTAAATCTCAGGAGAATATTTTAGTAATTATTATGCAGTAGTTTCATAGAATGGTTTTGCCTGATGACAGACTTAAGTTCAGGTAGCTGAAGCTATAGTATGCAAGATCTGCTTTATTGAATGTTAATTAAAAGCAGATATATGAACCTTTCTGTTACTTATGACTGGTGCTATAGAGGGCAACAGAAACACAGGTATCAACAGAAAGCAAATTTATTTTTAGATATGGTGTTAAAGTAGCTAACTCAGTTTATTGCAGCGTTGCCACTCTGCTATCCCCCTGCAAATCCTGTGCCATAGTTGGCAACATAAGTGGTATTATTTTGGATTTATACTGGTGTTACTGAGGTGGTATTTGGCCAGAGGTGTGTATAAATCAGGCAATTTGCTATAATCTAGTGTAAGGGAAAGTCTGTGGGTTTGTTCAGCAGCTGAGTGAGGCTGCACCAAGAACGGTCTTATCAGCATTCAGCATCAGTAGGAAGAAAAACACCAACCTGTGAGAAAGCAATGAGTACTCTGAAAGGGAGAAAAGGGATTTCTTAAGCGAGCTGAGGATTTTCTGGTTCTTCTGTCACTCTTCCTTTTCCACCTGTAAACTGGATCCCCATCCCAATCCACCAAAAGATTGGCTATCACTATATGCATGTAGCTCCTCTTAATTTTGGCGGAGGCTGTACGCATGGAGGAAGTGAAGGTTAGACCTCCGCAAGAGTTAATTGGCATGAAGGGCTCATTACCTGGATCAGGGGCTGTTGTCAGTCATGCCTCCCTTGGCCATGGCTGTTTCAGCCAGTATTTACTGCTCTGTAAGCAGCTAACCTGCACGGGTGTGCGGTTTGTTCATGTCTCATCCAGTAAAAATAGAGACAGACAAAAACTGTGCTACTGACAATGAATAAAATTTGCCCAGTTGCTGTGGGAGGCCCCCAATGCAACCGTGGTAGTTACATACTCATATGTAAGAAGCAGATAGATGGGAATTACCGGCTTTGTCATAAAGCTTTGTTCTGTGGTAGATGCACGGTGAAGGCTGTTAAAGCTAAGTATTTCCAGGTGGGATGTTTATATATGTGATACAAATCTCTCCGATTGTCTTTTAGACTCATCTTGGTCTTTACCAAGCTGCAGAAGCCCATATAAAATTTGAAATTAGACCGTCATTTGCTATAGCTCTGTTACATTCAACAAAGGTTGATGGATTAAACTTTCAAGTGGTTCTAATCTGTCCTAATTAGTTCGCCTCTGTATGGATATGTCTGGTCTGGCACCTGGGAAAGCACTGAGGACCTTCATTGTGAACATGCTCTTCGCCTACAAGCAAGGTGTTTAATCACATCCACACCTGAGGTAATACCTGAACAACTTTGCCAAATCTGCCCATGCTTTGGAAAAAAATAGAACGGTTATTGTTCATGAAAGGTCTCATCTTTGGTAGCTCTGCTGGCTGAGGTCATCCAGGTAGGCATGGAAGAGCCATCGGCAGTTCAACTTTACCCAACTTTCTACTAATGAGGTTCTGACCTTCTGATCTTCTCTTGAATTGCATTTAAATATTAGCTTGGTTGCAGGGAAAAAGACCCTTGTCTTCTTCTGCCACCATTCTCTGTGAAAACGGTGCTAAAGAAGCCCTTTTCTTCTGGGATGTTTCTGTGTTGAGTTCTTCAGACCTTGCTGACTGATTTCCCATTGTGGCCAAACAGACACTGCAGATTTGAGTGAATATGTCTCCAGCAGTTGGTTTGCTCCCAGTTACTGTGGTACTCAAATGATACATGGTCATTTGTATATGTATGCTCATATAGTCATTTATACAGTGTGTTTGTGAAGTAAGAAGGTATTACTACTCCTACGTTCTAGATGGAGAAATGAAACACGAGCTAAGAGATTTGCCCCAGGTTAATCACAGAGGTTGTAGCAGTTCCAGGAACTGAATCCAAGGCATACTTTAATATCCTAACCACTGGGCTATCCTAACCTAGCCAGGTCAAAGCTGGAAGCTTCATCTGAATGCAGTGTAAACTGGCAAATATTCAATACATCACATTAATTCACTAGCGCAGCTTCTGGTTCATCATCTCCAAAAATAGTTCTCACTGAAGAAGCCCTTATGTTTTATGATATCCTTTGTATATTAAGATATCTGTATTAAAACCTTCATCTATCTCAACGTATAGTTATTGCGTAATTCTTAAATAGCACTTTTTTCACCAAGTATGTATTATGTCTTCAATGACGGAATGAAATTGTATAATTCTGCAATACAGAACGATTATGAGAGTGACAATGTGATCAAGTAACTGCACCATGCCCTGTGCTGTTAGCATAGTGCAGTAGACCTGAGATCAGGGTAATATCCATTTGCTTGAGTATGTCAAAGTTAACTTGGATGGGGACTAGGTCACATTTAAATGACAGTGTGCAGCACACAGTTGTTTAGCTCGTCTAGCAAAGGGACCAGGACAATGTAGGAGCCTAAAGCATATTCACAAAAATCACCAGGGAGGAAAAGATCCCAAGTTTTTGCAATTGCTGTTGAAAATACAATCAAGAACTACATTCTAGGTGCCATAGAGAACTGGGCTTGGCAAAGAGCACRGTGAAACACTGCTCCCAGCTTTTGAAAGTCGGTCCACTTGCTTAGACTCCAGAGCCTACTTTTGAACCACCAGTTTTGTGAGCATTGTCCCATATCTTCAGCCAACAAGTACAGCATAGATATTACAAGAAGTTCCTTCCTTCTACCATGGGTTATCGCACCCGTAAGAGCACTGCAGGAGAAAGTGTGATTTCTCCTTGTCCCAGCTCAGCCGTTGCCCATGTGGAGTCACAGTGATGAGACGCAGATGGTGCAAAGAAACAAATAAGCACTCCCTGCCACCTACAAAGAAACAAAACAGTGTTCATCCTCTGTGTGCTGCTACAATAGTCAGCTGGGAAAGGTATCAAAAGTCATATTATCAAACCTAGAAAACAAGCTATAGATTACTTATTTTCATGTCTGTGTAAATATATCTCCCCTTGCCTGTCAGGCAAGTAGCTGTAGCAGTTTGGAGAGAGAAAAAGCTCTTCTTGAATATACAATAGCCCTGGAAAAGCCCGCTGAGAATAAATTATAGAAGCAACTAAATATTAATTTGATTTTGAGAAATTTAAGCCAACTTTTGAAGATGTAGTGTTTACTGTAGCAGCTGTTTTACTATTGCAGCAACATACAAAAGGGGCATTAATAAATTTGCTTAAGCCTGGAGAGAAAAATAAATATAATATGGCAGGAGCTCCAGAGCTTGCATTCTGCGTGTTTTCTTAAAGTGTGGGGTAGCTCTGCTTTTGCACTCACCTTGCACAGGTGCTGAAACCAAATGTCATGGGAATGACGTCTGTGAAAAGATGCAGATGGGAAGAAGAACAGTAGCACTCAGGAACATCGCTGTTACTACAGCAGTTTAGACCCAGGGTCTCGGTACCACTCTCAGATGGTCAGAGCTGCCAGAAATCTAGGTTTTACCATTTTTTGCAAGCTGACAGCTCTGCTCAATCTCCCTTGTTTGGCTCCATGCTGGTCAAACTGGGCTGCAGCAGGTGAAGCTGTTTCACATCCAGTGGCATTGGAGTACCGGCAGAGCCAGCCCATGTCTGCCTGCAAGATTCCCTGTGTGTAGGGAGGCTGGGGTAAGGCTTGAAGGCAGGGCTTAACAGCCCTTCTGAAATGTTTGGTATCTTTAATTATACCCCCGACTCTTCCAGATATACATATAAATATCTAATCCTTTTTAAATCCTGTTACTTTCTTGTCCTCCAAGAGCCTCTGTGATAAGGAGTTTCACAGTTTTTACATATCTTGTGTGAAAGATTCTCTTTTTTAATTTATCATTCTTCAATTTTCCACGTTTTGGTTTTATTAAATGCCCCCTCACACTCTCCTGAAGAGTGGAAATGCATGGGTCATTTATTGTGAGTAGAGCACACAGAGCATTTATTGTGTTGTATGTTTGTACAGTGTCTGTTCTCATGCCTCTCCTGTCTAAGGTAAACAGTCCCAACCATTTTCATACTTCAAAACAAGAATTTTTTCCAAGTTGCCATGTAATTCTGAATATCTTTTTTAGGATCAACTGAACATGACCATACCTACTTCCCATATCAGAAAGGTGAAGGAATTTAGTACCAAATAAACTCCCACAGAGCAGCTGACACAGAGTAGGTGTACCCAGTGGATATAACCAATTCACCTCTGGCAAATGCATTTATTTGCCATAGCTCAGGCACCTGCAATGCCCAGAGATTCTGTTACTTAGGGACTACAGAGTTAGACAGCCTGGACACCCCCACCAGTACTGAAATTGATGCTTCTGGTAGGTCAGCTGGATCTTCCCTAAATAGCCCCTATGCAATCTGGATTTTGCTTTTATCCTGTACCAGCTTCAACTAGGAGTAAATCCAATTATTCTGATTTTTAAAATGATATTACAATAGACCTGGTAAGACAGGGCAATTAGATCTCACTGGAGACACCACAGGGCGCAACAGGATAGAAATATCGCCCTGCTCTCTTCCTTCATGATTGCCATTGCTATTACTGTGGAGTTAAGTTGTTGCCTTGTTATTTCCAGTCAATCATCTCTGTCTCTTTATTCATAATATGCTACAGGCAAACCTTTCAAGACTGTCCAGGCATTTTGTTTTTATAGCATCAGGTTCTACATTATCAGAGTTGGTAAGTGAAACCATATGTAATAATAATAATATTGTCTTCTACAAGGAGGTGGGGACTATGATGTTGTTTGAGAATAATAATTTTTCACCATATGTGTAACTAATCAGAAGCTAATGTGGCAAAATGTTGTATCCCTGAAAAGAAACACAGATAACAATGAGAAGGTCATAGTTCTCTCTTTATTCAAAGAGTCACTCAGAAATTTTGACCTCTTACATTCATACTAGTCTGTTTTATCTAATTTAATATTTCCTTCTATAAGGTTATAATCTAATGTATGAAACTGAATATCATAATACACTGGACAAAGATTCCTCGACCAAATAGATTTTTCTATTATTTCTGAATGACTTTGGAATTTTACTCTTGTGCTTTGGTCTGTTTCTGAAATTCAGTATAATTTATGAAGTTACGATGAATTTAAAATTCTAGTTATCATGTTCTGTCAATAAACAATTGTATTATGAAGTATTAGTTAAGTTTTGGACATCTGCAAAATATATTAGTGTCTGACTACTACTATTTTTTACATGGAGGTAGCAGGTTTGCATATAAAATACTCAAATTAAAAATGCGATCTAGTACAGCAGTGTTTATATCACTTTAAACTTTTGGATTCATGTGTGTGACTGAATTGGACATTCCTCCTTTTTATGTTGTATTGAATTGTACTTTAAATTACAGAATTAAATGCTCAAAGCAGAAACCTTGTCAGTTGCAATGTCACTGAATCAAATGCTGTAAAGATGAAGTAGCCCTGCTGTTATTTCTGTCAAAGCCTTCTGGCTATACTTCACATTTGGTGCCTTTATTTGTTCCTCTATTTCTATTTTGCTAAATAAAATGTTGAAGCAACAGCATACACTGTGAAGCACAGACTGTAAATATAAGCAGTGAACTCAGGCAGAGGTTGAACATACGAAACAAATGCCGCATGATTTGGAATTCTCCCCAATTTAGCAAATAAAAGTAGTAATAATTTCCAAAGAAATATGTGAACATGTATATCAAAACTAAACTAGTGCTGTTTTGGCATGTGGGCTATAAAACAGTTATAAAGCAAGGTAATGGAGTCTCAAACTAACATCCCATACCCAAAAGCCTCACAGGAGTTACAGGATGATTTTTGGAGTACTTTCTGGTCTTTCATAGGTCCCTGAGTCTTTTTACCTCCCAGAAACACAATTGTGAGTCATTTATATTTCTGCTTAATGTTATTCTGAATATACACAGAGGCAGTGCTACTCAGAAAGAGAGAATATCTTAAGATATTATGTTGTTACTGCATTATATTTTTCTTAGGTTACAAAGTGCTCTTTTAGAAAATGTTCTAAATAATTATGCTTCATTTTGCAAAATAAAAATAGCATCTTACATTCAGTTGCTATGATTTCTTTCAAGAGAAGAAGCTGTTATGTAGTAGTCAGTGAACAAAGAGCTTTGCAGATGAGCTGATTACTCTCTTACTTCATTTTTAAGATGTACTTCTACCAGCCCTGGGCTGAAGTTTTAAAAACCAGTGGTCTGCTTATGCCCAGATTTCACTGCCAAATGACCTGAAATCATACACCAAAATAATCATGCACACCGTAGGATGCCTCTTCTTGGAGCTTCTTGTGTTTTGTGGGGTTTGGCACTGAAACACTCTTTTCCTGGCAAATTTGCCACGGTCAAATAGGGCAGATTTGGGGGGCCTGGCTGCCGCAAAGCTGTGGATTCTGCAAACTGCGGTGCACGAGTTTCCCATAGCATAGCACAATGCATAGTACGTGCCCTGTAAATTCACCTAATTGTGTGTTTTACCTGCATGTCCCACGACTTTCTGGTAAACAGGTGATTGCCCAGTCCGTTATCCTGTCCTCCTGTGAAGTCAAAAACAACTTTACTGATTCTCAGTGGTCTGCCTGGAACTATAGAGGAAGAATGCCTTACTAATTAAATTGTCCCTTGTGCAATTTCTCCGTCACCAACAACTCGGGACTCCATGTYAGTTATGGTTCCTGCTTGCTAGTGCTAGCATTTTCTCTAAGGAAAACAAGTTTGGATATCTAAGCCGTGCACCTCGCATGGCTTCCAACTGGCAGGCTTCAAAAAAGGTGAAATTTTAATCTCCATAATTATTGTTCTAATTTAAGGTGATATATTTAACTAAATTACAGACAAAGCTTGCAACATCTTAGTGTCAGTACTTCATCTTTGGTGATGGAACCCTTTAATATTAAATGACATGGTTCCAAACTGAGAACTGATCCTTATTTTATAGCATGCAGTACGCAAAGAGAACCATTTGGCTAGCAGGCAAAATTTACCTCTGCAAGCTAGGTGGAACCTGAATTTTTCAAAATCCTTGTTTATGCTAGACTTCTGAGCATTACTCATGAAGAGGCACACTTCCCTTGGAAACACAAGAGCTTTATTTGTGGTTGGACTGACCGTCGCTTCTCCAAGAATCTGTTGAGAGAATTTTTCCCTGGATCACCTGAAATACAGAGCAAGGCACTCAAAACCTACAGCGGCACTTTTAAACCCAACCTATTCTTGTTTTCTCAGTGCTAACACAGAGTTGTGCTCAGGAAGATCTAAAACAAAGGGATAGCTTAAAAATATTCTCAAGCATGAGATATGGAACTGAATGCACTTAAAAAGAAATGAATCACAGAGCAAAACTCCTGCCTACATTTCTCAACCTAGGAAAGTTACTGTGATTCAATTCCTATTCTACAAGCTGGCTCAGCTATGACCTTGACCCCTTTATCTGAAGCTTTAAGAAGAGAATGCATCTAGAGTGGATGTGGCTTTCTGCTGGCCTGGTAAATTAGACATAACCCCCCAAAATATATTCAGGCACATATTTAGATAGATGCAGAAACAGACAGATGGCTGCAACTTAGCCTATGATCAAAAAGCAAAAAAGAAACAGTCTCCAAAAAAAAAACCATTTTATTTTTTAACAATTTCTTCTCCACCATTATTCCTAGACAATTCTTATTCTATACATTCAATGTTCCACAATCTTCAAATACGATTACAATTTATTAATAATTAATTAATATCCTGAACAATAATGATCTAATTGTGGCCTGGAAGCAAAGGCGAGAATCTCTAATTAAAAAATGTTTTATTTTAAATTTTCAAACTGTAACTTCTTCAAATGAGAGATCTTTATTCACTGCTCAAGACACTCTATGGTAGCACGTGTTATTTTTAATCAAGATATCCTTTGATATTTGCATGATAATCTTCCGGCTCTTATGCCGTGAAAAAGGACCATAACATCAGCATTTAGTGGCTGCACTTTGTCTTCATTTAGACATTTCACCTTTAAATATTTACTTGACAGCCTACTTGAATTCAAATATACCTGCAGTTGGGGAAAATAAAGTGTGCCATATAACTCAAGCCAGCCATGATTTGTGGAAAATTTACATGAGCAGATTGACATAATTTATGTTCCAAGTTTAACCCAGAGTCAAGAAACAGCAGGTATGAGTCACCCAGTATTTGCCTGCGTGTGGTAATGCTCAGTGCAGAAGACATGATCCCAGAAGGAGTTTTCTCTTTTGATGTTGCTTTTTGACCTCACGGAGTGTGTGAAACTAAATCCTTTATAAAATACAGTGAATCTATAAAGACTTCTGAGTGTATTTCATATGTGTCCAGTTGGCGTTTGACAAGCAGACTATATTTCCCTCCCTGTTTAAAAACTGCTGAAAGAGCTTTCACAACGGAAACTCCGTTGGAGGGGAGCACATCACCCTGGCAAGGGCTGTGTGTATATATTAAGAAAGAAGGCAGCTTTCTGGCAAAAAGTCCCTGTTCTTCACTGGTCCTTCTGCTAACTTTTAAGGGGACATCCCTGGTAGAGCAGCGTTTGTGAGGAGCAAACTCCACGTGCAGCAGGGGATGGACTACTGTAGGCACTGCCTTCTGAGTTCATCCTTCTCCTAGTGATACGAGCATCACTTAGCACGTGAGGGTTTCCAAAACCATCCCCTTGTGCCCGGTTATTGCATGTGTTCCTGTCATAGTCATAGCAGCAAGTGCTTAAGAGGAGACGTACAACTTTCAACATGAATTGTTAATTAACATCCACATTGTGGATGCTTTCGGCAATTTTTTGTCTTCCTTCTTTCATTTTTCCTCACTGTGAAACAGTTGATAGAGAAGTCAGTGATGACAAGTAACGCCAGGCGACTTTGTATTTTTACTTCAATTATGGTGCACTTTTAATTATTATTTCTATGTTGAGGAGTGTCAAACACATAATCTGGTGTCAAACTTGCAGAAACATTTATCAGAGGCTCTGAGGCTTTGGAAACTGGATGCCTAAATATGAATTTAGGTGGCTAGTTTCAACATGTAAATTTGGGAAACGGGGGCGGGAGGTAGGGTATGTATTCTGCTCACAGTGCACAAGCTCAGCCAGCTCAAGGAGCAGAGGAGATGGGGATTACTAAAGTGCATAAGGAATCAGAGGAGGAAGATTATTCATATGCCTATAGACTTGTAATAAGTAAGTACAGCCTGTTCCTGTTTAAAAAGAAGAATCAGTTCATCTTTTTTTTTTTTTCCCCTGGATGTGTTTGTGAAAATCATAATGTAGGTAATGTCACTGCCGACACAATGCCGGCATCACTCTTTTGTGAGTTCTTCAGACCCAAAGGCACATTAGCATTTCAATATGTTGCATTCAGATTAGATCTGCAGAATTATTTCTTATTACAGTGAACTAACTAAAGTATCGCCTTGGAGTTTTGAATCCTCCGAACTCGCGGGCTGTTGGCACACCCTGACTGTTTGCTGCTCTGACTTTCATTTTCCACCGCGAGCTGCACTCACTTAAGTGCTGTCAAGGTTCTTCAAAGCGTTTGAATAAAACTCTTCATAAAACAAACAAAAAATCCATTACCAGCAGCCACCAAATGCTGTGGGCTTGACAAACAGCCAACCTGGAAACCTGAAGGAGGTTCGCCAGGCTGAAGAGCGGCTCTTGCGAAGGTGCTATTTACTTTAGCACCGTCTCTGCATGCTGCAGCATCACCCTTTTGGAAGTCCAGGATCAACCGGGCTGCTAATTAAAGTACAGCATCAGTCCTGTGTGTTTTAAAAGGGATTTGTAAATCCAGCGCTGTCAGCCCGCTCAAGATCTGAATTCATTATTATAATGTTTCAAGTTGTGTTGCCTGAGTCAGCCGCCTTGGCCCATCCGAGCTGCTGCTCCGTGTAGCTCCGGCTTAGAGGCACTTGCCACTGAAAGGCTCAGCAGCAGTTGCTCTTATCGCAGCGTGCCCCAGCAGTAGTCACCCACCGCAGTCGCTCCGCTGAAAATTGAAGAGAGGAGCACTGCGATAGGAAAGTCAGAATAAATTTTATACGTATTTAAAGCTGAAATTACAAACCCTCACATACATATGCAGAACTGTAAGATATTGACTAAGTAGATTAGTATTGGAAAGCGCCTTAATAAAAGAAATCTTTGGCAACTTATGTTGAGATGCTGCAGAAACCCACAGGGGTTAAAAACTTTTTTAAATTATTATTTAATAAGAAGGCTGTAGCCTTTCCGAAGAAAGTACTTCCTCCTCACAAGACACACAGCTTAATGCATTCAGTCTTCACAGTAACGCTGGCCATTCCCTACACAAGGTTGTGTTAGTAATGGCTGGTATCGAGTGCTTTTTAGCAGCGGGACTAACTGAATGGCCACTGGTCTCCATTGCATTTGCAAACACACATTTGTCTATCAGTACCAGTCTGTGCATGGGGTTGACATTTTCCCTCTTGCTCATTTAAGCCTATGTGCTTCTCTGATTTCTCTTCTAGCACCACTATCTAGCTCAGCTGGCAGACCCCTAAATATTGCCATAACACTGGCCCTGCAGAAATGAGGTGGTCAAGTTTTGTCTTCAGGTAGGTAAGGATGTAAATCTGAAGGAGGTTGAAAAGTGGAATCCTTCGATGCCTCTACATTTCGGGAACAGAAAACCAGTCACATCTCCAGAGCCAAAACTGCTGCACAAAATTGCACTGCTGTGAAACCCAAACCTGAACGTTAGCAGCAGTTCGGACTAGGGGAAGTTAATTCAATTTAAATTTAATGCATGCATCTATCTCCCTGGTCTGTCATTGTGCAAAACCAAACTGCAGCAGGCTGAAGTAGAATAAAGAGCCAAATCCCGCTTGCTGTATGCACAGCGCTATCCTCCTTGAAGGTGGTAGGACTAATGGAGTGAGTAAGGTGAACAGAATGTAGCACAAATATTTTGCTTTGAGTTACTTGCAAATACCATGTCATGAAAGGGGAATTTCACACCTCACTTATTAATGTTGTAGCCAAGAAATAAGAAATACATTTGCCTTCAGTGGACTCAGTTTTCCCAATTGCTGGTTCAGCTGAATCTCCCCTAGAACAATATTTATATAGGCCCTACGGATGAAGAAATGTCTTATCCAGTCCGGATGTATGAATTTCAAGATGCCTTTAATACCCAAATCAAGCTGTGTGTCTTCGCAAAGAAAACTATACTATTTATGATGGCATATATGTGGAATTTAAGGAACCTAGAGATTTGTATGAGGAAGTGAAACGTTGGTAACACCTCTTTTAGTCCTTGGAAGACGGATTGTATGCACAACAGATGTCTTTTCTATGAAACATTGTTCAAAGGGGCATTGTGCTACTGGCCCCCGTTTGATTGCCTCTAGCTATCATCCTAGTGAACAGGAAAGAGGGGTTGTGAAGCAACTCAAGCATCTATAACCAGTAGTAGATAAGTATTAATGAAACCAAACCTTCCCTCTGCAACATGCAAAAAATAAGCGGTTGTATCATGTTATTTTAATAGGAAATTATCAATTACATTTGGGTTTGGGGCATGCTAGGTAAGACACTGGCATGGCCACACTCTCACATTTTATTCCATACATTTTTTAAGATGTCACAAAAAATGATGTGTGTGTCAGAAAATGGTTTTATCCTCATCCCCCAGAGATAAAAGAATTAAACCTTCCTTTAAGCACCAATGAAATCTGAAAGTGTGGGAAGAAAGATCCATTTGCTAATAGTATATTTTCCATGTCAAAAGTTGTGTTAAAAAAGAATGTATGCATGTATATATTCAGTCCCACAAACCTTTGCAGATTTTTGTTACCCTGCAGTACATCGAAATATTAACAGAAATTGCCTCAGTTGTTATTTCCTGTTAAAATGCTGTAAAGATGCTCATTCTCCTGGTATTTTAGTGAACAACAGAAGATTCTCCTCCTGGAAAGGAAAACGATTCTGTTTAGTTCTGTTAGCATCCTAAGGGAATCATGAATGATAATATTTATTTCTTCTGGGAGACTTTCTAGATACAAAAGGACGGGGCTTGGCCACTGGGCAGTGATAGAGGGGCAGCGCTGAGTCCAAGCACCATGTTTTATGCCACTTGCTACAGTAAAAGCATTTTTTTTTCCTGTAGAGCAGCTATTACACAGTGTAGAGGGTATAGAGACGTACAAAGCTCTCTAGCTTACTTCCTGACACTCCTCCCTTCCATTTCAGCCTTTTTCAAATTGTTTTGATGAAAACCTATTTTTTCCTGCTTGCAATTTTTGCAATTTTCAGTACTTGAGAAGGGGCACTAGAGAATAAAATCCTACCAGTCTCATCTACAGATCAGGTACAATATTATAAGCTTCCTCATAATATTTTAATATTAACCTGGAACGCATATTTCTGGGCAAGATTTGTCTCCCCTTAATACCTAAATGATTTCGTCACTTTTTGAACCTTTATGTAAAAATGTGAGGGTTTTAAGGTACTTTGCTGAGTCCCTGAATGAAGGTCCCTGGAACCAGTAGTATTCAGCAGCTTTTCCTGGTAAGTGGCAATTTCCAGCACTGAACAATTTGTGATATAATTCTGGGCTGAAAGCAACCTCTACTGCCTGAGTCAACATAAAAATTTGACTGATAACACTTATTAAAAGGTAGATTGTCTGCGACTTAATTATATAATGTCTGTCTTTCCTCTTCTTGTTTGCTGTCAATTGTAATATGCTGAATTGTAAGGTTAATGGGGTTTTTTTAAGTCCACTTTGAGGCTTTTGTAGTTTTTCTCATATTTATTCTAGCCTTTTCCCTTAATTATCTGTAAATTATTATTCTTGGCGAGGCTGCACTTTTCCATCGTGAACTGTTTACCTTCCAAACAGGCTTTGCTTCCTCCCTATCTGTGCTGGCTCGTTGATACTTCCTACTCCAGCAGCTCTTTTCCTCCCCACATATTGTGCAAGAACCTTCTCCTCCTCACCAGCCATATCCTCACCTTCACAGCTCACTTCTCTCTCTCTTTCTCTCTCTTTTTCTGAATAACAAGCCGTTTCCTCTCCCATTTCCTCCCACAGAAGATGTTTTTGGTCCCATTCCCAAAAAGTCTCTGGCATTAAATAATGCCCATTCCTGTCTTTCCAGTGGGCAGGCTTCCAGATGTATCTCATCTGGCCGGCAATTTGGGGGCAGGTCTGGATGAGGAAATCATGTTCATTGCTCGGTTGGCATTCCTGGCATCCCTGGCAGTGGGGACAGGGCTGGTGGTGTTCATCCCCCCCCAAGACAGGCTCCCCGGTTCATATTTTCAAGTCAACTGCAAGAAATCTGTTGTCGTATAATATGAAACCAGGGCTTCCTTTTTTTTATTGCAAGTGAAAAGACTATTAAACTGGGAAGGAAAGTGCTGAGTCAGCTATATTTACACAGCTAAAATACATTTCTCAATTTATTGAATGGTAAATGTATTATCCAATTACCTTCATATCCTTAACAAAGTTACAGGTCACTTGGAAATAAGTTCAATGATTCTGGACAAAACCAAGAAAGATCTCTGAAGTGGAGGATTCTTCATAGGTAGAGCTAAAAGAGATTGCCTTTGAAAGTGTATATCTTTGAAAGAAATTCTGTTTACTCTGCTTTGTATTGTTTTAAGCAGTTCTATTTTGGCTCTCATTTAAATGGCCAAAAGGAAGTAAAATTTCCTAAAAAGGAATTAAAGAAAGTACTGGTTTTCTGACTTCTAGTTCTGAATTTTTGTTTAAATGGCCATCTCACAGAAAGCATTTAGCTTTTTTCTCTATTGATTTAAATCTGTTATTTTACTTAATAATACTTATCGACAGTGACTAGGTAAATAAGCAAATAAATAAAGCRAGGATCTTACACAGCCCAAAATGCACCTTTAACTTGACTGAAACATTACACTTATAGCGTTAAGCTGTTTTGATCTTCGCCTTCCGGATGCCAACAACTGAAGACCTGAGTGTATGGCTAAATTATCACCATTCAAGTTCACATTTCCCGTGAACTTCCAGTGCAGCAACCACTCCATCGCAACTACGTCTGTACGTGCTCAGAATAAAATACAGGGTGATTTGAGTTGGTTCTTCCCCAGCAAAGAAAGGGAACTCTTCACCCTCCCATTCACTGTTGGGTAAAGGTGGAGATCCAGTAGGAAAGTTTTGCACCAAGGGCAAGAAGTTGTCTCCATTTGCCTAACCCTTAGGTTTGCCCCACAGCCAGCACCCTGCCGTCAGCACCGCTTGTTGTCCCCTGCCCCAGATGTCCCCCGAGAAGTGTGTCACCACCCATCCCAGAGCGCACAAGGATCTCCCTCCTCCCACCGCAGGTCCAGCCTGCACCCAGCAGCTCTTGTGGAATACCATGCCCCTAAACTAAAACATTTCTGAGCAATAGCACAGTTTGAATGGTACCAAGAATTTGTAAAGAAATGTACTGATAAAAGAGTAAGTTCATTAGGAGTTTGAGTCAGCTTCTACTATGCTAAAGGACAGGGGTTTTTTATGAGAAGAGTTGTCGTACTTCCATCATATGGCCAGTGGGCTCTACCCTCCAAGTAGTTAGGCACTGAATTAATTAATATTTCCTGGAATGAGACTTGGTCCCCAAATACCTTTGGAAGATGGCTGCTTTAACTGAAACAACAAGTTTCAGATATCCCAATTAACAAGAGACCTGAGGTTAAAGCTCATTTGTCAAATCTTACAATGTTTAAGTCTGAGTTGCAAACAGCTTGTTTTAATAGATAAAGGAGAAGCGAAGACCATCAGGAGGCCAGCTTTGATCCCAGGCTAACTCAGATGGGTTGCACCCTTGTAAAAGCAGTACACTAGCAAGGTGCATCAGAGTCAGAGCCTGTAATTCAGTGAAACACTTTTTTTATTGAAAGAAAAGAAATGACCTTATCACTCTCTACAACTACCTGAAAGGAGGTTGTAGCGAGGTGGGTGTTGGTCTCTTCTCTGAAGTAACAAGTGATAGGACAAGAGGAAATGGTCTCAAGTTGTGCCAGGGGAGGTTTAGATTGAATATTAGGAAATATTTCTTCACCAAAAGGGTTGTTAAGCATTGGCACAGGCTGCCCAGGGAAGTGGTTGAGTCACCATCCCTGGAGGTATTTAAAAAAGACCTGTAGATGTGGTGCTTAGGGACATGGTTTAGTGGTGGACTTGGCAGTGTTAGGTTAATGGTTGGACTCAGTGATCTTAAAGGTCTTTTCCAACCTAAACAATTCTATGATTCTATGATTCTATATCAGAATGACATGAGTTCTGATGAGTGATGAGTTCATGTTTCACTACCTGTTTTCTCACAAATAACATGGATTACCTTGTGTAAGTCCTTTTTTCTCCCCACAGTTTTGCTGGTATCCTTCCCATGCATAAACCTTAGAAACAGCCTCAGAACCCTGAAACTCACTCTAGAGGTGGGTCAGATTTGGGCCAATACATTTTCCTCAACAAAGCATCCTACACTTTACCAGGTGTAACGGCTAACAACTGGACTAAATAGAATTTCAGCAGGTTTATACAGGCCAGCTGTTATATTCATGCTGGCTCTGGGTTTAAATCTTGAAGTAGGAAATACCTGTGGTACCATTTGTAAAAAATTATGAAAATTTTGCCATCATTTTTCTGGCTTGAGAATTGCACCGAGGACCCTTTATATCTGGATCTCCCATTACTTTTCTAACTCTTCCTAAAGACCCAGACTTGCAGTCTTCAACATATTCACATGGCTTTAGTGAAGAAGTTCGTTTCACAAAGACTGCTAAATCAGTCCCCCAGTGCCTACTGTGTCCTATTATTTCTAGATGGGTTTTGCTCTCTTTTCTTTTTGTTTATAAGCAGGGTTATGTAAAACAAATTATTTAGCATTGCAGATACTAGAATCACTTTTAAGCAGTGTCTTCACTTTCAAAACATGTTTTTTTGGATGCTCAGTTGGTTACCTCAGCATATTTAGGAGGATCTAAGCTAACACTCTACCTAAACTACAAATTGAGAGGCAGTGATTTGCTTATACTTGTCAAAAACTCCTGACTATCAGCATCATTTCCCATAGGACTAGTTAAAATGAGACAACTTCTGTGAAGTTATTTTCCACCTTTACTTTCTAATTACACACAGGTCTAGTGTTCTGGCTGCTGTACACAGCCCTCTGGAAAACGTTGCCCTTGTTTTTGTTTTACACTTTTACTGGATGCGCTCACTTTAAACATACTGGCCTTTATCTAAGCTAAAGAAGAGTGTTTGTGTTTCATCAGCTGTTTAAACATGTATTTCATCTGTAAAAGTCTGCATACCATCCCCTTTTTCCCCTGTGCATTTGATTCCCTCTCCTTTAAAGATTGTCAAATTCTATGAGTTTTTGATGAGGAGAAGAAAGAGGCAAAGAGAGACCTTGTCCAAAAACTGCCAACAAGAAGTTATTTAAAGCTCCTTCTATCATTTCAAGCCTATTCCTTCACATGAGGTACCACGTACTCTTCAAGTCTACTATTGCTTTCTGCCTTCTCCAAATTACCCACCGTGTCATCATTTCCCACCGCTTGGTCATCCCCCCCAGACATCCTTGCACCTATCTCCCTGTGCAGATTCAGGTCTTAATGGACTTACAAACTGCACAGCGTGAGAGGTTAAGAAGGACTGTACCGACTCAAGCAGCGTGCGGTTCCTTCTCCAAGAGCAGCCAGACTCCTATAGAGAGTTTAGCAGAGTAAGGAGGTGCGTCCTTCACCACATACACACAGGATCCAGCCTCCAGAATCACCTGGGTGACTCCGAGACCTGCATATTTCAACCTTTAATAGCCATTATCAAGTCAATCCCCAGCAAATTTATCAAATTCCTCTCTGGTTTCCATTACACCTTTGGAATTCACAGCACTCTGTGGCAATGAGTTCCCCAATTTTGTGGTAAAGGTAAATAATGTATAATTCAGATGCTTGAGTAGTTTCACTTTAACTAATAGTTTAACTATTCTTCCTTTCTCCTCCCACACAAACAATTCAAAAACTTTCACAGTAAGGTTTTTACAAATATAATTCCAAAGCATTATCACCACCCTTTTATGTGTCATCAAAACAAATCTTTTTTTGATCCCCTTCGATGTACAAATTACATGTGAAAAACATTTCTTTGTGTTAAATGTTGTAGGGAAAAAAAAAAATTAAAACTTTATTGAGCAATTTAAAAAGGGAAAAATCCAAAGACAATAACATAATGTTTTGGAGGACACATCTGTTTTCCTGTACTCAAATTCAAGTGTCTGATTCAGATGTCATTATCCCCCTGACAGAGAGAAGATGTGGTTGTATGGAAATACCTGGCTGTGTGGCAGTCCCACACACTTCAAGCAGTTTCACATGTAAGATCCAAGTTCCCATGACGCCAACACAAACCAATGGCTTTCAAAAGTTAGTCTAAAAATGAAAGGTTTGTGTAGGAGCCAAACAGTGATGCACAGAAAACAACAAAATAGTAAGTAATTCCCATTATTACATTTCTAACTCTGGTATGTGCCATACTTCCTGCTCTTGATAAAGGAGAATAAATCCATTATACATAAACTATCTGAAAAGGACAGAAAAGAAGAACACTGCCCATTGACTTTAACGATGCCTGAGAACAGGAGATAGATGAAATTGTCTGTTCAGGCCTTGATAGTGGCAAGACAGCCAAAGTTGCATGAAGTCTCAAAATAGACAATTTACCTTGAGAGTAGTTTCTACAAAATTCTAGGCTGTTTCTACACAATTCTAGGTTTGAGTCATGTCCTATAATACGCCAATTTTCTCACCTTTCAGGCATTTTTATTTAGTTATTGTGGATATTCTTACTTTTAAAAGTTTTCTTCCTTTTTTGATCTGTTGGTCTTTGTGCAGCACTGAACTGTAAGAGGTTTTGCATAAGGACAGGAATTTCTCTGTTTGCTGTAAGTTTTCTGCATTGCAGTTTCACTGACAGGCCACTTCTTTACCTTAAGGGACTGACTGCCTCTACACCATTTATTCATGTGTACACGTTTGTACTTTCTGGTCATCCTCTGCATCTGGATCTTTATGCTTCATAAAGTCAATAAGAGTTTTGCCATTGACTCCAGTGAAAACAAGATCAAGTTTTAATTCATTTTCCCTCTAGTCTAATTGATCTTTTCAGTCTCTCCTCAAAGTGTCACAATAGATCTTCCCAAACTTCTCATTATTTTCACCACAGCCTTGTTGCAGTTAGCTACCTCTGTGATTAGTAGAAAAAAATCCCCATTTATATCTTGTGGGGGTTCAGTAATCCAGCCCAGCTGGTTTTATGGAAGTTGTATCACTTTGCTTTTATTTTGATCTCTGTCTGAACCCCTTTCCAAGATATTCTGGAGTTTTATTATCATAATTTTAAAGAAAAGAAACTAAGGCACAGAAGAGTTATGTGATTGATCCAAAGTTTCTCTTCAAGTCAGCAAATCAAATAGAAACAAATCCACTGCATCAGGCTTACATCTTCTCTAGTCTTTTAGAAACAGGACTAAGTTTCCTCGAATATTTTTCCCCCCCCATTTTATGGATAAAAGGCACAAATAACACACTTACCTAAATCAACTAAGTTAATTTACAATGATGTACTAACTAAACTAACCTCTGAAACTGAACTCCTTCTCCCCCCATCAATATACAGTGAGTTTTCCCTTGCGGCACTGTGGCAGCATGGAATTCTGACAGAAGAAAACTGTCCTCTAATTCCAGTATACATTACAAAATCAAGGAACGTATTACGATTTTCTATGCACAAAGATGTGCATAAAGCTTTTGTCTTTAGACTGTGTGTATCTTCTCAATCTTAAAATTTAGAAAATATGTATGATGTGGGCTTGGGGCAGGAGGTAATGAAGTGCTTGAATTGTAGTGGAATAATTTTCCTTATCACCAACTACAGAGTCAGTCCATTAGTTGGCTGCCAGCAGGTCCAATCATGCTAAATCCATGTGTATTAATGGATTTGGAGTAAAGGGTCAGGAATCACAGAAAGTCAGATTTCTTCTTTCCTACCCCCTCAGTGATTAGTGTGGATTTAACACCTGGGAAAACATCCTTAGCTTTACACCAGTTTGTCTCAAAGGGTGGCATTGCACAAAACATGGGCAGTAAAAATTGCTTGGCCGTTTTGAATGGCATATAATTTACAGAAGCGTTATGCAGCTTATTGAAGTTTTTTTCTTTAGTTTTGCTCACGAATAGAGCAAATACAGCAAAAGAGGTAATAAGCAGCATCTGCTTGGCAGTTTTGCCCACAGCTCTCTCTGCAG
Organism: Phoebastria nigripes; assembly: GCA_035582835.1. Taxonomy (NCBI): domain Eukaryota; kingdom Metazoa; phylum Chordata; class Aves; order Procellariiformes; family Diomedeidae; genus Phoebastria; species Phoebastria nigripes. Next base: position 1,217,991 of record JAYKAV010002821.1, on the reverse strand, counting down.
TGACAGGCAACACCTGATAAACGTGTGGCTGATGGCAGCGTAATTGGGTACTGGTGCTGGTAGCAGCCATGGGATGCAATGAGCGGGAGTGCAAAGCACGAGCCCTGGGAAATGGGACTAAGCTGTTTGTGATAAATCCACTGCATAGAAGAATTTGAAAGTATGCATGTAACTAAAAATATTTTTAATCAAACCCCAGATGTTGTTCGGTATGGTCCAGGATTACAGTATGTTACAGATTCATTGACTTGGACTCCATCCACCGCCTGAGACAGCAATGCCTGAGCACCGGTATGGGTAATCACCAACTTGGTCTCCCCTAAAAGGGGTTTGCTACAGCTACAGTTCCTAAAATTTCTATGAATGTGAGTTACTATCACTAATATCTCAGATTTGGGACTAAATCTAAAAAACCAAAAGCATAATGTGTGTTCATTCTTTCCTTTTGAACCACGGCCAGAGAAGAGGTGGTTTTCCCTCGTGTCTCTGCAATAGCTTGGTGATGGGACAGCCCACCCCATCTGAAGTCTTATCTTCTGCCTCTTGTATTCAAAGCCCTCCTCCCTGAAAAAGTGCCTTATCTACCATGCAGACCCTTATTCAGAATATTTTCCTCTGTTCTTATTGAAGCGGGCCCATCACCCAGAATAAAATTCATCAAACCAGAGAGTAAGAGTCAAAGTCTGACAAAGAAAGCAAAGAGGAGGAATTAGAGACAGCCAAAAGAAGCTCGCCCATTAGGACACTGTCTGGAAAGGATCCTGGGCCTGTCCCTCCAGTAAGGAGAGTTTATTTAGTTTACATGAAACAGTTTTGGGATTACCATAACATAAGCATGAAATTGGCTCCAAGCTCCTCATCACTGTAAAAGCTGAGGAACTTGTGGGCAAAAATGAAAGCAAAATATTAGTCTCATTAGGAAAATACAATATAAAGCAGTTACAATTACAAATCTTAGATACATCTAGCTTCAGCTGAAACGTTGGCATCAATTTCAGGACCATCAGTCTGGATTTAAGCAAAAAACGTAAATCGTAAATTTGCTGATTATGAGAGAATTGTAAACACAAATACAGAGAGACACTGGCAGGCCACCAAAAATCCCATTCACCTCCTCACATGGTATTTTTTCAATTTATTTTGGTTTGTCGATTAGATCTTCACGGATAGCTGCAATGGAGAGATGAAAACTGCAAAAGGGAAGGGGAAGGAAAGGGAAGGAGCAGCATGCTGACAAATACATTTTTATGGAAGACAAGAAGCGTTTATTTGGAAGTCTTATAGTAGGAAGCAATGCAATGGATTACTGGGAAGGGAAATGGAAAGAGTAGTTAGGAGAGAATAAAGTCAAAGGGCTTGTAAACACTTCAAGTGCATCCTCAAAGTAGGACAAACTATTTCTGTTTCTGCCTAAACTGCCCTTAGCACCTCACCATGTTATGCTTGTAGTATCTTCCCATAACCACACCCAAAAAACTGGCCTTTTCCCAGCCTGATTCCAGCTTTCTGCAGCTCAAGCCTATAACTAATTTTTCTACCCTCTATGTTCAGGGAGGACAAATCTCTGTGTTCTTTTGCACCAGGATTTTCAGTAGGGGAAGACCGTGACCGTCTCCCTTGGCAGTCTTCATTTCTATGGGCTGAACACCCTCGGTTCAGGGTTTCTTCATGGATCATGTTTCCCTGACCTTGTTCTTGCTCCTCTCCTCTGGACTTTCTCCAAAGGCCCTCAGTCATGTAGTGTCTGAAATGAGATAAAGAACGACAGCAATAGCTTCATTAATGCTCAGTGGAAAGATGGCTTCATGGGAGGGATCCTAGATATTTAAATCATTAGGTCCCTCTCTGAAACTGAGTCTCCAAATATTTGAGGTTCACTCATTACAATTCATGACAGCAAATTCAAAGGCTGAAGATAGAAAGCATTTATATGCATGTGTATGTTCTGTCTGATATGCAACATACAGCTGTTCTGTTTTATGTCTGAAATAAGGGGAGAAATCATAACAGAACTACTCCCAGCAAGCATAATGAATTCCCTGACACAGTGGGTTTTTTTCCCTGACAAATAGGAATTTTCTAAAAGATTGTTTATCAGACTTTAAAAAAAAATCAGTCTAATTAATGTTACCAACACAAAAAGTCAGCATGCTTGCATGAACTTTGCCAAGCCTGAATAGAACTACAAGTCCATAAAACCAGTTTAGCTGTTCAACAGAGGCCAGTTTAGAACTTTACACAGAGAAGTGCTGCCATGAATGTAGACGTAAAGCAATAGAGTCCTGTATCGCTGCTGCCTGTTAACCTTGCAGTCTGCTCTTCTTTGCTACCTATTTATTATTTACATGATCTGTACAGTCTTTCCTGAAGATTTCAGAAAAGTCTTTGTGACTTCTACCTCCTTAGAGAATAGTTTCTCCATATTTTCTCCTCACATGTTGTGACCCACTCTGCTTTCATAAGGTTATTATTTCATTTCAGAGACACAAATTTTCTGGTTTGCCTATTTCTATGAAAAACAAAACATGAAAACATGAAAACCTTTTCTAAGCTGATCACCCTTTCTTTGTGTATTACTTCGTATATCAAAAGGCTTTGATTTTAGTATAGTAACATAGGCACTGTCACCCAGTAGAGAAGGGAAATTTAAAATTAAAGCATAAAAAGTAATATGGGCCCAAACCACCACTGCGATGAAGCTTTCTTGCACTGAGCACAATTCCTCCAGCAATACAGTTGTCCCTGCTTAACTCAGTTTAGGAGGTATTATTTTGAGTGCAGTTAAAATACTTTCACCTAAATTCAAACTAAGGGTCTCAGCGCTGCAGAACTTTTAAGTGTGAGTCCATCCCACATCAGCATAGCACTCAATTCTAAGTATATGTCTGAGTTTGAGTTTGCACTGCTTTGTCAAAGAGGTGGTTAACTCATGCACGCATTTAAACTGAGGTTGAGTCCTGGTGCTTCACGGAATAACAATGTGAAAATTTACAGGCTAAAAAAAAGCCGATGGAGTTTTAGTAGAAAATTTTCTCTTGACATCACTGTCTTGAGAAATCCTTTATGCACCAAAATATAGTCCCAAAGAGGTGGAAAGATAGCTATAGCTGATTAACATTTTTTTCCAAATGCTAGTTTTCTTGTTTCAAATATAGATGTGCTATTGTTTCAGCCTCTATCAAATCTGTGTTCTCCATCGTGATAGCATTAAGTATTAATGTGGGAATAGTTAAAGGAAGCACTTTTGTTTCCACAATTAGGAAGTTCCCAAAGGCAGATATAATAATCACTGTGGTCTTTTGGGGACTGATGTTCAAAACTAGTGAGGTCTGTGGCTTCTCTTGAAGTTGGACTTGCAGTATTGCAATATATCATAGCCAATTTATTCTTTTAACATCCTCTGAGATTCAAGAGAAGTTTTCGAAGCATTGAAAACAGTAAGAAAGTAAAATTTCATTCCTAAAATCTCTGTCATTGAAAGTGATTTCCAGGAGTGTGGAAAAAAAGTAGTGCACTTACTCCCACTGTCAAATGAGCATATTTCTTTATCACATGAATATCTGACTATGTGAGTACATAAGCGTCTGGGTATGAACCTCAAAATTCTGGTTTTTTAAGAAAAAGTTTTTGTGAGCCAATGAATTGAATATGCTGTTACTTTTTTTTTTTTTTTGCTTTATTCTTAGGTGGCATGAAGAAGAAAAGTTGTGTGCTGCTTAATAACCAAGCATCCAAGGGAGGAAAAAGTTTCAAAGGCTCTTTTGGCTCAGTTTTCCTGCTCAGCTGCAGAGCAGGTAGGTTCTTCCATACTTGCAGACTGGTCCTTCCTGCAGCATCCACCCCTTAACTGGGTGTCAGTCTCTCTTAATGAGTGACATCTGAATGTACAATCCAAGCTCGGTTGACCCTTGGCTTCCTTCACCATTAAACCATTCAGTTTCATGAAGTGGTGGTGGCTTTGAAATGTGTACCGCCGATCTTCGGGGACAGGGGAGAGCTCATCAAACTCATTGCACTMGACAGCCTATTCTAATCGGAAAGTTGAACAGAGTCTTGCTGCTGAATTGAAATGTCTGTAAATTGCTGTCTAACAACATACAAATAAATAGACATATAAATAACTGATTTGTTCAGGCCCTCCAGTAAATCACTAACATGCCTTAATTTAATTTGCATGCTGCTTTTCAGACTTCTCTTGATGAACCTTATCACAGACAGGAATTAAAAGGGATTGTTGGCAGAAGAGGAAAAAAAAAACCTTCTTCAAGCCACTCAAAACGGAGGAAAAAGCTTGAAATTTCATATCTGCAAGGTATGGCTGGTACTCACGCAGTGCTTAATCCAGTTGAAATAAGAGGAGCTCCTGAAAGTTTATTACCACTAAATGTTCTTTAAAAGCATGGGCTTATTACGTCAAGARGCAGAAGAGGTGGAGATTAAATGAGGCATCTAGTCTCCTGGGTCTCCGAAGTCGAAGGGAAATGCCCTCATCCCATCAACCACTACCAGCAAAATACACCCACGCAGAAAAAGAGGCTTTTTATTCTTGAGGTAAATATAGATCCAGTTTTCTCTTCATTGTTCAAAATGTGTGGGATTTTATAGCTTAGTGCTAGACAAGCTCAATACCTGACTGAAATAACCTTAGAGAAAGATACATATTGAGGGCTGAATTCAGACTGCTCTGTGAAAGTACATCTGTTTTATATGAGACACACAATCTGTCTCATTCCAACCTGCATTTCTGGGTCACTTGAGACATTTAAACTGCACTTATAATTAACAGCTATTTTTAAACAGCGAAAAAATAGAGCACTGGTAAGGTACAAAAGCATTAAAATTGCCCCAGTTTTGCTTTTCAATAGGACACACCACTGCAATATGCTTCAAGATCAAAGAGAGCTCAGAAAAAAGAGACAGGCCGATCAGTGGGGATAAATTGTTCCCATTATGATGGTGTAAGAATAGGGTTCTTTCAATTGAAACAATTTAATAACCACATTCATTACATTGGTGTCCACTTGGTTTTATCTGAGCAGTTTTTGCATAACTGGGGAGCAAGTTCAATTGAGCTTATTCTCTAGAAATTAAGATGTGCAGGGTTTGACATTCAGAAATTAGGCACTAATAGTCGGCAAAGCAGTTGTCTTGAGATTCCCCCTGGATGTAGCTGGATCTGCCTACCACTAATTATGTCAAATGCAAATGTATTCTCTAAAAGACACACCAAAAAATTTCATTAGCTCATTTCCAGACAGCTAAGGTTATACCAGAGCAATGACAGCTATCAGAGCACGATCTTTTCCGTGTTTATAAAATCACTTTGACAAAAGCAGAAGTCAAGCAAGTGCACCACTGCTGTTTGTAAACTTTCTCCTCCATCGTCAACAGCAGACGTGCTTTTAAGGGCCAATCTTTAACGGTCCTAAGCAAAACAACTAAGCGATGTCTCCAGGGTGACATTTCCAGCAACATTTTTGTAAGGAACAAGAGAGTCATGGATAGATTTCCTTCCTTCTCCAGTGCTGACTTCAGCAGCAGACACCTATGTTTTAGCAGAGAGGAGGATGCCCTGCCAGCCGCCTTGGCTGAGGGTGATTGAGTTTGCCAGTTCTCAGCTGCACGGCAGAGCGCGATGCGCGGGGTGAAGTGCTGCTTGGCTTGAAATACGAGGGGAGTATTAAGAACAAATCTGCACAAATGCTCTTCAGAAGAACCAAATCCAGAGCTTGCAGACGATATATAAACCCCACCTTAACRAGGTCCACTAACCTCGCTGGTAAATGGAACATAGGCAGGAGCATTTAAAAGACATTTCCCAGTGTACACAGGATCCTTTTTTGTTTTCTCTCTGCTGACAAACCAGTGAAGAGTAAAGGACTGTTGAAACACACGTTGGGTGGCAACTGCATAATAGCAGCATTTCTTCCCTCTCCCTCTGTTCCCTTCTTTTTTATCAGAAGACAAAGTGTAAAAACTGCGAAGTTATCCTTGCCTCGGTGAAAGCTTTTAAATGGATGGCTTTTCCAGAAGCAACAGTGCTTCTCTTACTTGGCTATTTCCCCAGATGGGATTTGCAATATAAAACCATACATGGATCCAATATTGAGGAAAGGGAATAGACTTGTACAAATCACTGGAAAGATAAATATGCCATATAGATCAATAAATAAAAGCTAGTCCCCAAAAAATCAAACTCCGGCATTCCAGGCCAATTAAGATGTTATTTACTGCTTACATGATTGCTAGTTTGACGCTCTCCTCATTCATTTTTACACTATAGGCATTTGTTTTGTTGAAAGATATATAACTGATTTGTAAATAGAAAATGATATAGATAGATTTTATGTCTCATAAAACTGTTAATCTGTGCTCCATATTAAATATATACTGTAGTATTTTTTTGTATTTAGACACAGCTCTAGTATAATTAAAATAAAGTATGCTGGCTTTATTTTTTTAGTAAGTCGTTTCCAAGCGTAGAGCTCAAATAACAGTGCAACTGCAGCATGAAATGTGGTTATAATAGCCTGAGACCACATTTCCTGAAACTAAAACATGGGAGATAATAGTGTGAAGGTACAAATTAAATGCAAATAAAACAGATTCCCCATTGTTGCTAATCCCTGGATTGGATTTCAGTGAGGAAATTAGCTGTAATATTTAACCTCTTTGTATAGTAATCATTGACATATTATCAGTTACATTTTCAGAGTTTACATAGGAATTATTTCACAGGAATTTGAGAAAGCCGCGCATCCACCTTTTACACCCTGAATGGACCTATTCTGTGGTAAACAATATAACAACGTCTAACACAGAGACAGACAGTTGTGATAAAAAAAAATAAATAAAGGGATCATTTGGTAATGGATATGCATTTGGTTGCTACCACTTGACTTTCTAGATGTATCCTAACTTAGACCTTGTTTTACGTTAAATAAAAGGTGCACTGGTGCAACTGCCATTTTAAAATTAATTTATCAGTTTATAAGCTTATTAAGAACACTTTTATTTAGATAAAAATCTAGCAAAACTTAGTAATTAACCAAGTCCATAAATTAGTATAAACCCAGAATAAATTTATTTAAAAGTCCACATAAAGCATTTGCATCATTTTAATGAAATAAAAGTAAAATAAGTTAGGTAAATGGATGCATATTTTATACATGGACAGCACTGTAATATTTGAAGAAAGCATCAGGATGTTTAAGAAAGTTACTCCTATCTCTCTGAGATTTCATTTAGAACAGCTTACATTAGCAAGTACTTTACTTACAGCATCACAGAACATGTGATGTGATAAATTTGTAGCATAGCTTGCGACTGTGAGTAGTTTGATGTACAGCTGGAAAATACACTCAAGGGAATTGGGCAAGTCGCTTTAGAGCCCTGTGTCAAAGATCTACATACTAATATTTGAATGAGCAATTTTTTTCCTATGGCCTTTCAAATGGAATTCCACAACAAAAAATACTACAGGTTGCACTTTTCTTACTTCTGCTTATTTTGACAGAAAAAAATCACTATTTCATTTCTTCTCATTGTTAGGTTTTTCCTGAGTTTTTTGTGTTGTGGTTAGGTCACATCTGTGAAATTCTGAAATTTGACTTTGACCTGTTGCTCCAGCTCTAACATGTAGACTCAGTTCTCACATTCATAGGCTACGGGTGACAAATGAATCTTGCAAATACGTGTTTCACCCTTAGCTGAACTAGTGCAAAAGCGCATGACATACTGCAAGATCTCATTAGAGTGAAGAAAATATTCTTAGAAGCATTTTAGGGAAAATTTTTCCATTCTCCCTTTCTCTCCCCTTCCTTGACACACTAAAGATCCTAGATGATTAGGAGCTTAGCGAATTACCTAGTGTCATGTTTCCACTGACAGAGAAGAAGGAATCTGGTCTAAATCCACTAAAGTCAATGCCTGCTGGCCTCAGTGTGATCAGACCACTCAAGACATCTGCCTCAGTTCATCCGAATATTATAGTGTGAACTTTGGTAACTGAGAACAGGCAGTGACTGGTAGATGCCCTCGCAYTTTTCTTTTACACCACTCCGTATTGTACTGTCTGCACCAGCACGGGAACAGCTGCCTTGCAAGCTTTAGGTTAGGTCCCACAAAATGGATCTTGTCACATAAGCTGTGGCACATTGTGGTTATGATTATAGGCTTTGGCTGACTACAAGATGTTGCCAAATGTTAATTAAGTGTCCACTCTCTCTTCTGTTTCAGAAGGTTTTAACTTCAAATGCAGTGCAGATTTCACAATGCAAAAATATCTGTTTGAAGTGCCTCTAAAATACAGCAAGACTTTTATTTTTGCCTTTCATCCGGAAAGAAGAGCTAACACTATCATCTGAGGTAGATAGGTGACATACAGAATGATAAATAAAAGCTACTCCTGAAACATCAAGCACTGGCATTCCAGAACATTAAAGATATTATTTGTTGCTCAAGTGATTGCTAGCTAGAGCTTCTGTCTGACTTGCAAACCTACTGCAAGACCTTCCCAAGAAAATCACCGTATCAATGATGCCATTGTTATTCATATGAAGAAAATTCCCCACAGATAGATGAAAGCATGTGAATCCTGCACTCAGTGAAAGCAGAAATAGTGGTTTAGTTGAAGGAGATGGCAGTGCCCAAACAAACAGGGTGTTCTCCTCCCCGAGGAAACGTATCTCAGCAGTCCCAATGCCAGCCAAGATGACAAAGGAAGGACAAGGCTTCGGTCTACCCCAGGGATGCATGGCTCAGCCTCCTTGTCAGCTTGCTGTCAAAAGCTTCTCATACACCAGGACAGGTCCCAGACAGAAATCTATTAAATCACATGAGTTGTAAGCCTCTGTTTTGCTCCTCTGCCCAAYTCGGTTTCTGACTGTACTTGTGGGTCTGGCCCCACTCCAGGGCTGCCCCATGGACGTCCAACCCACAGTCAAATTACCCACAAGCAGCCGATGGCAGAGGAGCATTAGTCCTAGGTGTCATTGCCTCTCAGAAAAATTTCCCTAACATTTCTTGCAATGGGTGTATCTGCACATTTTGTGTCAACTGAGGTGGTGGTCTTTTCCCAGATTCCAGTATACCCAGTCACCTTCCAGGTTCACAAGGTAGAGGCCAATGCTTCCTCTGCTTTCTTCTGCTCACTCACGTCTTAATTCTGTAAAATAGGATGCATTGTGCTTTTTATTGCTACTTTTATAGAGTGGTTTCTACAGCCTGTTGTGGTAGGTTGTGTTCATGGACTTTTTTTTAGTTAGTGGTAATCATTTACACATTATTTCTACTGTCTGTGGTTGGTGCAATTCGTTACACAAGTATCTTTTTTTACATATTCTTTTATACCATCCCTTAAAAATAAGCAGACCACCATGCCTATGAAGTAGCAAGTGAAGTGGTTTTGAGTGAGTTCAAGCCTAATCTTGCATTTTTACGGCAACTGATAGCGTGAGGCTGAAACTAGTCCATTTGTTGTGAGTGGTGCTTGACTTGGCTGAAAGAGGAAGAGAAGGTGAAGGGACCATGGCCAAAACCAGTGATCCAGAAGTGATCCAGAAATAAATGCGAAAACATCTGGCAGCTGACTTGGATATTAATCAGTCAATGGGCATATTATGGGATAGGAAAAAACCTGCCGCATGCATCATTTGGATGTACCTGACCATGGTGAGGTACAGGTGCAAACAGTTTCTCACTCTGCTTCTAGGTTCACAATCTCTTCCATACCCTTAACAACTCAGCTGCAATTAGCTAATGAGTTCAAAACTTATTAGGACAAGTACGCAGCCTTTCCATGGCCAAAAAAGCTCTGTTTCTTGGAAGCCAGAGTAGAAAAAAGCAACAAAAGGGATATTCTTACTGTTATGCCTTTATTTTTATAGGCAGCTGTGGCAGTGATAGAGCTGCATCTCCAGCTCTCACAGAGGTGATTATACCAACCAGCTTCAACTTTACAGGCAAAAGAAACTTTGTTTTAAAAGTCTGTGACTGGAGTTTCGGACTTGTGGCAGATAGCTGTGTCATCACATCCTGAAAGGCCAAGGAAAGTCAGCCTAAGTCACCTGACAATATATAAAAGATGAGCTAAAAGAAAAGTTTTTTCTTTTAATGTATTTTTTCCTTTTTTTTCCTTCATGTTTTGCTTCTTCCTGACTATCAGAGGTCACAAGTATCTCAGAACAAAGCTTTTTGATATTATTACTAGTAGTACTAAACTGACATGGACTTGCATCTCATTATCCTGATACATAGCTCTGCTGAACACGAGGGAGTTTGACATTTAGATTGTCACCAATCTAGGGACAGAGGTTGTTTATAGAAATATCTTCTTCACCACACAGTGTCAGCTTTGATGTTGTGGCTGTTCGGGTTTTGTTTTATTTCTATATGATTTTGAATGTTTTTAAATGATAATTTGAAGACAGACTTGTCTACCTAAACCTAAATTATGGTGTCTTAATTGTTTCAAATGCCATTAACATTCTTCTTTCAGTTCAGTCCTCGTGTTGTAAAGCATTCACAAACCTTCTGTAAAGGGGAGAAGGTTTAACAGTGACAACAAATCCCCCAGAGAGGTAGAGTGCACTTATGCAGCTTTTCACTGACCATGCTCCCTGCCTACTTATAAAGGAAGTGTTTTTCAGGGAATAAGGATGGAAAACAGCTAGCCCAGCAGTGGAGAGGAATATGAACCTAAAGACTGGCTGTGAAGTAGGTACAGGGTTAAAATAATAACATTCTCTCATATTTTAGAGCTTTCAGATGTCCAGACTGTAGACTTCAGTGTGGGATGAAGGATAGCCAAGCTAGTTTTTAGTGGAATAATTAATGAACCGGCCACAGCCTATTCCCAGCAACGCGAAGCTAAGAACACACTCAGCCAAGGTGCTTCCCACCCACAGCTCACTGGCAGGGACTTTACCCCTCACAGGGCTGCAGGAGGACATAGTTAGAGCTTGTCTGCACCCCCCTTAGACCCTTTCAAACTTGTGTTCCTCCAAGCCCTACTGCAGTCTCCTGTAAATTAGGTGTGCATGTCACTTGCGAGGGGGAAACCAGTCCGTTCAGAAAAGAGAAAAATGAAAAGAAACAACTGCTGCACAAGAAGTTGAACTTGTGTGAACAAATAAAAAAGCAGTGGAGCAAACATCAAGGCTTTGGTCACATGAAAAATCAGTTGAGTTTTCATTTGTCACAAATAAATCTGTCATACCTAAAACTCACCCTCTTTTTTCTTTTTCTGTTTTACATAGATGTTTCCCCAAAAGGAAAAGACCTTCCACTGTGGAACAGAAAATCAGTGACACCTCTGTGCATGCTTGAAAAATATTTACCTCCATGTTGGCCAAATGTATAAATAATGAGGGGACAAAGAAATCCCGCTGCCATAGTACTTAAACTCATGGAAAATACATGACTGTAATTAGCTGTGCTGACATACATGACTGCAGTCAAGCTGCTTCCTATCCTTGCCTTCCTCTTAGGTGTTTGCATCTTTTGCATCTCCCCAGCACATGGCAAAGCAGGCCACTCTGAGGTCTTCACACTTGTGATTATCCATTCATTTTCATTTCAGAGCTCCTGCCGCTGCCCGTAGTTGTAGATACAGCTCTGAGTTTCCCATCAAAACTCTCTTCAGGGCAAGAAGCAGAAAGAAGTGGGGTTTGTAAAGAGGGGAAGACATATGCTATAAACATGGGAGGACCATGTAGGATATCTTAATGACCCATTTCTACCTCCTTCCAGCAGACCTTTCCAGCTCCTGCTACACCATCTACTAGTTGACCATGCAGTAAGCTAGGAACAGCTAAGCCTGGATGCATAAGATTGGAAAGTGTCATTAGGATTAAGTTCAGCTCACTCCTTTGTTTCTTCAACTGTTTTGCCTATATTAGCAGTCTCAGACAAAATGAGCATTCACTTCTGGTCTTGTCCCTCCTTGGTTTGCTCTCTGGAGTTGGACACACTTTTTCTCTGTACGGCGGGTGTTTTTAAATTTCACCGTCCAAAGTCTTCAGTATCTAGAAATCTGATAGCCTTCATCCTTCCCTACCTTTCAGTAGTCCAACCACCCATATATTATTTAAGTGTAGTTAAGTTTTTCCACTGTTTTTAACATAAATTTGAGCAATATATTTTTAAAACCTTCTCCTTTTTCTCCTGTTTTATGTGTTTTGCTATGCCAAGGTTTGAAGCACAGCGCTAAGGAGCATGACACCACTGCAGTAAAGCTTTCAGTCATAAACAAGCCCACTGCTTTAACCATGGGGTAACCAGCTCTGCCAGTGACTGTGTGTTTAAAACTTAATATGTACAGAGTCGGTGCCAAAATGTTTAGCATCTTGCAAAACTGAGTTGTAGCCCAGTTGTTAGGAAAGTGTCCACTGTCTCACTTAATATTGTTAATCAATCATAGATTTGCTAGTCTGGAAGCTATCCCGCATGCATTTCTGTCCTGGTAGACCCTGGGAGACAGCTCCTCTAGCACAATCACTACAGTGATTGTGGAAAGGTTATACCTTTGCTCTGAGAAGGTGCCAAGACCACGAATTATTTTCCAGGTAACTTGTGGATCAAAGTTACTGAAGATCTATCCATCCATCTCCAGGAGTGACAACGTTAGGCTTAGAATGGGTGCAAAAAACTCTCAAGACCTGGGACAAATTTTTTTTTGCTAGCATTTAATCCTGAGGCTTTTAGTGAAACTAGACAGAAGTGATATTGAACAAATAATGCCAGATAGRCCATGCATACGTGTTGTCACTGTATCTGTGCACGTTGTGTATGTACATCTGGATGTTGTACCTACCGTATCTGTAATTGTACTGTAATGTAACTTTTCTCTTACCAGTGCTCATTTTAGGCAGAAACACTCACTAATTTACATGGCAGGCGTGGGTTTTACTCCATTAGGTGGTTTAATATGCTGAGATTGACTCACTCATACACTGCAGTTTTTCTACCATTATGGACTCTTGGTATTAGCAGTTTTGGATCATTGGTCACCGCAGTTAATAGATAGATATCGACTCTTTAAGTTAAAATTCAGAAACTTCTCCTTTTCAGAGCACTTTAAACCAAATTTCAGTTTTATAAGCTATTTTGTTTGTTTAATTAACTTAATAATTGTTTTCAATAAAGCATTTTACAGGTGCCATTGTATAACAAAGTTGTTTAAGAGTATGGGAAAAATGCAGTACAAGAGAAATGCAAATCTGCATAAGCCTCATTGTGATTTAACCCTTTTAGAGCTGAGTATAGCATAAAGGGTTTGACTTTTTTTTTTTCTCCCCTGAAAATGTATATAGACTGCATACAGACTGAACCCCTCACTTCTTATACCACAGCCTTGGCAATAATGCGTTCAGTTAATCTGCACAATGTAGAGTCATCCCCTCAAAAAAGTAATTCACTTCTTTAAAAACTAGGAGGAAAATAAATATGGTGCAGTAAAATTGTTGAGTAGAGGAATCTATCTGGACATTTCACAAAACATTTCATTATGCTGATAATTCCCAGAAGTGCTCTCAAGAGTGCTTTAAGCTGAGGATTACTGCACTGGATCTGATGGACTTTTTTTGTAGCCCCTTTAAAAGGCAGTGAACCGTTTTTCTATTTTATTTAAATAATGCCCCTTAAAATGGATTTTTAGAGGTATAATAACTCCTTAAGAGTCAGTTATGCTAAACAGTTTCTCTTGATAGAAATGTTGTAAAACTCGTTAACTGCACAATTTCAGATGCCGGCTTGGTGAACACTAACTGACATGTGAATGGCCAGAGTTTGTAAAATAAATTGAAATAGTTGTTGTATCACACAGCTAGCAATGCACAAGCTGTAGGCCACAAGGGGCTCAAACCTGACAGAAAATTACTTCAAGATGAATGAAAAGTGCTTGTTTCTCTTTATTAGTTTTTAGAGAACAATGAAAATGTTGAATTGTTTACAGAAGGGTTGATTAAATGTGGTCAGTAGGGCCATGTCCCTACTGCTAACTGTTAGCCTTCCCAGCCCCCAGCCCCTTCCCTCCACCCCATGCATCTTCTTATAGACTATTATGGTCACACATCTGTGTGTGAAATGTGCTCATTTTGACATTCCTCTGCTGCTCTGAGCTGTTGAGGCCTTTGTTAGGTAAAACACTGTTGTCAAGCCTAACAAGCAGGTCATGCAATTTGCTGGACACTGCAGCAGAGAATAGCCCTGCTATGAATTGCTTCGGCATCTAACAATGCTTGGTTCAATATCGAAATACATATGTATTTTTTCCCTTTGTTCAGTCCTGATACTTTCAATATTTTGAAGAAATACATATTTTTCATTTAAAAAAAAAAAAACCAAAATGAGTTTGACATCACAGCACACTGTTTTATTCTTTTGTTGTTAGATATATGACGATGGGAGGGGAAAAAAGAGACTTTAGCTGTCCTTTTTTGACCCAAATTCACTTTCTACGTGGTACTAAAGGCACAAAGAGGAGATTCATCGTGCCATACCATATTCTAACAGAGTATTTGGTCTGCTTTCAAAGCAATTCAAATTAAGGCCACTTTAGGAGAAGTGGTATTTGCACAAGATGGCAACAACAGAAAATGTCCCTTTGAGGCAGTGACTTTAAAAACAACTTCTTAAAGATCAGGTTCATTTAGCAGCAATCAGGAGAGTAAAAACCACTGGATATATTGCTATGGCTGTTGAACAAAATTGTCTTCTTTTTTTCTCTCCACCCTGTTCCATAGCCTTCATCCCTTCCCCCTCTTCCCCAGAAGAAAAATCAACCACTAATGTGCAAGGGTTTGAATGCTATTTGTGGCAATCTGTCACTTTACATAGTGTTCCGCCCTGATGTGAAAGCAGGATTTTCTTTTTTTTCTATCTGCAGAACATGCTTTTCCAGGCCTATTATGTGTATAAACAATGGCATATGTAATTACCTTTCTGGGGTGGCAATTATTTCTCTACATCAACAACTGAAGTTAAGGCAATCCATCCCACTGCCCCCCACCTCCAAATAAAGGATATCCTAAATATCAAAAAAAAAACCAAACCCAAAAACATTTGGGGATCAAATCAAGGCTGCTTATGTCAGCCTGGGAAGGGACAGATACTATCACTGCAGCCTTTAAATGTCAGCATGATCTTTTTTTTCCTAGCAGTAATTGCTTTACATTTTGTTTCAGATTGAGTCATTTCAACCTTTGCCTACAAGCCAGTTTTTGCACCCCACCTCCTTACACTGAAAACTTTTGCACTTTTGCTAGGGCGGATTTCCTTGGCAATTCTGTGGGTAAGAAAATACCATACCTGTCATGTCAAAGCTGTTGGAGGGTGCGAAATGCTGACTTTCTTGTCTTGCTTCAAGCTACAAGAGGTTATGCAGAGTGGTGGGTTGAGAGAGTGAGGGATGAAGGAGAGTTTTTTCTTTTCTTTCCCCCATTATGTGTCCATCTTGCTGTGTATGATTACAGTCCTCAGTGTTACTGAGGAACATCCACACCTTCAGCTGGACATCCATGGACAGATCTGTCATCGTTTCACCATATCTGACAATTTAACCTACCTCAAGATTTCTACTATTGCTTTAAATCAAGGGGCTGATCCTACAAAGAATTATGGCTAGGTCTGTGCTAAGAGTTCAGGTCAGACTACCCCAGACCCCTTAACCGCATTGCGTGAGGATGGTCTCATCCCAGTCCTCTGTTCAGAGACCTTGGGATGCTTCTTGCTGCCTGCAGTGAGAGCCGTGCATGAGTCGAGCTGGCATGGACAGCAGTGCCCCAGCAGTCCCAGCAGCCAGGAGCTGTAGCTCATGTAATTCAGGCTCATTAGAGCAGCCTCATCGTTAAGCAAAATATCAGTGCAGATACTGCCCAACTGTATGTTTACAAAAGCAGTCTAAACTACCTTTTATACCTGGGGAAGTGGAAGGTATGATATTGGGGCTAAAATTAAAGTCATACAGCAACATGCACTTCTTTTTCACTATTGATGCAAATTAAATTTACAAAACGCAAAGTCAGTTTATCAGGAACAACATATGCTTATATTTAAAAGGGTGGCTTGCATCCTTTCTGAAATAGGCTTAATGGAGGACTTTCCTGAGCAAAGACAGTCTTAAATATATGCTTAATTCTCAGGAGCTAAGAACTCCTAGGGCCAAACTGAAGTTGATTCTTGTAAGCTCCTTTTGCTCCCAACAATGTTGTTGTCAGTGTACTTAATAAAGTACACCCTATGCAGTGGGAGGCTAGCTGGTTCCCCCTCCTGCTTAAATGCCCTCCATGTGTTATGTGCTTATACAAATTAAAGAACTAAGGGAGGAATAGGACCAAGAAGAAGCATAAACAAAGCATAAACTCAAAACCTCTGAGCAGTGTCCTCTTGCTTATCTCATATATACAGGCATTTTATTGTTCACAAAGGTGTTAACTGGCATGCATCCTAGTTTTCTATTTATCTGGCAGAAAAGACACTGCACAGATAGAGGAAAGCAGATGAATAGGTTAAAAATTTCCTTTCCTTCCCTTCTCCTCTCCAGTTCCTCCACTGAAGGGACGGTGAGCAGCAAACATACATAGTTACATGCATTCTCCAGTCCAGGGACAACACCAGCATATTAATTGAACCGAATGCTGCGAGTAGCTTTCCCAAATTTATATCCGGTGGTGATGTCAACGGAGGGGAATAAGAATTAGTAGAAGTCTTTGGGTTTTGTCTGCCTGGTAATGGATAAAAGAGAAACGAAAATCTCCCACAAAATGGAAATCACAAACAGCTCTGCTGGGGAATACAAACACAGCTTTGAAACCTTTCTTTCTTTTGCTTTCAATAGCCGTGAACATAAATCACAAGAGCCAAGCCGGGGGAAATATTAATCCTGCCACCAGGATCTGTCTCTAACTCTCTTCCTCGCCAGTTTGAGTAGGTGGTTTTGGAGTTACCCCAAGTGCTGATTCCATCGTTGCTTAGATTGTTAATGAGCTTTCTCCACAAGGAAACATTTTCCTTTGTCTCAGAGACAGTTCTGAGGGCTATGTACACCTCTGCATCTGTGCAAATAATATCTTCATAAGGTTTGAGTTAAGGTCTGTTAATGGAAGGGGGAAAAAGGGTATATTGCGAGGTAACGGCATCACCCTAAGGTGGTGGTACCGTAAACTGGTGTTACTTGCCAGCTAATCTCCAATTACAGCTTTCCTTTTCTATATCTCCTTTCCAACAACGATCTCAAAATACTTTGTTTGCATAAATCAAGACCCTCAATATGCAATGGAAAAGTATTAATATACTTGTTTTCAGGTGAATACACTGAAATGCAGAAAAAATAAATGTCATTATCAAGAATACCAGAAAAGCTGTTGCTAAAGCTGGAAATAGAACCACAGGTCCAGACTGCAACCAAATAGGTCCCCTCCATCTCTCTTTCATGCTGTTATGGGTAAGGAGTAATACCCAAAAGTCACTGAGTTATACTGCTTATATGCATTTAGTTAGACCTGTTTGCAGGATCAAGAAACATCCGTGAAGCCATCCTTCTCTGCAAAAACATGTAAAAAAAATATTACAATTGTTCTGGCTTGTTTTTTGCTAAAAACTTTGATAAGAAAGAGAAACAAAAAGCTTTTAGAGGCTGGAGGAGCTCTGGTTCTGCCCAGCATGTTGTTTACTCTGAAACTTAACTGGGAACTTCAGGCTACGTCCAAACTAACACGATCACTACTGAACTTTTTAACAGAAACGTCAGTCTGGTCGGGAGCTTTGTGTGCAATACACAGCATTGCTAGTCTTGGGTGAGGACGTGATGACTTCATCTTCCCTAATCCACCCCCTAAAATTGGGAGTGGCTCCAGGTTTTTTTAAGTAGCGGTGTTCTTTTCCCAGTTAAAGTAGTATTATGAGGTTTTGTCTGGTGAAAGAGCAAATATGGTTTCTCACTCGTTTTTACAGTTTCAGCCTCCAGAAAACACCATAGATGACAGTAAAGCTGCCTTTCAGCAAGACACCGAGACTTTCCTATTAGGAAGCCCCTAATAAGCGCAGACACCTCACTGCTTTTATTTCAGCTCAGAGTACGTCCAATTCGGCAGTCACTGAATTCAACCTTATCTGTTCAGATGATGGGTTTTGATGAACTGCATGAACCTGTCATTAAGGGGAGGACAGGTTATAGTCACTGCTCAGGATGTTACAGCTTTCTTCCTTGTTTATTGCAGATGGGGTAATGTAGCACAAGCAGAGGCAGAGAAGATGAAAGTAAGGTTAGTTAAACACTGAGCTACTTTGTGATTAAAAAGAGTGATGGTATCAGGCCAACAGTTCAAAGGTTCAGTGTAAATATTGTTCATCTCTTTGGCTTTTCAGTTGTGACACTGGTTAGTGGAAAGATACCAAACTTCCGTGTAAGACAAACTCCGATTTTACAGAGGAAAACCACACACGTAAAAGTGGCCTCCGTTCCCTGATACAATAACAATTAAAAATTTAAACCTTTGACCTCTGTAAACATTTTTATTTCTGGTTTCCTTTGCCTATGACCTAGAGGTGCTTTATGTCTTTCCATGGCCCTTTTACTCCAGTTTTCTTATCAGCAATTACTTACACAGTAATTCAAATCCGATTTCAATATTGACTACTAGGTTGTAAGCTCTGTGTCAAATGCTGGCTCTCTAGCATGTTCT
Source organism: Phoebastria nigripes (assembly GCA_035582835.1). Lineage (NCBI taxonomy): Eukaryota > Metazoa > Chordata > Aves > Procellariiformes > Diomedeidae > Phoebastria > Phoebastria nigripes. The sequence continues at coordinate 1,199,308 of JAYKAV010002821.1, read as the reverse complement.
GTTTCCATTAAGAACTTAGGAGACATTAAGACTTAGGAAACAGAAAGGAAAAAATATCTAGCAAGCGATGGCAGCGAGTCAATTATGCTTGTGTTGCACGGTCCTCTGAGCTCACATTAAACTCATATTGCTCCTGGTACTTAAAAAGGAACATTTCTATTAAAAATTAAAACAGGTAAGGTGTGTCTACAGTGCATAACATAAAATTTATGGTTTTTTTCAGTCTGGCAGCAGATCACAGCTTTGTCCATCTGCACAGAGCATGTGTCCCTCTTTGAGTGATTCACCAGCATTCTCTAGGCCAACACTAATTAGCTTTCTTTGGGACCAGTCTTTACCGGTCTTTGCAGGAAAGCCCTGGCTGAATCACAGAGGTCACTTGGACCCAGTATTCAGCCAGCTGCGAAGATGGTGCCTGGAGGAGCTGCTTTGGTGATGCTACACAATGGTGGCTTTACTTCAAGTGTGGGACCAGCCCTGGCCAGGTCAAACTCAGAACCAAATACGTGATGATAAGACTGCACGGATGCTGCTGGAGTGACATAAGGGATGAATTTTTGCCTTTAAAGTTCAGCATCACTGCCAGCATGGCCTTAACAGGACAGTAAAGTGTCTCCAATTAACTCCCTGTGTTGTAAGCTCTTGGACATGGAGAACAGATGTTTTGGTCCCGTGTTTGTACAGCACCTAGCACAGAGGGATGCTGGCCTCTGGCTGCTACACGGTGTCCCATTTCAAACATTTAAAGTAGCAGATGAATCCCCACTACTGAGTTTGCCAGTATTGTAGAAAGCTAACCCCTGACAAAGGTCTACAGTCCATAATTAAAAATCTGTTCCACTGATGGCCTTAATTTCTGCTGTGGGCAGTAGCCAGGGAAAAGATCCACCACATCACCAGATTGTCTCCCTGCTCTGTTCTGTAGCTTTCTTTTGTAACGCGGATACTCCTGAGTATCAAACAGAGTTTATTCTGTGAGTTGGTGAGTGTATTCCTGTCTTCTGCTCTTGCAATCATTTTCTGCCTCCCCAGAGGTGCCTTCAAAGAGAACGTCCTTCTGCTTCTACATTACACCCCTCCTGGTGAATGCTCTCTAGTGTGGTCTGCGGGATTTCTCAGGTATTTTCTTCTAATCACTCCCATTTTGGTTTAATGTGGGGATTAAAAAAGAAAACTGTTCAGGCTGATGATGACCAATGTATGGATAACATCTCATATTCTTCTGTTTAGCAGCATCGATGGACGTGAGAATGGTATGTCATGGTCTTGTGTGCAGCTGCTGGACAGGTGGCTAGGAAAATAACCTAATATGCTGATATCACTTGTAAGGAGAAATAATTGATTCTGTCAGGTTTGCAAAAAGTGCTCTGCTTGGATCTACCTGGATATTTATTAGTGACTGCCCAGGTTATTTGTGTGTCACTGATCTCACCTGAAAACACTGGATTCATTGTTCTGCATCTGCAATTAAAATGCATTTATATTGATAGTAATGTGGAAAAAAATCAATCTGATTGATCTGAATTTTGTACGTACGTACACCGGATGGCCTGGCTGATATTCTTAGGACAGTCCTACTTCCCTGAGTTCCTAGACTACATTTCTGCTACCTGTGAGCCAAATGCCACTCTCACTTTTGGAAGTCCTTGTGTGAAAGGCAGCAGAACTCTGCCACTTCTCAGAGAGATTCTGTATTAAAACTTTATGTGTTCCCAGAAAGCAGTACCTTCTTGCTCATGTGAAAGTTCAGGTCCTCGTAGAGTCTCATCATGCCAGACATTAAGAAAAATATACCAATATTGTGAGACCACTGCAAGCACTTGGGTCCTGTAGCTTTCCTGCCATCTGTCCCACTGATGTTTTAAAGACAGTATAACCTATTCATCTGAAGTGAATCTAGGTGTAGCACCAGCCAAATAAACATCCAGGAGAATTTTTTGTATTATTTGAGTAGACAGCCTAATAAGCTGTATTGCATGCTAAGGTTTGTCATGTAAACAACCAGCAAATTTTTACATTAAAATTATGAAGGAAGCAGTGATAGTAATTGCTAACCCACTTGTCTGTCAGAGAAGATCTCCAGTCTCACCCATCCTTTTTTTCTTTACTAAAAATGTACTCGGTGTCTCCACTTTCCCTGGGTGCCATTTCCAGTTTAGGAGGGCACGGCTGGGGTCTCCTTCAGATACTAAAGTTGTGCCTAACTTTGCCAGGAGAGCAGGCTGGACCCCTTGCAGATCTCCTTGCAAAGCAGTCTGCTCAGCCATCCCCTGCAAGGCTGCCAGCCTCGCTGCCCTGTTGACCTGTTCCTCGTCAGGGGCAGGATGCTCAGCATCTCGCTGACACCAGAAGCCACAAAGACAGGTCCTGGTGACAGCAACAGCTAGGCAGAAATGAGCGCTTCACAGATGACAAAAAAAGCAATTTTATTTAAGAAAATAACCGTTCATAATTGGGCCTCTGTCACTTTAAATTTTAATGGTAATAGTAGTACTGGAACTTTAAATTACAGCTTTCAGTGTCTTCACGCTGAATCTCTCAATTACTCTTCGTAACTCCCTTCCCAGAGCGTGTGCGCCATGACATTGATATCGCTGTTCAAATCGAAATTCATGCCCGGGGGCCAGGCTGCGAGGTACGCCGTGCACGGATCCTGCCGGGCTCCATCACCGACAACCAGGCGGACGTACAGGGAGGTGTTGCTCCCAGGTCTGGGCAAATTCTAGTAGCCTCATGCAAAAAAATTGCACATTTCTGGCACTGAGACGGCGTCCAGCCCACCCACTCTCTTCCCAGGGGTGAGCTGGGGGATGCTCCCGCAGGCACAGCTTTTGGTGCAAGGGGAGGCAGCCCTGGGAGAGGCGAGGCAACTCTGCTAGTGATTATTGCGATTATTATTGCAGTGGCAGTTGAGGTTGGCATTGCACAGAGCTGCCGGAGCAGCCGGAGACAGCAAGGCAATAGGTTTCTCGCAGTTGGAATGCAGAGAGAGAGTGGGGAAAGATTTTCCTCCAAAGACAGCAAAACTATATACAGAGCAACCCAAGAGGATGGGGAAAAAAGCAAGAAGGGAGAAATTTTCAGGTGTGTTGCAGTCTGATGTAAATTACATCCATATTGTGGATTTTTGCTGCTGTTGTTACTGCAAGCTCTGTTTTATTATTTAACCTGCYATTGCGGTATTTGTGCATACCCAGTGCCCAGCCCCTTCACCATCAGCTCCAGCCCTTAACCTAGAGACAAGCGCAACACTGGCAAGGGAAACGCTCACTTTCATATAACCTGAAAATACACTTTCAAACTCTAGAATGGAAGAGGGTCTCAAAAATTATTGCTGTAAAATGGGTTGTGCAACTAACCAGCTTTGAAAATGAATGGGATTGCTGGTAAGGAAGAATTCCAGTGGAAATGAAGATAAATTTTGTGCCGGTTGCACCCTACGTTGATGGGAGCTAGAAGTGGCTGAGCCTGCAGTTTACAATAAGTGGGTGGGAACAAGAGACCACTTTGTCCTTCCAGTAACCCTGTCCGGATAACTGGAAATCTGCATACGGTAGCTTAAAACCAGCTCAGACAGGGCTCCTATCTATTCCCTCTTCTAGACTGGATGAAAAGCAGAAGGATGGAGGTCACATAAACTCACTCTGTTCGTGCAGTTTCAGAGCTATTTGCATAATCCAAGCTTTCATTTTAAACAAATTAAGTGCCTGGCACTTTATGGTTGTGAAGAAACCTCCCCGAGGTGTGAGTGAAGTATGGAGCCACTGAAAGCAAAGTCCACTGCAGGTCGAGTGGGAAACGGCAGTGCGGAGGAATGAATGCTTCATAATGTAAACAGAAGTGCAAGAGACGGGAAATTTTTCACATTTTATTAAATCAGACTTTTACAGTAGTTGTTGAAAGCAAAAAACACTGAATTATATTTAGATAATCGTTCCATAAATAATGTGTGTTTTCACAGCAGTCACAAAGTCTGGAATTTATGTGCTAATTACAGACCCCAAATCATCTCTGCACAGATTTGCAATTAAAACTGAAATATTTTCATATACAATGTGAGCCCTGTATTCATAGCAACAGCTAAGAGACATGCTGGTTACAGTTTGCTCAGTAAATCTGAATATTTTATGTTTGAACACAATTGTTTCACTATTGTTGTCCTTACGTTCTGTATTTTAAAAGCTGAAAGAGTTTAAAGCCGAGTGCCACATTGTTGATTGCTATTCCTTTTAGAAAAAATATTCTCTATATAGTAATGTATATACTGCAACAATCTAAGGGAACAAACGATTATTGGAAGACATAGAGAAAGCAAAATTCCTGCATATGGTTATCTTCTTAATAAATATTGTAAAAACACATACTTTTAAAACCCTGCAGTGACAGCAAAGTGCGGGAAGAATGCAAAATTAGGGAGAACGTTGAATAATTCAGTAGCTTGTTATGTGATTAGATCTGATTGGCCCACACTAAGATGCTGCCCATAAAAATGATTTCCCATGGTAGCATTGGTCTAGGGGTGGGGGGTTTATGATGTCCATAAAATGGGAGAACAAGGCTTACTGGAACTAATAATATCATGGCTGCGCAGAATGATTGATGATCTTTAAAAAGGCCCAGATTGGTTTCATCTTTCTTCAGATTTTATCACTTACTCTTTCTTAGTCACGTGCAATCACTAAGGCCAAGAGAGGTAACAAGTGTTTGATGTATGATACTTGAGCCACTTTTGTCAGAAGTGCATTTATTTTAAACTGCTCTTGTATTTGATACTCCCAACATGTAGATGTTCTTTATGTTTATTTTTTCTCCAGCTGATGAGAACAGGCACTCCTGGGGTTGGGTCAAGAGGTAAGCCAAGCTCGCATTAGAGCAACAGTGCCAAAAATCGCAGTAAAAATTAAACAGATCCTCCTTCCCTGCACTGGGACCATTTCCATTACTGATTAAATGGATAAAGAGCTGCGCGGGGCTGACATCTTCTTGGGAGAACCTCATATCCTTTATTATTTGCAGTAGGCGCACACCTTTCAGAATGCTACTTGTGCTTCTTGGAATATATTATCTGTTTCATTTCATTCTATCCTTCACAATTTGCAGAGAGCCACAAAAGCTCCTTTTATGTCAGAAGAAATTTCAGATGAATAGGGAAAAAAATACTTAATTTAACCAATTGGGAAAAAAAGGGTCATTTCCACTTGTTTCTGAAAGCTTACACATCTCCTCAAATATGACAAATCAAGCCAGATATCTTAATCATTTGTTGGAAACATCCTTATCAGTAACTTATTCATAAAGCTTGCAGATGTGTGAGCTGAAAAATGTTTGGCAGGGTCCCAAAGGGAAAAGAAAGAGTATTAAAGGGTTGATCAAATAGCAATGTATTGGAGTCCTGCTCATTTGGAGAACTTTCCATTACCTCCATTTCTTCTAGTTGGAAAAACAATAGATAAATCAGCAGGACCCCAGGTTTCTGAGACCCATCGCTGATACACACGCATATGTTTGTATGCATAGGTATGATTACAAGATTGTACACATACCTATGCCACACCTGTGTGCTTGTGCATGGCTATGCATACGGACATGCGGGTCCTCTCACTCACGATGATGTTGTCTCCTGTAGAGTTTAATGGTTTTCTGTTTTGACAATTTAAACACTGTCTCAACACTGTTTAACAAAATCAAGAGCGGTTCTTGGCAATTAATTTCTGCCGTCAATAGTATTCTCAAACTGGGCAACTCCCCTTGGAACGGGGAGCCGTAACAGCAAAGCCTGTGCGAGTGAAAGAGCAAGACAATTCATTAGACGACTCTGCAGCAGCTAAAAGTGGCGGGGGATGTCAGCCCGTGCTCCTGTGCTTCAATACTAATGAGAGTCATTGCATATTCATAACCCTAAATACAGTCAGCTTCTGATAAAAACTTTTGTCATCGAAGCTTCACAGCAAGAGCAAAGCATTGCACTCCTCGTGTCGTGGCACTTCCACCAAGCCAGTGCGAGAGCAAGATTGATTGTTTTGCAACGCAGCCTGACAGGGAACTAAGAGATACTGCCCCAAGGGTCCCGAAAGTAAGCTTAGTTTGATTACAAGGCTCCAAGTAATCAAAGAAACAAAAGAGAGGGGGGAAAATGGGGGGAAGAATGTTGTTTTGTCTTGTTGGTGGGTTTTGGGCTTGGTATTTTATTGTTTTTTAAAGATAAAGGACGCTCTAAAGATCAAGCTTTCCTTATTGAATGTTGAGAGTAATTATCTGTTAAGCGTTTAAAACAGTTCATATCAATTTTTATCACGGAGGAAGAAGAACGGCAGGCGCTAGCAAACTTGTTCCCGTGTTGTAGGAACACTGCTGTATGTCTTAATAGATACAAATCTCCAAAACCATATGAAGTTTCACGTCAATATGAATAGCAAAGATTAGTGAACTCAACCTGTCAGATATTAAAATCAGCTCTGCCAAGTGTTGCGCTACCCAGAATTCACTTCTTGCAGGTTCCTTTTCATTTTTGTTGTCAGCTCCTTCTTCTTCTCATCATTGTTGCTATTTTTATTATTAGTTTTGAGACACTACCCATCTACGTTGCTGGCAGTCAAATCCTGAAGGTGCACAGCTCTGCTAGCCTTTGACCTTGCAATACCTGCCTGCTGGGGCAGCTGTTAGCATCCCCTGGAGTCAAAGAAGAGAAACGTATGTTTCAGCACCCACTTTGAAAAAGCCTTGAGCATTTTCTCACTCATAATGATGTCTTCAGCTGGAATGCCAGCACATTTCCACATCTTTTTGACAGGCAAGCAGACTATAAAATATACATAAAATTAAATAAAACAGGACATTAACACAAAGGTTTCAAAATCTGATTACAGTGCAGGGTTGGATTTTTTTTTCCCCCAGCAATTATAAAATCGTGCATTGGGGAAAAAAAGAACTGTACAGCTCAAGAGAAATCATGAAGGATTAAGGATGGGGAGGTTTCTCTAAACTGTTAAATATCTCAGTCATATGTATACAGGCTTTGAAAATAGAGAAATCTTGTAGTTATGATTGATTGAGGTAACTGATTATCCACAGATATTTTAAGTGTTGAGACATTAAATTGTCAGCCATATCAGTTTGATTGCAGTAAAACATGAAAACATTGACTTTTGTCTAGTTAGAGAAATTTATTTTTCCCAGAATGACAATCCTTTAAGTAGAAACCAGGCAGCTTGCCAGCTCTCCATGTCATACATTGAAGTTTGCAAATGCAACCCATATTTTCAAATGTTTTTCAAGGTTCAATGAATGGTGCATAGGTCTTTGGCAAATAGTCTTGTAATAAACAGATTTCCATATACTGTTTCAATCTTCCTTAAGCCTGGTGTAGACTAGTATTTATTCATTACGAATAAATGAATGGCATAGACGGTGGTTTGCATTCAAGGTGTATACATATTCAGAGCTCTTCACTTATGCAAAACATTTCTCTAAAAGAAACAGTAACCCTCCTTGGACTGAAGCTATAGGAACAAGTTTGATTAATATGTTTTACAAGCCTGAAGTAAATGCTCATCATAACTGTCAGCAAGCTGACAGCTTTCAAAAAAGAGCCTTTGTTTCCGGAATGAGTAATTTGTGTGATCTTCTTTAAGATACCACACTCAAAACCTTAGAGGGAGAAGGTGTTACATTCAAGTGAATTCTACTCAAAATGTGATTGCTGTTAAGCATGCTTTGTATTCTGGATCCTTGATATGCACACAGTATTTGACAGGATAGCGACTTTTTTTTTTTTATTTGTTGTTCTTTCTTGTCAGAACACCTGWACTTTCTCATTAGGCAGAGGTGTACTTGACGAGTTTTGTAACTACGTGCACGGGAGAGCTGACATTACCCAGTGCCCTGCATCACTTTCGTGCTTGCTTGTGGTTTAATAGGTAAAGCCCAGGCATAGAGAATTACAGGATACCTTAAAAATAACATTTGATTGACTGAAAGTGTAAGGAAATAGACTGAAAGTTGGAGGACCACAGAGGAATGATTGAGCCATACCTTGAGAAGCAAAGGGAACAACTATTCCCTCTTTTCTGGTGTGTTAAACGTTTTCTCCTAACTGGAGTAGTAACACCTCTGCCACAAAGAATTAGGCAGTGGCATGTTGTGTATCCAGCATTAACAAGCAAGTACCTCAGGAACATGTCAACTGCTGAAAAATAAAACTGAGGTTGCCCATTAGCATGGKAAAATATTTCCTTCCTGACCTCTTCAGGCAAAAAGGTTACTGTACAGCACGAAGCATTAGGTTTGATTAGTTTTAGATAGCCAAACTTTGCTCTCAGTTGTGTAATTTCGAAGCTGGAAAACAGCATTCGGCTTAAATAGTCACATATTCATCTGTTTATATGAGTAGCTACAGTGAATAATAACAATGAATTAATCCAACCCTTTTTAAAAAATCCAGTCAAAATATTTGACTGAATGGCGCTGGATTAAAGTTTGATTTCAAGCCAGATAGAGGAATTAATATTTATTTCTGGCCATGCATGTGCCCTTCTATTTTTGGTCTGTGGGTCTGCATAGAGCAGAGGACATGCCCTTTGTCATTCGCATAGCTCCACTCAACTAGTTGTCTCTTTTACGGACTTTGGGTGAATCCAGGTGAGTCAGTCTCAGACTGAGGTCTAACCACTTGCTTTGCAATCCGACACGCTAAATAAAACCTACGTCCAAGGTGTGTCACCTGAGTGCCAAAGGTGTCCTTCCCAAAGTGAGGTGAACGAACCTGGATGTGCTCTTACACCCAACAAGATGTGGTTAGTGTGACAATATGACATGATGCCTGTATTATTTACAGGTTTAGCACCAAAAAACCTTATTTAATTGCTGGTTGAGTTATTGCTATTCTTGTAAATATGGGATTGCCTGAACATAAGCCAGCTCACTGCTCCTCACAAGCAGACCTTGCATGGGTCTCCACTGGCACTATCGACATCCTTGTAGGCTTTGTAGTCTGCTCCCACAGGACAAATCAGGAGAGTCAAGCTCAGTTCCAGGAGCAGACACAGCCCCAGCTTGGGCATGGACAGACAGACAGGTTGTTGTGTAGTGTGAGATCCTGCAAGGAGCTGGCAGAGACAGTCGGAGCTCAACAGCCATCTCAGTTGCCCCAACAGCCTTCCACTGGCCAAATTAGTTTTACAGCCCCTCAAAGCAACTTACTGACAATAGCTAGCTCTTACYTTCTCCTTCTCAGTCAGTTGTATGGACACGTCCAGAGCAATGCAGCAGAGATGATTATCCATCCTAACCATTTGCTAGTACAATTTTAATCCACCTTCATGCTGCGGGGAGAGGATCTATGCACTACAAATAATAAAATAATACCCGGTTTAATCCAAGGTAGGAGTCCATTCCTTCCTACACAGCAATTTATTTATTTAAAGTTAAATTTATTTAAGTTAAACACTCTCTTTAGATTATCCTTATCATAAGATTTTGGAAAGTCCGGGGATTTTTTATCCCTTGCTCACTTTTACCTCTTTTGCCGTAATTCAGCTCCTTTTTGCAGAAGAGGTGTTGTTTTAGTCCTTTCAGGTTATTCTCCTCCAAGTCCTGCATTATCATCTTCTTTAGAAGAACTCAACAGTTTTGCCAGCACTGAAATGAGTCTGGATTTTCACACCATTTTTTAAAAGATACTCAAAACCCTGAAGTTAACAGTATTAGTGCCTTTCAATCACTAAGAAGGGGGTCGGAGGGTGTTGTATATTACTATTACTATCTTAAAAAGACAATGTATATTCCCATCTATACATACAGTACTTAATAATTTTCTAGCTTCAGAATTCCGGAGGGAGATCATTCAGTCCAGGTAATTTGCTATTACTGAATTCCTCAAATTGCTCCATCATTTTCATGTCATACATCAGCCTGTTAAGGCCACATTTTTATTTCCTGTGAAAAGTGACCTTGGAATAAAATTTAGAAACAAAAATACGTTAAAAGAGCGGGGGAGCTGATTCACTAGAAAAAGGTTAATTTCTGAGTATTGGTAAGTGTTGACAATGAGGAGATGTAATAAAAACCTATAAATATTTGAGGGCTTTTAACAGTAATCATGGAGAAAAAAAATTACTGACATTGTCATTAAAATATTTATCCTGATGTATCTATCTTATCAGAGAAAATGAGCTCAGTATTTCAGACACTGTGGTGTGGTAACTGGTGTTAATTTTAAATCTTTAATCACAACCACTGTAAGATAGTCAACCGAGATAATGGGGTGAAAATATGGAAAAGAAAATAGAGGGATATGTCTGGAAATTTTATTTGAAAGCATAATCCACTGAATTATGCTGCAGCATCCCAGATTAATTTGCAGAATCCCCATTAACTAAACTAGATAAAACTCCAGTGAAATGTATGGTCAGAAACAGCCCTCCCTTGACATGGGGATTAATGAAGTGGAGAAAGGAAGAAACGAAGGAAGAGAGAAATTCAACATCTGACCCAGCTATCCCCTCTCTTCAGCACATGATATTGTCTACACATGTACCACTTGCACTGGTAATTAATTTAATAATATGATATCTGTTCTAGAGATCTCTGGCTATTTTTATTTCTCATAGCTTCTTTGATCTTTCATTCTTAACTGCTCCTGGCCTGTCAGTGTATGCTCTAATCTATTTATGTTACCTGGCAGAGTTTCAACTCCGAAATTTCTTTGAGTTCTTGAGGTCCCGCCTTAACTTTATACTTTCTTAAACTCAAATTAAAACAAATAAAGCTGAAGCAGGATTGTTTCCAACTGCTTTGGGGGAAACATGAAGGCATAGGTGTTATGGCCAACTTACTCCACATGAATGGCTCTTATTTGGTTATAAACAGAAAGTTCTGTGGAAAGGTAGACCCAAATGAGATGAAGTAACCACAATTAAATCTGTGGTAGAGCTATGTAATAGTTTCAAGTGTATTGACTGCAGATTTATTTCCTATTTCAATATTTGCACTTATATACCTTATATTTTGATGACACCAAGATGAGTGGTGCGATTGACACACCTGAGGGACAGGATGTCATGCAGAGGGACCTGGACAAGCTGGAGAAGTGGGCCCATGTGAACCTCATGAGGTTCAACAAGGCCAAGGGCAAGGTCCTGCACCTGGGTCAGGGCAACCCCTGGTATCAATACAGGCTGGGCGCTGAAGGGATTGAGAGCAGCCCTGCCRAGAAGGACCTGGGGGTGCTGGTGGGTGAAAAGCTGGACATGAGCCAGCAATGTGYGCTCGCAGCCCAGAAGGCCAACCGTACCCTGGGCTGCATCACCAGCAGCATGGCCAGCAGGTCAAGGGAGGGGATTCTGCCCCTCTACTCCTCTCTGGTGAGACCCCCCCTGCAGTACTGCGTCCAGCTCTGGAGCCCTCAGCACAGGAAAGACACGGACCTGTTGGAGYGGGTCCAGAGGAGGGCCACAAAAATGATCAGGGGGATGGAATGCCTCTCCTGTGAGGAAAGGCTGAGAGAGCTGGGGTTGTTCAGCCTGGAGAAGAGAAGGCTCTGGGGAGACCTTATTGTGGCCTTTCAATACTTAAAGGGGGCTTATAAGAAAGATGGGGACAGACTTTTTAGTAGGGCCTGTAGTGATAGGACAAGGGGTAATGGTTTTAAACTAAAGGAGGGTAGATGCAGACTAGATATAAGGAAGAAATTTTTTACGCTGAGGGTGGTGAAACACTGGCACAGGTTGCCCAGAGAGGTGGTAGATGCCCCATTCCTGGAAACACTCAAAGTCAGGTTGGACGGGGCTCTGAGGAACCTGATCTAGTTGAAGATGTCCCTGCCCATGGCAGGGGTGTTGGACTAGATGACCCTTAAAGGTCCCTTCCAACCCAAATCATTCTATGATTCTATGATTTTATGATTCTATGATTCTATATTTTATTATTTGGTTAAGGRAATACCTTGTGCTACCATCATTTCCTCTACTTGTCATGACATAATGTTAACTAGTTGGTGCTGCGAAAGGGTTAATTGCATGCTACCAAATAGCGTACTTCTCAGTTAAATAGGCATTAGCAAAAGGCCACCCTTTTGATGAATAATCCTAGTTTTCCTTCTCATCTTCAGCTGATCCACAGCGACTCGTAACATTACTTGCAGATCAGATCCCTCCTCAGGTTTCCACGACCCAGTGGTGGCAGTTGGCTTACTGCAGGTAACACCAAACCTGCACTGGTTCTGCATGTGTTGCTGGGAAGTTTGATCTCTTTTAATTAAAATGGATGGATGGGTTTGGTCATTGTTTCAGAAGGATGTGTTTGAGTTTGCAACATCTTTTTACCCATCAGGTTTTCTTACCTCATGTCTGGGAAGGAGGAGGCTGCCTGCTCTCTGCCTATTTTGCTCTTCCACTTTCTAGGGTCACGATCCTGGTCACCTAAATGTATACAAGAAGCAGACAGTTTCTATGGCCATCATCTTTTTTTCTGTGATTGTTCGATCTAACCGTTGTCTGGCCCTGTGTTATCTCGTGGCAATAGGACAAACTGACAGTTTCTCATAGAAGAAGCTACATGCTCAACAAAGATAAAGAAAAGTACTATGGACATTTCTAGCAGTGGGAATGGTTCTCTGATTCCCATTGTTTAACAATTCTTTTTTTTTTTTTTCTTTGAAAATGCAAATCAACATCATTATATTTGGAAGGTACAAATTTTTTTTTTTTTGAACAAAAATCAAAATTAAATAGTCTATGAATTTAATCTTTTTTCTTTCCCTGAATCTTCAGCAAGAAATTGTGCTAACATTGAAACAGGTAATAAATTTCAGTACTTTCTTACATATACCACTTTCAGTTATTTTTCTACCCTAAATGTCATCAACGTTTTTTATGATATTATTTAAAAAATAGAGCATCCAATTAATCAGACAGGATATCTTTTCCAGGTTTTAAAGCACAAAGGGAAATTTGGAAAAAAACTAGAAAGTCAAGCTGGTATTCTAATTCCTGTAGGATACCTATTTTTTAGGTATAAAGCTGAGGAAGAACAATTATTCTCTCCCATAAACATTTTCTGATTTAGCACTTTGGAATTCTGACACATTCTTTTAGGTTTTTTGCTATTATTATCATACTAATCATATGTGCAAATAAAACGTATTAAATAAACTTGCCGAGAAAAATTTTCAGAAATAAAAATGGCTTCCTTTTTCTTTTTTATTTTTCCTTTTCCAGACTTCATAACCTGCTCCAGAAAATCATACAAGCCTCTCCAGGAGCCAGATCTCAGCCTCCCCTTTCCTTTGTCTCTGGCGTTACCTTTGCTGAAACAGCCCCACTGCCAATTGATTAATATTTTCTTTGCTACCACTTTGTACCTGCAACCAGTAGAGTGGCATAGCAAACAGAGCAGGCAGGCATGTAATCGAGTTATCGATTGGCAGAGGGAATTAACCATTTGCTAATAGATGGGTTGTTCATGTGGCACTTTATATTTAGTTTGTACATTTGTAAAGTAAATATTTATATACATTGTTCATGTAATTTATTACATGTGTCCATGTGTGTGAAATATATGAACGTTATTTATGGTGTGTGTCAAAAGGTTATGAACAAATTGAATTTATGGAGAAGGATCACTATTCCCTTGTGATCACGGCAGTAGTTGTTTTTCAAGTGTTTCTAAAAAAAATAGAGACCAGTCTTAGCCTGTTTGGTGCTCACCAAAACCGATGGCTCTTGAGCTCCTGCCAGTGGTTCTTTAAACTAAGCGAGGTTATCTGGCACTAAAACAGACTAGGAGATGTTGCAATGTCAGTTATTAAGGGGAAGAAACTTCCACCTGCGGACCACAAGTCACAGCACCACGCATGAGCAGTGTTTCCACTCACAGGAGACAATCACCTGGAAATCTGCAGGTCTTTCCTTATCCTCTTGTTCTGCTGCAAGGAGTTCTCCGCGACTGGATGCAGTGTCTTGCCATAGATGCTCTGACGCTCATATTTGGGAGAAAGAGAGAAGTATTCAGTTCAGCGAGCATTTTTCTCCTTCTGGGCCGATCTCTGGAGTGCATTCTTGAGCCAGGTAGAAGAGCTGCTGGGTAATACACAAAGTCACTTGACGCCACAACACAACATCAGTTCCTATGAAGAATATAATCACCGATCTAGGGCAGAGAAGTAATAATTTTCTTCCCAAATAATTTTCTTTCCACTCCTTTGGTATGCCAGGAAAATGACAGACCCTCAGCAGACTACCAAACACCATTTTAATAACTCTGATATTCGTCAATGAAAGGAAATATGAATGTTACCAATAATTGTGCTTGTTGTACTAGATGTCTGGAAAGATAATCTTTATCAAGATATGCACAAAGCCTTTTCTGCTGAATTTCTGGCCCATTCCAATAACTTTGTATTTACATCAAATCACATTCTGCTACCCTTCATGACAGGTCAAATGTGCTAAAACTGTTTTCACGTTAAAAGTTGCTTGCACGTTTTCTCTGTATTTTTTTCATTAAACATCTGCAAGTCTTTTGTAGGACATGCTTGCAGCTTTTTGGTTTGTCACTGCAATTTTTGGTTATTAAATATATTAAAATGTAGAGGAAAAAAATCTATTTCAAAATTACTTGTTAATTACTATATATTTAGGATTTTAACAGGATTTTAACATTTGGCTCTAAAAATTCAGATTATTTATTATATTTGGGTACATTTATTTTTACAGAAGTTTTGAAATGAAGTTAGAATGATTCCTTTTCTTTTATAATCAAGACACATGCTTTTAACTAGCCTGTAACCTCATCTATTGCACAGTAATTACAGGCGATGCAACAGCTTAGAGTATTTACAAAAGCTGTTCAGACACAGTAAACAATCAGCAAAAACTTTAATAACATCAGATTAAATCTTGAAGTTATTAATTCATTTTTAGTCTGTACTTACATGTATAAACATTCTGGGGAGTGATTGCAAAGAGTAGGCAATGACCTCAAGATTTCACCCAGCGCTAATAGATTTAGTCTGAGGTTTCTTCTTTGCTGTTAGACACTAAACGATCCCATCATCAATTAATCTGAATGTTTGCTTTAATATAGTTCTTTTGACTGAAGTTTGAAGATATTTCCTAAAACTAGAGATATTTCAGTGGTTTAATCTCATAGTAGGTATTAAACATAACTTGACAATATAGATTATCAGACTGAATGGTTTTAATAAACTTAATTTGCTGAAAAATTATAATTACTTCTTTTTTAATCAGAGCTTGAGTTCATGAAGCGGGGAAATTAACTTTCTACATATGGCCAAATCCCTGTTTCTCCAATTCAGGGAAAATTCCTGTTCAATGTAGTCTTCCCTGAGTGAGGGATGAATAGGGATTTGACTCTGGTAAATATAGAGCCCAGAAAAATTATGTCTTTTCCTGGTGTTACTATCAAGACATTTACTATTCAACATTGTGCTTCGTACTAAATTGGCTTTGCCAGACGATGCTAATGTTTATAAGCTATCAGTACCCAATTTGTCTTATTTGTAAAGAATGGGGCAAAACCAATTCTTGGTTACTATAAGTAAGTCAGCTTCTTTTTTTTTTTTTAATTTTCCAAAGGTTATGACACCAGGCTGTTTGTATCTCAGCTACCAGATGCATAAATGATCAAATTAGGAGAAGTAGGAATTTTTTTATGCTGAACTTTATGTGATAAATTATTATTCAAGAAGTGCACAAGAGCAGAGATCTTCCGCTGAAGAGTCTCTGAGACGAGAGATATGGTTTGATATCAGGTCAAAAGAGTTGCTCATCAAAAGGCCCCAAGGATAAGTTTTCTAACAGAAACCCTAAATTTATTTGAGGACCAGTGTCTATCACCATCCATTACAGTTATCCCAGAGTTTTACACAGAGAATTTTATCACAGAAAGTCATTAGTAATTTATATTATGAATATGAGTTTGATTATGATTAAAACATTGTTTTCTTGTCTTTTGGGTTTGTTTTTTTTTTTAGCATATGAGGAGTAGATAAAGTCCATACTTGGTTATTTAACTCCAGTTACTCTAACCAGTAAGTCTTCAGACTGCAGGTGGATTGCAAAGGGGTTTTGGCAGTGTATTCAATATATTGAGAAAACCCATTTTTCCTGCTAATATTTTCCATTCTAAGTCAGTCTCATGCCAATGTTTGTGGTGACTGTCACAAAAATGCAGGGAATAGGCTGATGAGAGATCCTTTAGAAATCAAACCATATGAAGAATTTTATTAAAATGCATTGTATACTGAGTCCAGTTCTCTATTGTTCCTCCCATTACACAGCCACTGCAATGTGGGTTTGAAATTATCAAAGCTGAACTTTGGTAATTTCTATGTCAACATGGTTATAATGAGTAATGGCTATGTCAACATGGGCAGCTTATCCCACGGTCTAACCCCAAACTGCTTGCAGCCCCACCCAAATGTCTCTTGGACCCTTAAAATGTGAAACTGATGTTTGAGCTCTGGCCCTCTGGGAGCATTGGCCGGTCCTCAAGTTCCAAGCCCTTGTACTCTGCATGGTATCCCCTGGCTGTCAAAAATTGCCAGGACTGAAGTAAATTGCCATCGCTGGGAGATGGTGTATTGCCGTTCCTTCTGGACAAAGAGTTAAACTGTTTGCAAACAGCCTTCCCCTGGTACGCAAGGTCCTGGCACAGGCAGAGCGTTGCACTGCTTGCACACGGCGTTTCCCCTGCCGCTTCTTGCCGAGGCTCACAGCTGGCACAGGCAGCAAACTAAACTGCTTTTAGATAGCACAGTTTTCACAAAAATTAAGTTCATGTTCTGTAACAGTACTTCAGAGTAATTTTTTTTTTTTCCTAAAAGCCTGTCATTTTAAAATACCTCATATATATGTATATATGTAGAAGAGATCATATACATATATAATCTCTTTGACTTAAAAAGTAAGAAATTGTATATATACATATATATGTGTGTGTATGTCTGTGTATGATCTCTCCTAACTTAAAGGACTATACGAAAAGCTTGTCAGCATTTTGCTACGGAGATAGAAGTGGAAGAGAAGGTGGCTTATTAACACCTGGAATATCACCTGCCATCTGGAGAGGCTCAGCCCGCACCGGAGATACAAAGTTTGGATACAAATTTCTGGCGTGTGATCCCAGATCCCAAGCTCAATCAGTCAGAGGCATGACGTGTAGTTTTAGCCAGCATTTTACACCCATTTGGCATCAGTATAAAGGCYTACACAAGGTGCGGAGTAATAGGGAATTAGTCCCACCAAGCTTAATAAAAACCCAGGGAGGGGAAAAAGTCATAGTTCATTTGTGGAGCCCTGAGATAAGTAAGTTTTTTATAACTTAAAAATGTTCTGGGATGTGCCAGTATAAAACAAAAGAGCTCCAGCACAGCCAAGAGGAAAGTATACAACACAAATAAAAACATACGGAGACATTTAGAAACAAGCTAAAATTTGTCTTCTACAAACCCCCAAAACACACACTCCCCTGTTCTTTCTGCAGCTCGTGGAAAAGGTGGTTCTGGGTTTCCTCTCCAGATGGAGAGCTCAACAGCATATTCCCATTCCAGCACATCTTCCAAAACTGCCGCGTTATCCCGCTTTCCCTAACACTTGCTATGAAATATTTCACACTTGTTCTATCTCACTCGAGGTACAGGGGGAAAAGGACACCAGCACCATCAAAGGTTGTGCCCAACACTGCAACTGACACTTCCAAAACAAGCCATCCCCACTGCCCTTGCGTTACTTGCAGAAGGGTGTTTGTTTCATGGACACCGTCCAAGGAACAGCAGCAGCAGTAAAGGTGCTGACACCTCAAATTCGGTGTAAATGGATGGACTCATGGGATTCCTCTGGCCAGCCTTTCTTTTATGATTTTCTCTTTCATGATACATGACGTTTTGAAGATGGAGTGCTGCTGCTGTTGCACAGGAGTAGCCTGTGGCAATGGGTGAGGAGGAGGCATTTCCAARCCTCACACAAGGAAATGCATTAAAAATGTAAACAGTGCTAGCTGTCACATATTTGTGTGTTCAGGTGGCTTATTGGGATGTAGCCTATTGTGACACTGCAAAATATATTATATACATCTGTGGTTGTTTAATGTCATACAGCTTTCATTAAATACTTGTTGGCCAAGGTTCTCCTGCCCTTCCAGATTCAGCTTGGTTCATGTAGACCACAGATCTCAGTCTAGATCCTTCTTTGTCCTACTCCTTGTTGAGAGTGGAAGAGCCTGGAAGCTGTTTTATCCCACCCCAAGTGACAGGGTCTCCAAAGGTCCATGGACAAGCTTGGAATTGCCACAGCTTTGTGTCTGTCTATGCAGGGGCCAAACTACATGCTCCAAAAAGGTCCACATTCAAAATGTTGTGTGACTGAAAAGAAAGGGATGTTACAGATGCTGAATATGCTGTCTTTGACCGTCCTCCGTGGCCTGACCTCCACCATGAGCACCGTGAGGTGGGAACACTGCAAGAGCAATGCAGTGTCTGGGGTGCCCCTTAGATGCAGTCTGCTTACCTTGAGCCATTAATTCAAGTATGAATTACAGCAGCCAGTTTAGAATAGAATAGAATAGAACAGAACAGAACAGAACAGAACAGAATAGAAAGAATATTTCAGTTCAAAAGGACCTACAACAATCATCTAGTCCAACTGTCTGACCACTTCAGGGCTGACCAAAAGTTAAAGCATATTATTAAGGGCATTGTCCAAATGCCTCTTAAACACTGACAGGCATGGGGCATCGACCACCTCTCTAGTTCTAGTGTTTGACCACCCTCTTGGTAAAGAAATGCTTCCTAATGTCAAGTCTAAACCTCCCCTGGTGCAGCTTTGAACCATTCACAGGCATCCTGTTCCTGGATCCCAGGGAGAAGAGATCAGCACCTCGCTCTCGACGTCCCCTCCTCAGGAAGCTGTAGAGAGCAATAAGGTCACCCCTCAGCCTCCTTTTCTCCAAACCAGACAAACCCAGTGTCCTCAGCCACTCCTCACAGGACATGCCTTCCAGCCCTTTCACCAGCTTGGGGTATTCTGCAGGGTCCAAGCTGCAATGCATGGGGTCTATCTCAAACTAGTAGACCTATGTGAACTGTAGACCAAGAAGGACCATATTGGAGCTTGCCATCTCTTGTTGGCAGCCCTGTATCTGTCTGTCCAAGGGTGGCTCCTTAAAAATGGACATTGACTTATAGGACCACAACAGAGTTGCTCCAAAGGTCAAGGACAAAGAGGCGGTGTTGGGCATGATATGGGAATGGTTAATAATAAATTAAATAAAATAAAACTAGTTGGCCTCTTTTGCTCTCCAAAACTGAGACAATTGTTAGCAATAGATTCACCATACTAAGGCACAAATTTCCCAGAGGAGCCCAAGGGCTGTACTCCTGCCTGCTATTAGTGACGACCCGTACACTGACCTGTCACGTAAAATGGAGCGGCCACACAGCTGCCTGATGCTCCCCATGTAGATGAGCACCATGTCCATCCTGGTGGCAGTTATTTACAAATGTCAGCGGTGAGGAGTGGGCCCACCACAAGTAGGGATTAACCTCCACATCCCAAAGTGAGGGTCACGTTCTCTACTCAGGGCTTAAAAGACAGTGAGGTGGAAGGTATTTTAGGATGCATGAGATAAGCGCTTTAATAAAATATACTGATTTGGGGAAATTAAACTCTGGTATTATTCCAATTTTCTGCAAAGATGGCTGTTTCCACATTAACTGTTTCTAGATATTGAACAAACCTTTATCCCACCAATAAGAAATGTAAGTAGCATTACATTTTCTATCCACTGTCACATGGAGCAATACAAAAACATAAACTGGTATACCTTTTTTACACTGGATATTAGATTTTTCAGTACTTCTACCACCCCACAGAAATTATATTCACACACTACAAAAAATTTCAAACAATGGTAATAGCGGTGGGAAAAAAATCTGGTTTTCTTTTTTTTTTCTAACTTGGTGTTAACTTAATGATATGTGACATTGCTATCAGTGCAGTGCAATAAAAATGAAATGGTACCCAATGTGCACAGACACTATGGAAATTTCAAATGACAACAGCAACAACAAAAATTATACTTTCCCTTTCCTTTCCTATGCCCTTTGCATTAACGTAAGGATATGTGACTTTGCTATCCATGCACTGCAATAAAAATGAAATTGGTGGCCAATGTGCCCAGACAGAGCCTTCAAATAAAACAAAAATAAAATTATACTCCTTTGCATCATGTAAAGGATACATGACGCGAGGCACAAATTTCACTTCGCTGCCACATCACAAATAATATGCCAGCTGAGAACCTATATTTCTTTCTCATCATGAGGGAGAAAAAAAAATGTACTTTGGAGCAATTTTTTTTTTAATTTCTCTTCATTTTATAAACACTAAAAAACGTGTTTTAAAACAGTTTCTTATATTAGACTCATATTGTGTTTATACATTTCCTAAATGAATGTTTTTTTGGTAACATGTTTGTGTCTAACGTTACTCATATAAATAAAAATATACAGTCATTTTATGGGATAATAGGCAAACAGACATCTGCATGCAACATTTCCCTCATTAGATGTTATCATGTTAGCATATTTTTATGACTTCGCTGCAAAATACAATGTGCTGATTTGAAACCTTCTTAAATATAACTTATTATGTATGTTAACAACCCAAATGCTTTAGTTATGCTTGGAGAATTGTTTAATAAAGGAGTAGTTAACACTGCTGTAGCGTGAGGCGATGTGACCTGGAGGAATATGCCCACAGTGACTGTGGGAGCAAGAGAAGCAGCTCCTCATCTATGATTATTGAACTGCTGATGGTCCAGCAGTCCCTTCTTCAAGACGACGGGGCAGCCAGCTGACTCTCCTTGTTTGCAGCTACTAAACCACACTGCAAATAATTAGGCATGTATTAGGTGGCTTAGCATTATTTTTCCACTAAGTAGTTTTCATCATTAACACAAAGGTGCACAGGTTTTATCAAAAATAGCTCACAGAACGGAGAGCGAGTTGTCCAAAAGACCGTGGGTTTTGAGAAAATCTGGGCTATGCTTCAAAACAACAGTAAGTGAAAGGCAGCAGTCTGGAGGACTCAGAGTAAGGAACTCTCCCAGTTTAATGGGAAGGAGCTCCATCTTTGGGTGCTGCAAACTGGTTGCTGTAATGGTTTAACATGAGCACAACTGTCACAGTTAAAAACCCTCCTTGGAAAAGGAGGAAGGGATGGAGAGTTCAGCCAGTGGCAACATCAGGCCAAGGAGCCAACAGCACATGAGCAGATCAGGGTATCTGCTGGTTTCAATTACATGGGGATGCATACGGCCAACAAAGCAAAAATCAAGGAATCAGATGGATTGATAGTCTGGCCACAAAAATGCACAAACGCGCTGCTCGATCACTGCCACACCATGCTACAAAAGTACCAGGCAAGCCAAGCTGCAGAGACCAGAAACTACCGAGAAGTGATTTACGCGCTGGTCAGTCTGAACAAACTGTCTGTTCTGCTCTGAATGTATTTAAAGGCTTTCTACGCCGTGATTGTAAGAACGGAATGAATCCTCCAAACCATTAGTGCTTTCAGCTGGGTTTGATCAAATTGTTACACCCTCCATGCCCGGGCTCTGAAAGATGAATACATAATTGAGAAATTCTCTCTTCTAAAATATTTCTTAAATCCAACAACAAAAGAGTTTAATCAGAAAGTTACTCCCTTTTCAGGGATAGTTCTGCCATAGCTGTTTGGATAAAATGACTGGAAATCGGAGCTACAGTAATTTAAATAATCTGTTAAAAAGCTATTACGTTTCCCTAATGCTAGTCATTTTTAAATGGCTCTTGGTTTGATTCATGAACAATACATGAACAGTACATGATTCACATGGGCAATTTTTATTAAGCACTTATCCCAAAAAGAATGTCAGACCGGGTGAAATCCATTGTATATTGCAGCATTTTCGTATTTTTTTTTTAAATAGCATGCGTTAAGGTTCAACTTCTCATAGACCAAAGTTGACAGAGAAGTTGGGCCTGCCGCAGAAGATCAAGGAGCCAACAGAGGCTGAAAGATATTATATAGATAATTGTAAAGATCTTGCTGCAGTTCAAGTGCTTTTGAAGTTCTGTAATGACTTTTTGCTATCAGAAACTGTCAGGTTTAATTGAAGTCAAAGCTTGCTACTTAATCATGAGATCCATAAGTGTGTAAATATTAGTGCTGCTGCTAAGCAATGAATCACCTTAGTATTAATTARAAAAAAAAATGGTTTGCACTGCTTTGAGGGCACGGCACACAGTGGGCCGCACTGAGAGGTGCACCGGTGTATTTGCAGGGAGGATCAGGCAACTTCAGGGAATTGGAAGCTTCTGCTTTTAATTCCATTTCTAACTGACTTGGTTTGGGGCTTGGGTAAGTTACTTTCCCGCCATACAACTGTTTCTCCATTGTCCCAGCCGTAAGGTATGGATTAGATAAATTATTACCCACCTGACTGGGATACTGCAAGGACTGAAAATTTCACCACAATCTGAAAATTTCCTATAGTTTAAACTGTTCAAACATTCCTGTAGTTTGAAATTCAGCATAATGCATAATACATGAGCATAAAGGCAGTCACCTAAGGTTTTATAACCCTCGTGACGAACGCACCCATACTTCCTATGCACAGCCAATGTGGGGATGATTTTAAAAGAAGAGTTATTGCTAATTTGCCATTTTGAAACAAACAATATATTGCTGGTTGAGCAATATGATCAAAATCCAAAGCATTGTTTCTGCTGTGTTATAAAAGAAGTTGGATTATGCAATTCAGTGCCAAAGTGACTTAGATCTGCTTAAAGAGTTCTAAATTATGGTAAGTATTTAAACTGATAAGCAGAGATTTAATATGGGCCACAATAGGATTAATGAATAAATATCAGGGTCTTATGTTACCTATTTACAATCACATTTAAAAGTAGAACTACAGCTGTTAGTTATACTCAGGGTACACTTCATACTGAACAGTAGGCAGTGAAGTGATGTGCCTACAGAGCCTCTTGCTTGAGCTGAAGAACTCCCGGGACACAATTTTTCAATTTTGCAGATCATCTAGTCAAAGTTCATCCACTTTTCAAAGTTTTGTGGAAAACTTAACACATGTTTTAGCACACACCACTCTTGCAACTGTACTACCCACCACACACCAAAGAGTTGCCCTGGGGGAAAAAAATGGTGTGGTTAGGATCCTAGGCGAAATGTACATCTAGGACATGTTAAATTTTAATGCATCCCAGTTGTACCTCATTTTGGGAAATGATGATTCTTTTATTGTTGAATTACTCAGGCCCATAATCAGGTCCCTAATATGTTCAACAAAGCATCAGGATACATGAAATATCTTACCAGATAATCCTCTTTGGAATCCACAGTTCAGTTATTAAGTATTCCTTTCACTAATCCCTGTAATCCTCTGTTGATATAGGTCAGTAAAACAGTGGCTAAACCCCATATGATAAAACTAAGTCTCGATTTTGCAATCATTCCTTTCATATTTTTTGTTATATTTTTCTCAGCTGTTCTTACTCCTGAAGGGATGTGACCAGCGTTACAGATGTTGCACATGGCAGCTCCCAGAAGCCATGGGGAAGGTCTTTACACCAGTATGTCAGCCAAGAGTCGAGATCCATCAGCAAAGTTGAGACATATTTAGAAAATGTATGTGCAAGTCAAGACCTGGATTATATGCTGTTTGATAACTGAGATGACATTAGCTCACAAGTGTTCGCAACCACTGGATTAGCAATCAGTGTTAAATCTTCACATGCAATGAAAGTTAACAATGCTGGGTTTATATTGTCCCAAAAAAATCATCGAGTCTGTTTTCTCCTTTTGATTACAGTTCATTTAAGGAAAGAACGTTACTGCATGCTTTGAAAATGTTTTATGTGTCTTTGGCTGATAGAACACACAAAACGTTTGAATAGGCCCATTTATTTGAGCAGACGTATTAAATAATACTTTAAATGTGAACATGCGTGTCATAAATTTTGTAGTCTCTTTAAAGTAGGATAAATCTGTGTATTTAAAATAGTCTTTCTTCAAAGCCATCTTTTTCTTTTTTTTCTCCAACAGTCATAAAGGAAACTCTGATTTGTGCTGCATGAACAATGCCAACATCATCATTTTAATGTTATCCATATGGGCTTCTAATAATAGATAAGAGACTACATTTGTATTGTATGTCTTAGAGACATTTAAAATCTTGATAAGGAAAGGCTGATTTCATTGGCCCCACAGTTAAAGGAAAGCAGACCCTAATTAAAAGAATTCTGTTCTGAATTAACTAGTTTGACATGTGCTAATTGACAGTTCCTGTGAAATGGTTCTAATTAAAGTCAATATGTCTTTTTCAATTAAAAGGAAATTAAGAATATACTAATATACATTAACAACTTAATCTGCCTTCAATATCCCATACATCAGCTGCTTTTTTTCTAATGTTATTGGAGAACCATCTGACATGCATCTTCTACTGTTTGGTTATGGTATCTCATCATTACTCAACAAGAACACAGGCACTGGTGGGTATCCCCTAGAGCAAGACAAGAACTTGCCTATACTCCATGCGTGCAATTCCTTMTCTCTTGCCTGATAAAAGGTAAACTCACCTTTCCACACAGAAGAAAAAAAAGACTTTTCTCATGACCAGAGATCTCCTCATAAATTGCACGCTGRGGTAAGTATTGACAATTAGTCAGTGAATTCAAACTTTTAATAGAAGGCTTAGAAGTAACGGTGCACTGCTGGGCTGTTCTTTCATTATTTGGCCCAGGCAAAGGCAGGGTTTTGACTTTTGAGAGACATCTCTCATGTTCTGTTTCAGAAGTGAATGCAGGGCAGAGTTCTCTGGTGGGAATGCTTTTAATTGTATATACAAGAAGAAAATAGAAAACATGCCTGCTTGGTAGAGCAGTGCTGAAAACCATCCCATTGTTGTTGCTGGAAATGTGACGTGGCTGTTTATAGCCACAAAATTAAGTATTCAAATGTGCTTTTGCTACCAATTCCAAGGCTCTACTGCTACTGACTTTACTAACTAAAAAAGCTCCATTAAAAATATCAGGCCCCATGCCTGTGCAGAAGATTAACATCTGCTCATGTGAACTTTGCTATTGATTTTTCATAGGTTTGTTTGTTTGTTTGGGAAATAATAATGAAAAATTCAACCGATACATTTTGGGGAGAGTAGAGTCACCGGGGGAACAAACGGAGTAATTGACTTAAAAGGTAATTAGATAGCTGCTTTAAAAAAAACTGCCTCATATAGGCTGTTAAGAACACAATCTCACTTCTATTATAAATTTCGTATTTCAGGGAACACTACTTCAGCTATGAATATTCACTCTGCTGAATTTATCATAAAGAGAATATATTATCTAGCCAGATTTTACCAAAGCTTGGCTTGGCTCCAGCAGTCTATAACATTTTTTTTTTTTTTCAAGTGACTCTTTTAAATCATAACAAAACCATGTATCTTTTTTCAAGAAGATTCAGCAAATAATCATTTACCTGTGACATTATGAGACAAATTAAGTGACAGAGAACAGATTTTTGTAGCTCCAGAAACTGAATCAGAGGGTTGTTGAGAGTGCAGCTAAGCTTCAGAAACCATATAAAATGCTCCAGGAGGATTTGGGAGTTGTAGTGAGGTGTTGGTTTTTTACTTTTGTTTGATCTTGTTAGCTTTCCTGGTATTTGTTGAAATTTATATTCATTTTAAGAAGCAATGAATATTCAAAATATTTCATACTATTGAAACAAAAATTACCATATTGCATATTATTGTCTGGTTCTGTTTAACAGAAAGAACACAGCCAGATTTTCAGGACTGTGTGACCAGATTTCATATAGGCAGCTACTTAATTTTTGCAAAAGCAAATGTCAATAAAAGGTTTAAAACTTTGTCCCAAAGCATCTACTACACAGCTTAAAATGCTTCATCTTAAAGCTAAAAACAACTTTTTTGATCAGCCCTCTTAAAACCATGTAGACCACTCACACAAAGTTTTGGATCTAGCAAGATACTTGGGCTGAGCATCTTGATTCTCAGTCTGGATGAAGCTTTTTGGCTAGTCATTATGAGGCCGAGGGCTTCAGAAAGTTTCTTATCCCTCACTTGTGCTGCTGGTGGGTCCCTGCGATTCCAAAGGAAGATTTTAAAGAGGAAAAGAATTCAGAAAACCTGAAATAAAGAAAAGGAACAGCTGAGATACAGACCTTGAAAAGTGGCTGTTTGGTTCTGCCAAATGGTGTTAAATGCCCAACATCCTTTGAGGACCTGGAATAGAGGGCCTGACGTGTTATTTCAATATAAAAACTGTATTTGACCAAACCAGGACCTAAGCTAACCAGGTTCTAGAGACACCCTTGTCCAAAGGAAAAATAGTCATATATTTACAACAGAAGCTCAAATCGTGTCTTAATTTTTTCTTTTATTTTAAATGCAGAAAGCTCCCACAGCAAACTGGACTGGACTCTTTGATGCCATATCTTTGTACCCATTGTAATCTGTTGATATCTCATTATCTAAGCTGGGGACAGGATTTTCAAAGATCATTTATATGTCTGCCTAGGACCATATATGATTTACAGACGCCACTCTTTTCTCAGCACCAGATTTTTAACCATTGCTTCAGTATGGTGCTGGTACAGATGCACCACTGAAGTAAGATGTTAAACATGTCTCTAAATTAGTAAATAAACAAATCTCTGGGAGACAGCAGAAATTCTGACTACTTGTATTCATTAAAATTCCATGGTACTTTGCACAAGAGGAATGCTAATCCCGGAGCCTAAACTGAGACCCAATCCCACAGGCCCTTAAAATGTGCTTAAAATAGAGTAGGACTGCTTGCAAGGTTCAGTTTATGGACCTAGGTGACTGCAGCTCAACAGTATTCTGCCTGTCCAAAATGCTGCTTGTTTTTCCACTGGCTGCATTATTCTTTCTTCTCTCACCTCCTTTCACTGTGGCTTTGCTGTAAACTGCTAGGAACTTATTTCATATATTCCATATTTCAGCTGCATTTCATGCACAAGTGAGAGGATGAGGATAATGGTATGTGAAGCACTCAGAAAATTGTTTTCTTCTTATTCCCCTTGCTAAGCCTGTTTCAGTATTTCAATTCCTTGGTCTAAATGTGGGGAGAAAGGGGGAAAGAAAATGGAACATAATTTAAAAAACAGTTGGCTTGAATCTGAAAACACTTATGAATGAGTTTCACTTGACTCATAAAAGTAGTTATATTGATTTGAAAAAGCCACTGTTTGCTGGAACACGTCAGTGTAGTGCATTTCCAGGACATTGAAGAATCTTCTTCTCATAATGCAAACATTTACAGTGAGGTCAGTGCTGGTAGTTCTGGAGTACACTTGCTCACACAAGTAGTCTCAAAAGCCAGGGGGCAGGTAGGAAGAGAACCTCCTTGTACAGGTAAAGAACCTGTTTTATATAAATACTTTACTATTAAATAAACAGTATCAGTACTCTCAGGGGGAAAAAAAAATCACTGCATGAATTAGAGTAGTAAACTTGTGAATTACCTTCCTGTGGATGAAGGTCTAGACAGTTTTCAGTGGAGTCTGACAGCCCTGAAAGTCAAAAACACAATCAGACCCAAAAAAAAATCCAGTTCCTACGAACCTTCCAGAATGCAGCTATCTTTGTCTTTGTATAAATAATTAGTGAAGCAGTCTTTCTGTTTATATCCAGCCTAGCTAGATAGAGCTGTTTGTGTGGGGAAGGAACTGCTGTGTTCTTGATGCAAGCCAAGCACATCCTATAAATTCTAGAGTCCAAGAAAAAATTTATCTTGGCAACAAGTCTGCTCAAGAAATCAGCATGTGGGACATGGGATGCTGCGGTCCATGTAAAAACCTCTGGTTAGCAAGTTTTTTCTCCTCAAGCATCTGTCCTTCTTACCATTTTTCCTTCTTCCCCCCTCCCCTTTCACAGCACTTAGTGTATGTAGTCACATTTTCCTAGCCGTGAATGCTGTGCAAGTTGTACATCCTCTTAATACATACATTATGGAATGTGTTTGTTTTTGCTGTTAGAACAGATAAACATATTTTCAACATGGATTTACTCATGAGATGAAAAACAAAGTCATGTGGGGTGTTTTAAATATCTTGCTGGCTTCACTATTGAGAACATTTGGCCCCAGGCAGCCTTCATTTACATACCATGCCCCACATCTTTTCTATTATTGTTAATTGAATATTCACATTTCAGTGTTCCTGATCCTGACCCCTATTTGTTTCACACATTCTTTTGTACTCAGTGGCATTGATTTTTTTGGCATTATTATTAATATTATCATGCAAATAACTATTTTGTTAAAGTCATCCCCTTCACTGACAGTGAAAATGACTTAAAATTGGTAATGTGTCTGTCTCCCCCTGTTTCAAACAGACAGGTAGATTAGTACGGAAAATAACCATGGTGAAGGAGGTGTACCAGTTTCCATTTTAAGCTCCCATATTTAAGTATTCAAATTTTTCTAAGCTTTACTTTCAAGCCTTTACATTTCGGGCTAAGCTTTGTGGTCTTCACCTTTGCTCCAAAGTGTCTTCTTTAAGTGAAAGCAAGAAGTTAACTAGAAAGATATACTTTTTTTTAACCATAACAAAAGTTTCATCTAAAATAGCTAGCTGTAGATAGTTGAAATATGGCATGGAGCAACTTTCCAAGAATCTTTCCTTCTACTGCGACAGAGAAATCTAATTCGAACTGTGCCTTGATCCAGATTTTGATAGCTGTATTGAGATCATATTGAGTGCACAGCCAGGGAAGACTGTGCTGAACACGTGCATGGGTGAGACAGTTGCCGAATGGAAAATGAACAGAAGTGGTAACAGGTAAGGAAGCCTATACCTGTCTTGATTACTCTCTGCAGTGTGTTCGAAGGATCAGAAGAGCTCCTTGTAAATCCAGCAAGGAGCAATCCCACTGGGATGCCCTTCGAAGTGTTCTGCAGCTCCTGATAGGTATCAAAATGACCATCCAAAATCAGGCAATGGATTGGATTCATACTACCTGAAACGATGGTTTACTCAACCTTTGCACCTTTGTGGGCAGCAATGTGACTTTTCATGAGCAAAGGAGATGCAGAAAGCATTCAATTCTGCATGGATTCATTCTGAGACCTTCCAGTCCTGCTCTAACCCGGGCAACCAGCTGTAGACATGTAGCACACCAGTGTTACTTTATGAGCCAAGAAGCAAGGTTTTTCTTCTAGGTCCTCCGCCATTTTTGCTTAGACTCAGGGAAGGTATATTTAAAAACTGAAATCGTACCTGCGTATGGTCTTCATGATAGCATGCTTAACGGTAGCCAACAAAGCTTATACTGGTGTTCATGCCTTGGAAAATAATGGTCAGATAAAGTCACTAAAGGTCATCTCATGCACAATATGACAGGACACTTTTACTCACGCCAAGTCCCTGTATTTCTACTTGTAATACATGCGTGACTGCCATACCAATGCACACTGACGCAACGGGGTTCATGTAGGTGCATCCATCTATCTGTATGCCATATATTAAAGGAGTGAGATGTCTGATATATCTATAAAAAGAGAACATGCTGAAGTGCTGCAGAGATCAGTGAATGTGCCAGGCAGAGTCCGGTAAAAGTATATGAAAAGTACCCTGTAGAGAGTACTCGTACTTCTGATCACAGGTAATATTAAAATGGATAGCAGTGAAAGCAGACTGGCCCTGTAAAGCTCTCTAAAATGGAAATAAAATTTCCACTGTCACAGAAATTGCACTTCTGTCTAATGGTCTGTTAAATTTTTTGGGTGGCTAATTTAGCTTCCATACCCATGATACCCAGAAGGGAGACCATGCTGGTGACTGAGACGGAAAAAAAYAGGCTGTAGATTTCAGGCACAACTCTGTTTTGGAAGTCGGTGGGAGAGTTTCCACGGACTTCAAAGGGTGTTGGCTCAACACCCACCGTACTGCAAGAGCAGATCCCTGTGCAATACGAGAGCAATCAAGAGCTGGCCTCTAAGTACCAATATCTCCAAATCTAAAGCTAGAAATCTCATCTCCAGCACCAAAGTATAGCTTTTTTTTGAGATCACATCCACCTTTGTGTGAACTGAGCAGCGTTCATAGAAACTCATTTTTTCTGAAAACAGGCACCTAACTCCTATGATAGCACATACACAAGCAAGTTTGGAAACGTCAGTGTAAGGCAGCAAAGACAAAGAAAAACAAGTATGCAAGAATTCAAGGGGAGGAATCAGTGTCCTGAAAGGATGACCTTTTCTGTAGGCATTGCCATTCCGCTGGTATAGTCCACCTCAGATATACTAAATACTGCTCGTTCTCTAACCTTTGTGTGATGTTCGTCTGTCTTCTTAAAGCTGTGGGAATACTGTAAGAATATTACACTTTTTTTGGTGGAGAAACACCACACATCTATGAAGCTAAAAGTTAATATAATCTCAAAGACATTGGATTAAATGTTGCAGTGGAGCTTCGTCATGCTCTTGTTTGGGTAGTTGAGTTAACTGTTATGGCCTTGATCCATGAAATGCCTTCCCAAGCCAAAAAAGCAGCCCACTGACATCAGTTAAGTATGTGTCTGTCTATGCAGAGATCAGATTGCAAGACTGGAGCCCTGAAGTGGTCTTAAAACAAGGCCAGATGATGGTCTTACATGAGACCTCTCACCCAGCCCAGTTGAAATCAATGGGGCTGTTGGATGAAAAAAAGAATTATTCACAAATAAGAGTGAGGAATTTCCAGTCTGACCTTTCACATTCCACATGGTTTGTGTATACGCTTATTGAAAATTCAATGTAATTTTATATTTTATAGTTTGAATCATATAAAATCAGCATAATTTATGCAGGATCCCACATGCCTGTTAAGTAGTCAGAATGCTTTTCATGAAGAGAAAGCGTATATAAAGACAGATCTGAGATATCTATATGTGTATGCGTGCAACAAGCAGACGAAATTTACTGAGAATAACTTACTGGAAAGAAACTCTCTGGCTGTGACATTTTACACCAGTTTTCAGAACACAAGAGGACAATTTTTATACGTATCAATAATTAAGAGGGTTTTTGAAATTCATTTCATTCCTTTTCCTGTTTTTCAGTAAACACGAAATTGCAGTTTCCTGGGATGACGGGGAAGCATTATCCTGCGGTTTCTAAAAGGCCAAGCTCAGCGATGTAAAACGACACAGGAGCATGTAGACGAGTTATGTTTGAGAGTGTGCAGCGAGCCGAGTGTGTGTCGGGAATGCCGAAGCAGGAACCGGCTTGGGTTGCAGCAGAGACGTTATGTTGTGTTTGTTTAGGTTGGTGCATGAAAGGTGAGCCCTCCCAGCCCTTTCATCACCACGGCCATGATTAAAACATCGCCTGCCCAGCACTAAGCGCAAGGTGTGCCTGCTCTGCAGGCAGCTGCCAATCTTTCAGCTAGCTGGTTTGCAGGTTGAGAGAGGACGCGTCCCTGTTTTCAGCATGTGGGCGAGAGATCATGCTCTGGCAAATTAAACTGGAATGAAAACCAAGTCTTTTCTCTGTGTTTATATTATAGCTTCCTCCTTATCTCTGCATATACCGCACAAGTGACAGCTCCCAGATCTGGGATAGCCCTCATGTCGAAGTCTTGTTTCTCACTGCGGTACAGAGTACRTGCTTGCATGTTTTGTTCTTGTTTCTTGAGAAAGGATCTATTTATTGTCCCTGTATTTGAAGTGTACATGCATATATTCAAGCAAGAGCCAATGTACATTCATTGACGAAACGTAAATCCCACTCTACATAGTCTATGGAAAACATCTGCAGATTTTAATTAAACTCATGCATTGCAACCAGGGCTAGAGCCAAAATCTTTTAAAGAGTAGTGAAAAAGCAGCAGACAGAGGTGTATGGCAGAGCTATAGCCTAACAAATGAAAATGTCCTAAGAGCCTGTATACAAAGTACATGCATGAGCAATTGCATTAGTACGGTCCAAATTGTACGTGATGAAGAAAGTACTCAGGGTTTTTGAAGAATAACGTTTTCAATTCTTTGCCAACATGTTGTCTACAAATATCTCTATTTATTTTATGTACCTGCTATTTGGCATGGGATGATCTGCACAAATTATCTTGGCAAGAAAGACACAAAAAAAAATAAAGGAAACAAGCTCAAGAAATAATACTGATCTCCAATTAATTTTTAAGATTTGCACCAAACAAAATGGCAAAGTAAGGAAGCAGAGCACAATGTTTTAGCTTCAGTGCTAGAATATGGATGCATGTAAAGTGTACATTATTATTATAGAGAGTCTTGTGATCCTTCTCTGTGTTTCTCTTTGCAGCCATAAGATGAGGGGGTGATCACCAGTGGGAAATGAACAGTCACTGCGGTATCAGATTGGGCTGGAATCTGTCATACTTGGAAACCAGTGTGAATAGCGTGGTCTTACACCCAGAACGAGAAAGGAACATTAAAGTTCTGATTGGGTAAAATGATCCCCAGATAAGAATAAAGCAAGACCACTCAGTTCTTGGCATGTATTTAAATCTATTTTGACACCTCACATAACTTAAAGTTGTACATCTTCTTAAAATTTTGCTGTTGTGTTTTTRTTTGTTTGTTTGTTTGTTTAAAAAAACTAAATTTAAAAAAAATAGCTGGATATTTGTGAATTGCTCAGGACTCTTTCTAAATATTCGGTGACTTATTAGTGGTAATTTACAGTAAATCCAGTCTTACAAAACCATGGTCCTCAGGAACTTGGTCCTTTGTAATGTATGGCCTTTGTTGTAAATTATTCTGATGGAGGAGGCACAGTCCTTTCCAGAATGCACCACACACAAACAAGCCCTAGCACAATTTATTTTAGGTCAATACATTAAGTACCTTCTTACTGATACCAGATTTGAGCTAAGATAATATTTGTTAGTATAGGAAGAGGTCGTAATGGTTTAATCTAGAAAAATAATTATACTTGATTGAGGTACAGTTCTTTCAAAAGAGGTTAATGATGTATTCCCTTTTTTCCCCCCTCCAAAGTGACAAATTATAAAGTCAATTAATCAAAGCAGAAGTTAGGGTCACCTTGACACATACTTTTCTGTCAGCCTTGTTGATGTCAACAGATGCGTAAAGTGACTGCAGACCACCAGGTGATCCACAGGGCAGGTCAGAGATGAGCATTTTACTCTAAATTCCCTGTATGGTGTTGGCTGTTGGAGTGATAGGTTGGTCTTTGTGATCTTGTCACACAACAGACTTTCTAGTCAGGGCTAACCTTTCTTGTAAGGAAACCATAGTTTTAGCAACAATGGTTGAGCGCTTTCCTCTTTATATGCCTTTTGTGGCCATAATGATTTGAGGCATTTGTGACCTTAGCTGCTTGAGACAAAGGACATGATGTCCAAATGAAGAAATTTGCAGATTTTACTTGGAAAGCTTCCCCAACTTGCGTCAAAGCAAAGCTTGCACTTGGCACCAACAGGGCCATAATTTCACCTGTATTTGCCATTATTGACCCTTCCATTGTTGTATAACCTTGGTGTATAGAAACAAAGTCAGGTTTTCTCCCCAGAATGCATGTGCGTATGGCAAAACACAGTTTGAGCATTACCTACACACATTTATTAACCTTTAACCACAAGCCAGGAACCTAAAAGAAGCTAGAAAGGATCCCAGCAAGTCTAGTATCTCTCCTTAGCCTAATCGTAGTATACCGAGCCCAGCCTAGTATCTCCCCTTAGCATTCTTAGTACACCTAGTCCAGTCCTTTGGCGGAATTTCTAAGGATTTTCAGGAATACAGGATCAAGCTGTTCCCTGCAGCCTAGGGCCTTGTGCTGTCTCTCTCAGCTACTGTCATACATGAAATGATATCACAACCTTTTGAAACTTTTTCATGTCTTTTGGGAGATGCGTAGGTACTACCATAAAATGTTATAAAACTTATCTTTATTTGACAGGGACTTTGTTTTATACTGCTCATAGAAATATCTAGCTGTAAAAAATGTGTGGGACTCAACTCACCCACCTTTAACTGTCTAAAATTTAGTTCCTCTCATCTAGAAGTATTTATTTCCCTCCACGGATATAAAAGGGCAGGAAACAAAGAGCAATACAGTAGAGTTGGTGTCTTGATTTCAGGTTGGGTACCCAACCAACTCCTCTTTGTCTGAAAGAGATTTCTACAGCTGGGCAGGACTATTGCAATGTACTGTAGGTGTCTTGCCTTCTGTCATTACCATTTTAAATTGTTAATTTTTTTCAAAGGTTTCAGGTGTAGAAGGCTTAGAAATAGAGAGCAGTTTGGGGAAAACAAGACAGGGGATGATCTAACTTCTAAACTGTGTTTTGCTTCATGAAGGGGATGGAGGGAACGAGGGTCATCATGGAGCACAGATCCTCTTTGGGCTTCCACCCTTGTGCGAGAAAGAGAGATTAAGTCTGGCATATAGGTTCACATCCTAACTATTTGATCAGTATGGGAGAGTGGACTAAGGACAACCTTTGCTTTATTCTCTCAGCATCTTCAGGACCACTTTGGAAAACAAAGTGACCAAGTTTCATCCAGTCTGTTGTTTGAGAGCTGTTTATCCCAAACCATTCGCGTCTGTCTGCGCAAACCAACAAAGCTGTTGCCACCACAGAGGGGCAACCACTCCCAGCATCAAGGTTGCAAAAATAATTTCACTCTTTCTGGACAGAAAAAAAAAAAAAATCCATCATTCATTAAAAAAGCTATCTGCTACAAATTACTCAGTTATAGATACCCTCCACAATATCTTTCTTTACTCGTGAATGTTTTACAAGCAGAACCAGATTTTCAAAAAAGTCTAGGGGGATAAAAAATATATAAAGTAACCTAATTTTACAGCATCTAGGGAAATCCTTAGCCTCGAGTTGATGCCTGTCTCTGCTCTGCTGCAACTCAGATCTGTACGTGTCTCCCTGAAGCTGACATCCAACCCCATGTCTCCAAAAACACGCAGCGCTGTCTTCCATGTTGATGCTGTTTTATAACTGACTTGGGGATTAGGACTGATCCTCTGACGTTTTGGGTGAATGACTGAACTACTGGTTTATACAAAGCCCGGCTGAATTCCCAAGCCACCCTGCCCTGCCTCATTCCCTCTCACTTTCTGTCCCAGCTCGTAAAAATATGCTTTCAGAGAAATTAAACCAGTCTGGGACAAAGATGGAAAATCCACGCCGAAAGGTGACCGCAGGCTTGGCTCCCAGGACTGCACACGGACCTGCTCACTCCTCTTACTCCTGCAGCAAAGCTCCAAATGGAGTGAGGATTCGCTCCATCTACAGCAGTTTTCTGAAATTCTAGCGCTGGAGACATTTAATCAGTTGCATGCACTTACACATAGGTTAATAAAGGAGGATGGATGAAAAGCCAGGCTGTAAATCAATGGCAGAGTTTGAGTGATCTTTCTCACAGCAATATTGGCCATCTCTGTCGCTGGGATGCAAGCAGGGAGATTCGCCCTGGGTGTTCATCCAGAAGTAAATTTCACTGCTTCGGGGTGAAAGGAGGGAAGCAGAGGGGAAAAGTCCTTTCTCCCACAGTTTTGCTTTGGGGGACAACTGTGGAAAACTGTCAAAAGTGTCCTGTCAAAATATCTGAGTCCTACATCCAGAGCAATCAGGCATATCTAACTGTATGTATGAGAAGCTCTCCCTCACTCCGTTCAGGCAAAAAATGGATTTTTTTTTTGCCCTGGAAAATGCAGGGAAGGATGGGTTGTAGTTAACTAAAAATTTAGAAAACTGTGAAGCATCAGGAAGTTATGGCCTGAAACCTTCTGACTTCCTCACCATGGTTAATGGTATCTGAGTGGTTTTTACCTTTTCCTCAGATTATTCAGTGTAGCACTTCCATTCACAAAATTAATAAATGCCATGCAGGCCAGTAGACAACTTGAGGGCAAACAGCAAAGCCCATCTTTCCTCTTTCCTGCTTGAGATTTTGCTGCCTTTTTCTTGGGATGGCATCTGGCTTTGTTGGTGTCAAGTGAGGGACACTACGAGCATTATTAACAACCCCCAGTCACACAGACGCCTCTGAAGCAAAGGCGGTTCATGGTTCCACTGTTGCTTATTTTATGAGAAGCTTGTTAATGCTTTTATTCATCATGTACTTCAGCCCAAAGGATAAATGTACACTTGTTTACATGAAAAGTCGATCTCTGTCTACAATAGCTTGTATTTCACGCACACACACAGACACATACACACACACCAGAAAACAGCACAAATCTAAGCTCAGTAACAACAAAAGAAAAAAGTTAATTTTGGAAGCAATCCAAGAATTTCAAGCTTAGATTCTTTATTCACTTCATTCTACCCAACTCATCCACAGCACAGCCCTGCTAACCCTAAGAGGACTCCGCCATAGGTGAAACCAGCCCGCACACCATGCTGTCCAAGTGCAGAAGCAGCCAGAACTGCACCTGTACTGACAGAAGTAAGGCTGACACCGGCTCAGCATGCCAAAACTCGCTGTATTCATCAGAGTGAAGACCCAAGTACTTTTTAAGGCTTTATTCATGGGAAAGGGATTATTCTTCCCGTCGGCACTTCTCACCTACAGGTCTCGTCTCTTTAGTTAGCGGTAGGTGAGCTTCGCTCCTTACGTGAGATGCTCAGACTTCCCAATGTTTATTTGCTTCCTCTGATTTTTATTCCCCCAACTTCAAACTTGCTCAGTGAAAATAATGGACGGAGATCTAAAATGGAATAAGTAATTGCTTGATAGCTCCTTGCTAACTCTTTAAAGTGCTGTGCAGCTGCTGATGTATGTTTGTGCTGGCATCGCAGAGTGGAGCCCTGGGAATAAGGAATCTGATTTCAGAGAAACAAGAGCTAGCTTCAAAGAAGTGAGCAACTCTCCCCAGCTGATAGAACTTTTACTGAAGGAAAACAACAATGAAGTAAGAAACACACCAGCAATTTCTCCTGTTACTCCTCTGCAATCCTTTTCAAAACTTTCTTCTCGTTTATCTGATTATGCACTTCCGTTTCTAAATTCTCCCTTGTGGTGGTTTTACCTTTTCTGTTAGTTTAGGTGTTTGATTGTAGATTTCAGTGTGAGACCACATTACTTCAAAGCACGTTATATTAGTTATTAAAGGAGGGGGGGRAAACTTCCTGTAATTGCAATATATCCTTGGAGGTCTCTCCAGAATGGGAAACCAATCTGAGGTCTGTTAGAAAACTTCTTTTTTTTTTTTAATATAGATTAAAAGGGTATTACCCTCTAATAATGAGCTAGTCCACAGTTTTTGTTCACTGATGCTATGGTATTTAAATATTACAGCTAATCTAGTTTGATCAGCCAGGAATGAGCTGGTTGAAATACACACTTTGGCCACCGACGTACATGTTTGGCATTTGAAGAAAAGGCTGAAAAACTCAGGGTGCAAGAGGCTACATTGAAAACTTGTGTGTTTTAAAATTTACTTTTTCAAACAAAGAGGAAAAGAAGCAGTCTTTGCAGGGCCCAGTTCCTCCTACCATTTCACCTAATACCAACTTGGCAGCTTACTTTAAGAAGACTAAGTCCAGATTCTCACAGTTATAGATCTAGTCACTCCTATGGTGAAAATTCCTGGACTGAACAAAATCAATATACCTACACCGGTTATGTCATTCCAATTTACACCAGCCAAAGAACTGTTTACGAGCAGACCTCCCAATGCACATTATTGACGTGTGATAACATCTCTGCCTTTCACTTGCGGAAGATTTTTCTTTTTTCTCTTAACTTTCCAAGCACAATTTCCTGACACTAATAGGTTGGGATATTTCCGTGGGAAGGCTCTGTGAAAGTTGTTCTTTGAGCAGGGAGAGAGCAGCACTGGTTTGTTTAGTTATTCTGAGTGTATGATGGATGAAATGTCAGAAATAATTCCACAGGCTGCTGATGTCTAATCCCAGAGGACAAATGCCTGCATTTGAAATCCCACTGCAGGTTTAATTTGCCCAAATGAATCCCCATTGCAACACCTTTTGCTACTTTTGCAAACAGTAATAAAGTAATGCTGACAAATTGTAAACCTAGAGCAAAGGGACCCTGGAATTATTAAATATCACTCACAACTAAATTTAGCTGGTAAACTTGTATTGGTAGAAAAAGCTTTAACTAGGAAATATTTTCTCTAGTCCCAATCACTTAAGACATTGAACATCTTTGGACTGCAAAAACTTTAGTGGTACCTGAGGGCACAAGGACACTCGGGAGCCCAGCCAATGCTTAGCTCACGCTGGTGGATGTAAAGATGGTGGGATTGTTTCTCTGAATTTGAGAATGTGAGATAGTGGCTCTGGCAGCAAGGCAAGACCTTTATACACTTTCACAGCAGTAAAACAATATATTCAGCACAAACCAGAAAACCAGGTGGTCTTCTCACTCCTAGGGTCACATTAAGGGTCTAGGAGGACAGCCTTCCTCAAGAATGGGAAGGAATAGGTGGCCAGAGGGACCAGCAAAAAGGGATCAGAGGAGAAAAGACGATGTAAATTCAAATGCAATTCTGATTCTACATTTGAGGCCCACTATCACAGACACTATTGACTTAATATAATCTAAGAGTTAGTCTTCCCTTAACTTCTATGGCCTCCCAGAGACTAAAACCAATTATAAAACCTTGACAGTTATTTTAAGGTCTACCTGTCCTTATTTATTTCTTAATAACTGAGTCCAAGGAAAGGAAGAAGAACCCAGCCCTGATTTTCAGAAATGCTCTCTGATTTTCCAAGCATCGGTGTGTACCTATAACTCACTGGGTGGAAAAAGAAAGGTTAACCTCAGCCTGCACGAAATGCACAGGCGGAGAATTTGGTAGCCGTCCCTTTCTCTCGCTGCATTATTGGTATACAACTATTCTGTAAAGACCATTTCTGTTAGCTCACTCCTATTACAAGTAAGAGTACACTTACAGTGGGAAATCAGACCTTCACTGTTGCAGATTGCCTCTTATGGAAACGGCTCCAACATTTCGTTCCTAGCTGGGTGGTCAGATTGTGCTTCTCCCTCTCTTTATTTACCAGAGCTGAATTTCACTTACAGTGTAAAAATGCCAATTTAAGAAGTATACAAATATCATATAAGTTTTTAAAATCACTATTCCATGTAAGCAATATAACAGCTGCTTCCCTGGAACAGCAGTAATGCAGAAGAGTGTATTATATTTTAGCTGTCTTCTTTTTTTTTCTTTTTTCTGTAGGGATGATGCGTAAAGATCCTGGATAAAAAGAGAGGTGTTTCACAAGGTCCTTGACTAGACAGAAGTTGGTATACAGGATTCACTTGGTATTAAGAGGCAAGGTGTTCTACAAAAGGGTTTGAGATCATATTCTACCCACTGTAGCTTATGGATATTTTCATTATGCATATAGATGTCCAATCCTTGTTGAATCCCACTAATCTCTTGGCCTAAGTTATACCTAGTAGCAATAAGTTCAACAGGTTAATTACAGCCTTTGTTTAAAAAAGAAAGAGGGGAAAAAAAGCTTCCTTTGATTACATTTTTTCCCCCTTTCTGCTTCATTAAACTTTGTTTCTTGAGTGGATAAACAGAAGAACCTGTTTTACCCTCTCGGTATGATTCATTCTCTCGAATAGTGCTAATATATTCCTTCTTACTAATTTTTGTCAGTTGAATAGTCCCAATCTCTTCAATTTCAATTCATACAAAAATGTGTGCATTTTATACTTTTTTGCAAGGCATCGTCCATGTTGTGCGGGTCAGCTGAAGGCGGTGAAACCATTCCACTGTGTCATCCCAGTCCCAGGACTGTGTGTTCTTACATGAAACAGTCTTTAAATAAAAGACAGAAACAATCCTGGGAGCAGAGAGTGGAACCGAAAGGATGCCCGGAGCCCTGGAGCCGTGCTCCCTTTCATCTTCGCTCGCTGGCCCAGCGAATCCTGAATCCTCCCCTTGACCACAGCCGTTTCCCTAAAGGGTGGGAAACATGGGTTTGAGCCGCCCGAGGCAGAAGGGGAAATGGGACCCACGTGTCCCTTTTCCTCTGTGACTGCTCTGACAATAAGGCTATTGCATTACAAGAAGGGGGCAGGCACTATCGCTTTCTATCTCCTCTTTCCAAAGTATTTTAACAGAAAACAGTGATTCCCTTCTCAGCTCGTTGGGAAACAAAGAAAAAAAGAATATAAGACCTACACTCATGAGGCTGTTTGGCTACCAAGTGAATAGATGCTTCTGTCAGCTGTTTTTAACCCATTTTGAGGTGCTGGGTAGGAAACACAGGCTGCTTATTCAGCATTTTGGATTGCACAACGGGAGCCATCTGCAGCAATATCAGCCTTGGAGGCACTTCAGTCCAGGATCACCCTGGTGTCCTCAGAAGTCAGCGACCCGGAGCCTGCCTCTCCTACACACCTGATGGGCTGAACTGACTCCTGGACATCCCTGTCGTCTTCACCAGCGGTAGAAGCAGTCTAGACTGCCAAATATTTAAAAGGATGAAATTAGGTAAAATCCCACAACTCTGCAGGTTTCAAGGCAGTAGAGATAACCAAAGCCTCAAAATCAAATTTGAGATCCTAGCAAGGAAATACAGACTTGACTTTCCATTTTTATGTTATTGTTTTGATGCAATTTGGGTGCCACCAACACAGTTTTTAATCTGAGCATTTTCCGCTCACACTGGAGCCTCTGTGGTTAGCTTTGCCTGACCATACTGCACTTTAGCAGGAACTAAGACATGCTTGTTTCATTTATTTGGCATGTAGAGTTCAGTTGTAACTGTTTGTAATACTTCAACGCTTATTGCTAAACATTATGGCATATGTTTTGTTGGAGCGATGGCTTCTCAATGATAGAGGTCCTGTTACCTTGTTCTTTGATGCTGATGTCATCAGCCATGATAGCAATTTCACTGAGAACATAAAACAAAAGTGACAGGAACTTCTCAAACCATATCAAAACACTGCCATATCAAGCAAGGTAACACATCTCTGGCAGTGGCTATCAACCAATGTTTTGGATGACCCAAAGTTGTTTCCAAAACATCTCCCTCACAAGCATAACTCTACAAATACCAAGAGAATTGGCTTTAGCTGAGTATTTATTCAGCTTTGTTGAGTTTTGCTGAAATCCAATTCCCTTTTCTGATTTTATGTATGCTTTTAGTTGGACTTGGTGTGTGTTTAAAGGAGTTAACTGGTCTGTGTCCTCATCTAGCTGGGAAGACCAAGACCAAAACACAGTTTGAAGTTCAGTTGGAGGAACTGTGTTGTGACACCTGGCGAGCAGGTTTACCTTTGTGCCTGCTATTGATACTGCAGGCTGGGCAGGTGGGCAACGCTGGAGGCTGCAGACTGCTCCTCATTGTCAATCCTAAGGTATGTTGGTCTTGGGATCTGTGTAAAAATCTGTGAATCATGGTCTCTGTTGCTCTGCTTGAAAAGCAAAATAGAGGTTTGTTGTTCAGTGAAGAAATTGTTGATCGTAAGTTCAATGTTTATACACTAAACATCCCAATTGCCCCTCTTTTTTTCCAGTGACTTTTTTCCACAAGGTGGAACTCCTTTCACAGCAATGACTGTCAATAAAGCACGTTACAAGAAAAGATGTGAGGAAATAACTGATAGACAGTTTGTTCTCGGCTTGCAGTGGTGTGTAAACTCCCACAGCTCCTATGTCTTCAAAGTCCCTTGCAAACGCTAAATGACTATCACCCTTATCCCCACCTTACGAAGGCACATCACTTAAGGCTTTAGCTACGAGCAGGCACAGTTTAAAATGCCTGATGGCATGGCCTGGAAGCCCAGCTACACTAAGGCTTTCACAGCACAAGCTCTGGAGAAGCTGCTCCAGGGTTGGTAGCAGCAGGTGATTCTCAAGCATCTCCCTCACGGGGAGTGAAGCGCTACGGACCATCTCAAGCGCACAGCCAGCGTGTGTGGCAGAGCCAGGAGTGCAACTTGTGGAGCACTTGAATCCCATCCTTGCACTCAGATCATAATGCTTTCATGAAAAGTGTGTTAAAAATGTCACTAGGGTTTTAATTTAACAATCTCCATCACTTACTAATGGTGGCGTGTGTATGACTTACAGTGCTAGTACTGCAAGTATTCCTTGCAAGGTTTACAAGCACGTTATCTTTATTTTTCTTGTAATTACCCACAAATCTCAACTATCCTGGAGAACATAATCTACTGCAGAGTACTTCCTAATGGGGCATGTGTGTCAGAGATGAAAATGCTTCTATGGCAGCAGAGAGCTGTGCTTTTCTGTGAAGAAGACCATGATTGCAAATTAATCCTTCTAGTACCCCTGACATAACGTACAGATCCAGCAGAGCAAACAAATCTCATGTGGCTGACGAGCACTGCATTAGAGACCTCAACCCTGGCAACTGTTAGGGCCCCTTTCTGCTGGTGACCATAAAGGACCAAGTCAGGCAGGGAACCCGTGGGCAACTTGAAGGAGGAATAGCCACCTGCCCCTGGGTTCACCTGGAGCATCTGGCCTGCTCCAGTCATCCTTGGGAAGTGCCATATACCTCCAAGGAATTGTTAATGAGGCATTTTGGATCCTGTAAGGACCCATAAAGTCAAAATATGCCATTCAGTCACTGCTCTAAATGCACAGGCTAGCTTGACCCAAAAACCAGAGTCAAATTCTTTCGTGTTCCGACTCTGATACATTTCATTTCTTTGCACTAAAAAATGAACTAGAAAGAGATGCAAATTTTTATGACGCTAAGCATTTCCTTCACTTTCTTGCATAATATGCAGCTTGTCCTACTACTCAATACAAGTGCGACATATGCTGTTAGGTGGGCCCATTAATTACGGTATCTCGCTAGACCTTTAAAATGAAAGCTACTGCCTCTGGTGGTTTAGGTGGAACAGAGATATATAACCTCCTAAAATATCTGCAGTAGCCCCAAGTTAACAGCCAGTATTTTTTAATCCTTTTAGTTATATTAATACTCCATTTTTTCTAGAATGGAGTTTGCCAATATAATTTGCAATTATTACTTTGCATAATAAATTCATCATTTTGAGCTCCTGACTCTGAAAAGCAAATCACCCTGAATATATTATCCATGGGAAATGAATTTGTTTGTGTGTTTCACCCAGATATATACAAAATATTCCTCCTCCTGGGGTGGAAGGGAAGGGTGGGATAGATTTTAATAAGACAGAAGAATCGAGACAATTTTTATAATAAAATCCTCCCTAAGCCAAGCTCTCGCAGTAACAAATCCCCTGGCAGGAGGCCTGTCGGTGGACTGTGTCCAAGACCTCAGCCTGAACGGCAGCCAGGGGCTCTGCAGAACAAGCCCAACGCGGCTTATCATCTTTCCCCTCCGACTCCTCGCCCCGTTCGGCCGGCTCGGGACCTTGCGCCAGAGAGCTCCCCCCCTGCTTACAGACAGCCTGTTTATTCCTCGGGAGCTGCTTCGAAGGACACATCCAGGTTGCCTAACCCCGTCTTGTCACTTTTCCGGCGCGCAAACCAAAAAGCAGGAACGTTAGACCGGCTGGCAGTGGCACTGGGTTGCTAAACTGTCAGCCCACATTTAATTTACCGCCTACCATAAACCCTATCTCCAGTTTTAGCATGTAAAGGCGTACTTAACCCATCGCTGCTAAGAGTCTTGCACTCGTCGGCTTTGCACGACGTAACGATGGATGTGGATTTTTCCTGTTTACCTCAGCCTCACAAGTTAATTTCGGTAGCTGTGCTTTCCTTTATTCTTCCTGAGGTTTAAAACTGCGCCGGCAGCTTCGTGCGCATTCTTTCCCTTATTAGTTCAGTTCCCAGGCTGACATTTTTGTCTCTGCTATAATTTTCATTTAAGCTAACAACTTACTTGCTGGGCCGCTCATTTGAGTCAATAGTCATGAGGGTTTGCCGAGAACGCTAGCCAGGAGGCAATTGCTTGATGTTGTTTTGTCGCTG
Source organism: Phoebastria nigripes (assembly GCA_035582835.1). Taxonomy (NCBI): domain Eukaryota; kingdom Metazoa; phylum Chordata; class Aves; order Procellariiformes; family Diomedeidae; genus Phoebastria; species Phoebastria nigripes. The sequence continues at coordinate 1,155,315 of JAYKAV010002821.1, read as the reverse complement.
CTGTTGTTTCAGAAAAAGAATATAATAATAATTAGAAACAGTGAGTCAGTGCGGGTGCTTTCGTGGTCAGATATCGTTTCTTTCATGTTAACATGAAACCACACAATGACTTTTACAGTGTATCGACATATTCTGCAGGTTGTATCCTGCACCGATTTGCAGGTCATGTTATTTCATTTACTTAACTGCTGTTGTGCGGAGTGAAAATTGGTGAAGAATTTGACCTTTTCAGCTCTATAAGCAATTCACAAGGAGCTTTAGAAATCCTTCCTACTTCTGGTCTAATTCCATCGGTTATTAAATGTTCGTATTCGGGCTTGTAATCTGCCTTGATAAAATTATTCATGTGTGTCTTTTCCTCCCATCGATACTTTGGCACGGCAAATGGGCAGATCAGAGTACAACAGTAAGATCTTGAGTTGCACACAATGTTCATCTGCCTTTGTGCAGACCGACGACTGCATGCGAATACAGTATTCAGTAAGTGCATGAGGAAATATTTTTATTAGGCTTTTTTTTGTAAGGCACAATGGACTACAGTCGTTTTTTCTTTTTTTTTTTTTTTTCCTTAAGAAATAAGACTGCCACTTCCATATGTGATATTAAAAAGCTACTACCCCCATATCTTTTACTTCTGTAGTCAATGCTGAGATCTCAGCCAAGGGCACAGCCTAGGCATTTGCATGTCAAGATGAAAATAATCCATTTTGATCCTCTATAGAAAATGTGGTAATAGTGGAAGAAGCTCAGAAAACATTACCCATCTCTCTGTGCCATGGGAGTCTTGAGGGAATAGCATTCCAGAGAGGGGTGTGATGCTGCAGTGCAGCGCTGCCTGAAATGCTGGGAAGAGCACAAAGAGGAATTCAGACACAACAGAAGTTATCCTGACAAAAATTGCATCTATGCTGATAGGAAGGGAAAAAAAAAAAAAAAGAAAAAGAAAAAGACAGAAAAAGAACTGCTGAAATAAAGGCTGGCTTCATCCCATCTAGTGGTAACACTTAACTGAGATGTCTAAACTCTGGGTGTTTGAGATGTCTAAACCAGGGGTGTTTTGACCATAGCTACTCAGTGGGGAGAGAGAGGATCCTGAGATATTTATTAACAGTAGGTGGGTTGAATTAAAACCAAGATGGATTAGGCAGATACTGAAAAGATCAATTTATATGTAGATTTGCAGCTGGGTATGCACTGTTGTGTGCAGCCATCAGATCTGTGATTTTAAATTGTGTTACATAGCTGGGGCTGACCTGGCTGGGGAAGGTGCTGCTCAAATCAAGTGGTGTCTGCCCATACACCATAATACTCTTTTTTTTTCTCTGGAGACAGACACGTTTCTCCATTCAGAAAGCCTTCAGACAGTGGGGAGGACCACAGCCCCCACTGAAGTCCTGCAGAGCTCCTGCTTTCCAGAGCGGAGAGGCACAGCCAGCCAGTCAGCCAAGGCATCGTGCGTGTCCGACAGGCAGGGCTTCTCCCGGGAGCTGCTTTGGGTAGTGGGTTGTGGAGACCATCACGTGCCTTGTCTTCATCCACATCCTCACCTGTGGATACCCTTTCTCCTCTTTGTAGCTAGAAGAGTAACTTAGCCTTCAACTAATTACAGGAGAGGTTTTATTGCAGCCTTTGGCTGGGCCGGGGTGAAAGGACAATCAGATTTTGAACCTGCACCACTTTCCTGAGCCAGTTCCCCCCAGGGCTCTCCTCACGACTCAACACCAACTCTAGACTCTGGTCTTCAGAGCCACAGCCATTAACTGACGTTGACTTAAAACTCCTTATAAGTAGTGGGTACAGGTTGTGAAGTTCAAATGCATACAAAGACCAAGTTACAGGAACCCAGAAAGTAAAGCAGTAAAATGAGAAACAGTGATCACATAAGCCCAGCCCTCATCTTGTATTGCCTTGTGTCTCCTTAGACCATCAGCCTTTCCAGCTGAGGCCCCACTATGCTTGCACATCTGCAAACGTCAACAATCCTGATTTTAAACTTGGCCTTTCAAGTATCAGTAAAGCGCTGGAGGAAATGCTCCCACACAGCTCACTCCCACACAAACATTCAGCATGCAATGCAGCGTGCTCCTTCCTCTTTTTCAGGTCCTGAGGAAATAAAATGTCCCGCTGGACCAAAAAGAAAGAAAAAGGAAGAAGAGGCCTGCAATTGGAAAAAGCAAGTAATGTGAAATAAAAATTGTGGAAGATAACGTGCAAGAAATCCACAGGCTGAGGAAGAAATCTGTTACAGACTAATATTTACGTAGAAGAGTATTTGTGTGTATTAATGGGGTAACAATGCTGATGGACAGATATTGGGATTTATGTTTTTCGTTACTCTTTGGTTGTAATCCTCCTCATTTTAAATGTGTTCTTATTTATTGCTAGAACCTTCAGAGCAAACATACCCAATCTGTAGGACTGAAATATGGAAGCCAGGAAAATTACTCTCTGTCTCTCTTTTTGCCTCTGTTAATCCTTAAGGATTCCTCCAACCAAATTCTCATTTCTTTTCTTATTCTTCTCCAGAGCAGAACTGCTCTCATGCTCTTCTTCCTCAGCTCACCTGAGAATCATCCCGGGTCCTAAGTGTTAAGATTGAGATCTTTTCTGCAGCAAAATCCTATTTAAATCTCCTGGATATTTGGTAGGAAGCAAAAACTCAAAATCTGCAAAAATAATATGTGCTAAAATTTGTGGAAGGAATAAAATTAATGCATATGCCATGGCACTACCCTGTACTACTTCCCATCTGGGAGGAAAGAAATAGGCATTTCAGCTTAATAATATGCATGGTTCTCCCATTAGATTCCAGAATCTCTTAATGTAGATACACATCATTTTCTGGATATCAACAAACCACTTGAAGTATTATTTATACTCAAGGCTAGAATGATTGCCATGAGAATAATTGTGTAAAGGCTGGAATAGGAAAACAAAATTAACATTGCTGAATGGTATTCAGGCCTCAGTGATTTGGCAAACTTAGCAAAGATCACATGTCAGTTAAATGACAGATATGAACCGTTGCAAAAAATATAGTGGTATTTCTTGAAAATATCTGATAGAGTAAAGGTTAATGTTATTAACATTCTGCTTGGTATGTAGTTGGTGTGAAAGCAATATGTTCTTTATGATTTCTGTTTTCAAATATCAATGATACCTGATTTTTTTATTAATAGTGTGTAAGGATGTATGGATTTTTTTTCTTTGTAAAAATAATTAAAGCTGTTAAGCTTGGAAGAAAAAGATCTAAACAGATTAGATCCCAACCTACATAACTGAGCCTACAAAACTAATGCTTCCATCAATCATTACAGTATTTTATTCTTTTTGGTTAAATTCAAATTTATTCTATGCTTTTCTCTCTGGGGTTTAAGAGCTGCTTTTTCGCAGTCGGCCTCTCCCCAGCTTCATTGGGATGTATGATGTTTTAGATCCCCCTTTCTGCCCTGAATCAGTACAAATCTTGCGAAACCACCAAACATTCCAGAGAAAGAGGCAGCGTGTACCGTCCTCCCAGTGTCCATGGTTGTGGGCTGATTTATCCTGCTCTTCCTAAGGCTGCCATGCAGAAAGCTTTAATTCACAAATGGCGCTTGTATAACTGTAAGGAATTCATGTGCAGGTGATATGCACRTGATAACGTCTCTGATGTTGGTCGTGTGGGTTAGCCTGTCTTTACCAGGCTGCCTTTGCCCATCTTCATGGACACCAGGCCACCCAGGCTCCATCATCCCTTCCTGGTAGCTTAAGTTCTGCACCCTGCTTTTCATTTGCTTTCCTGTCTTTCTTCTCCCCAGTCTCAGTTTCACAGGCACTGGTTTCCTCTCACGTCCCCAGTAGGGAACTGTAAAGGGTGCTGTAATTTCCATAAGTACCGATGACTCCAGAAATTCCTCCAGTGTCGCCGGTTACTCATGCAGAGTTTAAGGAACACAAGTAAAAATATCTCGCCTGGTTTCCTGATATGTTAGAGCTATGCTCCTGTTACAAGAGGTGGTGAGCCGGAAAGATCATATGTAAAGCCCTCTGCATGGTGAGGAAGAGGGAGATGGCCATCAAGAAGAAAGTGGTCACCAGAGAAGCTGCAATAATCAACTCCCAACAAGTATTTCAGAGCAATAGGAAAAATAACCTAGCAAAATTCATGCTATGCTGAAAACTAGTGGGTTACAAACAAATGTAASGACAGGGGAACGATGCTGGAAAGGCCCACACTCAACATCCCAAACCAAATGCATCAAAACCATTGCTGTGTCAGTGCCACTCCATGCATCRCTTTGGACAATGATCCCAACCTGTGGGACATGGGCATGCTGGAGGCTGATTTAGTGTGCTTGGGCACGTCAGGGGACACAGTGCTGTCAGATGTGGTAACCCTTGAGCAGGCTTTTCCATGTCCTTTCATGTTGCACACCTTTGCCTGACAATGAGCAATGTGCAGTCTGTTGACCCGTAACGAGCACTTTTTACCTTTCGTGTTTGACCACGTTACATCGGGTGCCACTGCCCATCATTTCCGTGAAAGACAGGCACGTGGCCTAAAGGTACGTGAATCTTCTATTTGAACCATTCGTTCAGTTTTTGACCCGTCATCTCCTCCATTCTGAACCAATCTCTTAATCCACTTGATTTTAAAACTACGCGGGCTTTGATTTTACCTCTCGCTCACCCTTTAAATCTCATTTCTTATCCCCTAACTCAATTAACAAAGCTTAGTTAAAATTGTTACAAACATCTTTTTGGGGATTATCCTCTTAATCATAATTTTAAAATGAATGGAATATTCAATAATCTGTACTCATGATGTAATCAGAAATTTTAAAAAATCCTATGAAAGCTATTTAATAATATTCTAAACTACTCAGCATTTAATTAAGGTTATTAGAAGATTAGAAATGAGATAGAAAGATGAATAAGGAATAAATCTGAAGTCTGTAACCATTGTTTCTAAAATGAATGACCACATTAAGGTCTTCCAAAAACTAAAGTGGTAATAGATCTTTTCTCCCACAAGCTTTAGAAACATGCTTTTGTGTTTGGGAGGGGAAGGGGAGGGGATTAAAGTCTTTGAAATTGTTCTATAAATAATGTGAACCCACTGAGTATCAACCTGTCCCTTCACCAGAGCCAAAATAAGCACCCAAACACGAGGATCACCTCCCTGACCAGAAGAAAAATCCTCTCCTCCCTGCAAAATTGGGAGCTGTGTTGAGGCTGTTGCACAGAACCCCATGTGGGAAGATGCACTGCTTCGGCRCCTGTATCAGAGGACGTCGTGTACCCTGTCACTTAGACCCGATGGTATATCGTGTACCCACAGCCTCCCAGTCCATGTTACCCAACGCGGGAGCTGGCTCTGCTGGCTGGCACACAAACATCCAGAGACCACCACGCTCAAGAAAGCCAAACCAGCAGTCCTGGCTACATCTGACGTGCAGAAGCGAGGCATAAATGCTGTTTATAGTGGTTTTCACCTTGGACGCTCGCACAGATTTCGAGCAGCCTCAGCCTGGTCTTTTTTTTTTTTTTTTTTTTTTTTAATTTTGTTTCCCTGTAGCCATTCGAAGGTGAAATGCACCTCACACTAAACCTATTCTAGGGGGATTTGGGATCTGATTGTGCATTTGTTCTACAAATAACTCCCACCCCAGTCTGCCAGTCATTCCCCTTGCATAATTTCCACAAAAGCCTGAGGGAGTTTTTCATGCAAGAGGACTTGAGGGTCAAGCACACTTTAGAAGAGATTCATTTTACTTTTTTTTTTTTTTTCCAAAGTAAACTTAAACAGCTTTAAAACTGTTCGGCATTCCCAAGCTGAGATCAGAGCCAGGCACAAAAGGGCAAATTGTGGCCCAGGGTTTAGGTGTCTGAAGCTCGTTTTCAGCAAGAAAAAGGACCACTCGCTGCTCTTAGCCCCAGCACCACATTTTCACCGAGGTCAGCGTGCGCGGACTGAGGGTGTGAGGCTCTTAAAATAATTTCAGCAAAGTCAAATACTCAAAAGCTATGTCATCACAGCAGATTGCACTCTGAGAATAGCAGGACGGAATTACATTGCAGACTGTTAAAATGTTAGCAACCACATTTCATTTTTGAAAAGGCAATTTATTTGTCCTGAAATAAAGAGTTGATTATATCTCTTATTACTGTTACAAGAACTTGATATATCACAAAGTGGAAGAGTTACAACATGTACCAACTCTCAACCAGGAAAAATGAACCTGATTCATAATTCACTTTGAGAATGTCTAGTTAGTCAATCAAGTGATTTGTAATCATAAAGGCTGCCAGGAATTGAATGAATAATGGACCGTACTAAAATCCTCGGATTTTCTAGTATTCTTATTTCATTATGTGACTTTTATTGCTATTTCTGATAGTTGTCTCTCTTTCAGCAGAACAAATTAAACTATTCATATTTACTGGAAGGAATACATTTGACTGTTTAATGCGCATAATGAATACACAAATGGAGTGACCACCCTATGTAACAACCRAATGTGAGGTTTTTCTCCACAGAAGCTAAGCCTTTAGGACGTGAAGCTTGGATAGAAACAGTCTTTCCCTCTCCCCCTGCTCTGTTTTTCCTCTTGAAAGGATTTTTGGGGTAATCAATCCTAGCATACATCATATTGTTACAGTACATTTTCTCAAGTTGTTTTATAACTACGGAAATGACATAATTCATATAGCGTGGCATCTGTTAAAGAGCAACTGCTTTACCCTCTTTCTGTAGCTGAGAAGCATCTTTACACTGTATGATTATCTAATAAGATGTGACCTCCAGCTCTGTATTTTTACCAGTAATCTGGCAGAATCAGATAGATAGTTCTAGACAGAGCTGGAAACAAGAAACAACCACCCTAAGTATGAAATTGTGCAGAAGTTGTAGCTTAAGATGTATTAATTATATTCAAAAGTGCAGATTTTTAATGTTTAGTTCCTTTTTCAGACTTTTGCTGCAAAACACAACTTTTAAACCATGCAGCTAGTGTTACACAGAAAGTCCCTTAATTGCAGATTTCTATTACACTGAAGTTTTAACTCATTTTTTGCTGTATTTTTTATTGTTATCTCATGTGTTTCTAAATAAATGTTTTCAATATCCTGACAACTGAATCAGACAATGTTGTGATTTTTAAATGATCAACACACCCACGCTGTGAGCTACTTTATTCTTGGCATTTCTCCCTACCTACAGAGCAGGTCCATTGACAGATTTCTGCCTCTTGTTCTCATTTACATTTATACTGGTGTAATTTTTTTTTTTTTTTTGCATGTTGGGGGGGTATGTATGACAAAGAAAGAAGTGTTAAGCGATAAAATTAAATTTATTCTGTATTTTGGTGATATTTTAGCCAGAAGGATTTTACTGGCCCTTTATCTGCTATCCAGATGTGAGGTTTAGACTTTCCCATTAAAACCAAAAGTTATTTCTTCATTAAAAAAGTACACAGGACATGGACACGGCTTCACCTAGCAGTGAAGAACAACCAGTCCAGGACCAGAATGTGGCAAAGGGAAAACAGTTATTTCAGGAGGCTTTGGATCAAGCTCGCAAATAAACCTGAATTTAGAAAAACAGGATGTAGTTAGCCAAACTGGAATATAGCCAGGACGCTGCTCCTACTGTTACAGGCGTTCTCATGCTATTTTATAATGATCGCAAGGGATCACTGCCTGCATTTTACACCTTCTCTAAAGCTGTTGTCATTTCAAAGGGACAATATCAAATCAAATGTAAACTACAATTGAAGTGTAACCGGTTGCAAAACTCATGTCTTGGGACACTTTTTATTTCCAGTAAAAACACAGCATTCTGAACTTAAATCTATGGAAATGGTTGTAGCCCAGACAGGGTGCCATTGTGCCAGTGAATGAGAAAGGAAATTTGAAAATTGAAACAGCAAAATTGACGAGATGATTTTGTCTCTATTAACAAAGCTGAGAAAAACTACAAAAAGCAGAATAAAACGCTGAAATACTTTTGTCTTTACTTTTCAAATGCTAGGGAAAATCCCAAAAACATTACTCAGAAGATAAAACACAGTTTTGATAGAGAAGTATCACAGTTAATGTTAATGCCATTTCTGCCTGCTAATGTCATTTCAAAAAATGGCTTAGAACACACAAAAAATAAAACACACAAGGTCAAAATGTACCATTAGTCCAATATGCCATATAGACTGGATGTATGTCCAGTACTTTTCCCAACTAAAGCCACTGTCCTTGTTTCTAGCTGAAGGGGGACCATAGCAGTCGGTCAACAAAGTTCATGTTGGGCTCTCTAGAAAAGGGTGTCCAACAGGGATCATTTTCCAGTCACGAGCTCATGCACATATGTTATGGCTGCCATGTTAAAAATCAGTGGATTTTGGGATGAGACCACCGTGATTCCCTTCCATGGCCGTGATCTCCACAAACACACATATATGGTTTACTAGTGGCGGTCATCTTGGTGTCCTGGAATACAGTAAAGCTGAAAAGAGCCAGAACTGTATTTCTTTAACACTGTTTAACATAGTGTAAATTGAAAGAAATGACTGGTGCAGCTAATTTTAATAGCTGTAAAGCACTGGAACTATGTAGGATCCCCCCATTTTTAATACATTGCCTGTGAGCGTAGTAATGAGGCACTAGTGTGGTAAGCCACTTACTTTTAACTTTTTACTCACTCAGAAAAAATGAAGTATCAATACAGGGAGGGCTGTAAAGTCTGATGCAAGAAATCCCTGCTCATTCATTTGGTGTTTTCATTCATGCCGTTTGTGGACAAGCAGAAATTTGTTATTCATTAAACACTGAGTTCTAACTAAACAAATAGATTTAATTATGCTATACTTTCCATGTTTTTGCAAACTACAGAACTTTGATCTTCGATACAGCAACACATACAGCAGGGAGGTGAATTTTACTGCTGCTGGTATAAAAGCCCCATAATAGCAGAGGTTAATGGGTGGGCAAGAGACCATACTTCCTTTCCAAATACTGTTCAGAAGTGCGTGAGTGTTAACCACTTGAATGCCATTTCATACATTAAGCAACCTCAAATTTCTAGAGAATTAAAAACAAATAAATTCCTGGGAAAGTTCCAATTAACCCTCAGCAGACTTTCAAGAGACCCACAACACACCAGCTATTGCTTATCCTTGTCTGCCTCAATGGAAAAATCAAATTATTTGCCGGGAGAACATGTTTCTGGAGAAGTGATGGTGCCCAGTTTTTGGGTACCTTGCTGCACCAATTTTTTTCTAACCCTTCATCTGGCCATTCGAGCTAAATTACTTAGAGGTGGGCTGATGCTCTCCATCTCCTCGTCTGCGTGAGGCACTGCAGGTCTCCGTGGCTGTCACATACCCAGCAGCTCCCTCCCTACCCACACATACAGCTACAAATGCATGGCCCTCAGTAACAAAAAAAAAGCTACGCCCCGCTGCTGAACACACCAAAAATAAACTGTGTCAGGGGTCCGACTGAATGTTTACCTTTTCAGTCAGGATCTTCCCTTTAATACTATCCAGAAGTTGGGCCCAGGGCCTAGTAATTGTCTTATACAAAATATATAAAGAGATGGATCCAGGCTTAGCAAGACACAAATCCCCGTTGTGCCCATCAGAGGAGACTGCTTTGTTTCTCTTCCCCACGGGTTTGTTTTTCCCTGTACCTGTCGATTAGGGCTCACCAAAGCCAATATTTACATCTTCCAGAACTGCAGGGTTTCAGCGCTGCACCAGCTAAGAGCAAAGTCCAAGACCCTCACAATTTGTTAGCAAGCACTATTAAACACAGTCAAAAATATCTTGTTTTAACCTGACTGAAAGATTTGATTTTAAAACAGCTGCTCTCGCCTTTGTCTTGCTTCTCTTATTAATATGAACTTGAAGTGATGGATAATATTTCAGGACTGCTCTAGCAAAGCATTTTGATGCTCCCCTGTTTAAAGAGCTGATGGAATTGATATATTCCTCTGAAACACTCTTCTGCCAAATCAGCATTTTCTTTGGAAACTGTCCTGTAAGATAATTTTTGGCCAGTTCACAGCTTGGTCAGTTACCAGTACAGTGTCTCTGCACTACCACGTGTGCCATAGCTCCTTCTGCTGTATCTTTCAATGTTGGATAGCAGATTTCGAGAATCAGGCAGCTCCAGCATGAGCTGCTGGGTCAGGTAACTACTGCCAGAAATGTGCTTTGGGTAAAAACCTCGACCCTGTAACAGGCAGGGCTCACCACTGCACTGAGCAGCACTTGTGCCTGCGGCCCCTTCGCAAGGACCACTAGCCTGCCCGGCCCCTTAGCCCTGAGATACCTGCACTGGCCACAGCTGCTGGGGTTTCAAGTTTATCCTGGTCTCTGACCTCCACCCCTTTTAAGCTGARCCTGGATTCATGGGTCGGGGATGTCACCAACTGCCTCCCCTGGCAAGTACCACTTAGGAGCTATTTTTCAGCCATTTAAGGAGCATTTGCCTTGGTTGTTGCAAGTTGCGGTTTGGCTACTCCCTCTGCCCAAGGGGCCTGGGGTTCACTTTGCCCACTCCCCGTTCCCCCAGAAGGAAGCTCCTGACAGCTCAGCTCTAGCACACTGCCTCTGCACTCAGCAGCTGGTCTGGGCTCAGCCTGTGCCGCTCCAGCAGAAGAACATGAATCCATAACTTACTGCAGCCCACCAAGCCCAACAGGCACCCAAAACATTGCATGCAAGACCTTTCTCTCCAGCCACACATGTGGCTCAGAAGGACAATTAACCATAGTTTAATATTTTTGGTAGTGCACAGCTCTGTTCTGTTCTGTGTGCTAACAAGGACTGGGTACAGCCATCTATAGGGGACACACCTGTCTGCAAGCTTATCTTGGATAGCTCATCTTCTCAGTATGTGCCCCAGCCACAGCGGGCTTGGGTAAAAAGGCACTGGCTTCATCTCGTCACATGTTTTCTCTTCATCCAACTGCCTTCAGCAGGCACCTAGCACCGGGTGAAGGCTCTGTATGGGCCACCACGGGCCACGCAGCTRGTCAATGTCCCCTTCGGGGCACCCTGCGAGGCACACAGGCTCCGACCGAGTTTGCTCTGGTGCATGCACCTCTCTCCTTTCTTCCTACGCGGTGCTTGGGAGCCCACAGCACAGTCATTTCTCCTGCCATCAAGGGCTGGAAAGTTCAATATTTGACCTCCAAATATTTGTGTGGATCGGACTCCAAGAAACCATTAATGTTTAATATACAGGCTTAAAAAATAAGCATTTATTTTYGTTTATATAACTAAAATAAGTCTGTTTTCAGAAATGCACTGAACCCGCTGTTACATCTGTGGAATTCCTGTGTTATGAGAAGAGTTAGACTAACATGAAAATAGGGTGTGACCAGAGTCAAGCCCAGTGTTTGTACCTAATCCAGCAAACCCTAGGAAACAATCAACCTGTGTTTTCATAGCATGAAGTTTTCATATTTTAATGGGAAGAAAGTTTGACAAACATATTATTCACGCCTATTTCTTCTTTTTCTCAGATAAGTGGGTAAGGAAGGAAAATCTTGGAGAGGAGTCTCTTACAAATTAGCTAAATGGGAATAGATATGCTAACGTACAGCCAGTGAGAATCCCACGGGGACTCAAAACCTCATGTGGGCAGAGTCTAAGCAATGCTCTACTATGTGCAAATCCAGCATTGGCATAGGTTTGTGTTTTGCCCAAAGATGAGCTGATCCCAGGGTCACAGCTGGAAATTGTGTGTGGTCTGTATGCGGCAGAACCTCGGGGTGAAGCATGCAGATTTCAGCTCATCTGCACTGTGGATGCCAGAAACGGGAACTGAGTTTTTAAAAGTGTGTCTTAGCAGAGCACAAATAGCTTTTTCCAGCTCTAGTCTGTTTTGCTCCCTGGTGGGGAGTGCTTCTTCACACAAACTTCTCCCGATCGATAGAGTGACAGCCCTAATGTATAGTTAGTGTATGTGTGAGGGTCATACAGCTGTCCCTTCAGTAGACATTAATCCTACACCCAGAACTATGCGAGAGGTTAATGTTTGCTAATCTAACAGACTCTGTTTCTCTCCAGTCCTGCAGGGATGAAAGGATGTGAGCTTCACTTAAGCTTTTTAAGTTTGGTCTGTGATGGATTCTGCCTGTTTTATTGCAAATGGGAGGGATGGGGGTGGAAATCTGTCTCTGCTCCTAACTCAGACTTTCCAAGCCAAGAATATTGTTATCATTATTTACCAAGAGCACAACTTTCCTTAGTGCCTAGCTAAGGAGCAGAAGGATTCCCCTGTGTGAGCTGAAAAGGATCGGCAAGGAGGAAGGGGCAGAGGGGATGGGAGCATTTGCTCCCAAGCAAGACGAGCCTTGCGTTCAGAGCCAAGCCTCCCTGGGGCTTGGCTATCCGAGCAGGAAAAATGTGAACTGTTGCATTTTGTGCCTTTCCTTTCAAAGTTGCTTGACAGTGAAAAACCGTCAGGAGTGGGAATGCAGGGCAGAGTGAGTCTGTGTTATGCCAGAAAAGGTGAGGTGGGGGGGTCCCTGTTACACCAGAGAAGCCTTTGAAGGGAAGCTTGCGGCATTCCCCAGGACACCAGYGTTTTCCAGGCTGCCGTGCCTAGAGGCAGCCACCCTTGTCTTACTGCAGGCTAACCCACGCTGCAGGGTTTCCCCAGACAATGTAGGGATTTCTAGGGATTCCCAGGAGCGAACACATAACCCTCTTTATAACTACTATTATAGTTCCTTCAAAAACTACGTTAGGTGGAGAAGGGAAAAGTTAGATTCTACACACCACAGAGGGATCTCATGCAAGTAAATACAAGAACATTGCTTAGGCAGGGCAAGGCATATTTTCTGGCATGATATCAAGGAAATCATGCTGTGACCCAAGTACTGGTATTTGGATTCGACCTGAAATTACAGTAAATTAAAATAGGAAGTAGCAGGCTAACATCCTCCCGGAGTGCAGGGAAAAAAAAGAAATAATAGGGCTGTAACTTCAGAATTTCCTAGGTTTTCAATGCAGTGGATCTGTGCTATCCAGTACGATAAATTTACCATCCCTTTGAAAGTATCTATTGAGCTACTCTCATCACAAGGCAGATACAGAGGTGAAATAAATGCTTCTCTACCCTCGGTGCTATCTAAAAGTGCTGTTTCGGCATGGCACAGCTTTACACAAGCCTGGGCTAGAAAGACATTAGCACATGACGACATTACTTTTTGCTATAGGACTAATTACATCTAAAGTTTAACTTGAGAATGCTAAATCAATGCAATTTTTAGCACTGCATTGTGGAAACAAATAGGTTAGCACAGGTGACCCACGTCTGCTGTCGGTAAAGCAGGTCTGAAAAGAGAAGTGCTGTGGGCAGAACAGCAGCAGTGAGATATATACAGCATGGGATCTCCTCTCCTCCCCTCACCCTCCCACAACCTGCACTGAAAGAGGTGCCTGGCTCCCTTTTTCCACATCCCAGTGCTTCAAGGCCTGATTTTCCAAGCAGATTATCCTGAAAGCATACAGACAAATTGATCTGGGAGAGTCCAGTCCCACCCACCCCCACATCAGACCGGTGACTCTGGGACCTGACATAAACAGCATTTCTTCTCAATACCCCAGACAGGCAGATGGATCAATAATAGATTAGCTATAGGCGGCCCAGTGATTTTAAGAAAGAATGAACTGTGAGGTTTACTCAGTCCTTCCGTGATTCCTACCCCTGTTGTTGAGCATGAACAAAACATTTCTCCACGACTGTCAAACGCCCACCGTTCACATGCAACTGCTTGTTGAAATTGCTCTTGAGACTAAGCACCCCCCTCTGCAACCTTTTTTATAAAAGGGGAGTGGGGAGAGGAGAGAAGATGGACTCACTTTAGGAATCGGTGGTTTTACAGCACAGCAAGGAAAAAACTTCTTTATGGCTTTCCTGGGACTTCAGGATTTTGTGTTTCTATTTTTACAAGAATGGGCTGATTTGTCTTAGGCTATTACTGTCTATTACTTCTGGAAGTCCTGGGGAAAGGTGGGAAGCAGAGAATTCTGGCAATCTGCCTAAAGAGAAATCAATGAAACAAATTAATCCTTCGCAGGCTGCAATGACACAGTAATCCATCATTCAGAGCTGCTTTTATACACCAAATCAGAGAGCAGAGGAAAGAGCCCTGGGGGACATCACAGACAACAACTTACAGCAACACTGGGAAAATACTAAGGAATCAGTTTATTTAAAGAGGATAGATTTCAGTTGATTGCCTATTTCGTTTTATAGAGATTTTTCTTCCATAGGGCTGCGAAGCTCTGGGCGGATGGCTCTATCTGCTGAACGCTGGCTCCCCGGATCCCCTCCGTGGGCTTCCAGGAGGGTTGGGGGGCGGGGGGGAAATTAGTCTTTTTACCCGTGATGGGCGAGTGGCTGATACAGACTTTTGGAGGCAAAGAGGGAGCGAAGGGTCCCCGAAGCCCCCACGGGTTTTTCAGGATCGGGCCCCTCGGGCACCAGCCGCCTTGATCCTGACCCAGCTTTTCAGCTCCGTCGGATGGATGCGGGGCTGGGGCCGGGGGGGTGTGGGGGGAGCCACTGCCCGCGGCGGTGAGGGGCCGTGTGGGGAGAGGGGTTGGGCAGGATCAGACCCGCTGTCCCCCCATCCTCGCACCCCCCTGGCGTCACCTTTTCGGGAAACCCACGCAGCTGGGGGAAGGGGCGGGGCACGGATTTGAAACCATCCACCCGTGCTTAAAAGTCACCTGGTGGTACCCAAAGGACTGGAGGGGGGGCCGAGGGAGGGGACTTGCCGGGAGMGACGCCCGCTGCCGGCCACGGCCCCCCCAAAAAAAAACACACATGGAGAAGCCACGTGGGTCCAGCCTCCGCGCCCTCGCTCATGGTTTGTCTCTCCCGGCGTGGACGTGATCCACGTCTTGGGAGTGGGGCAGAGCCGGGAGCAACCCCCATCCCCCGGACCGACCACCGACCCCCCCCGGGAGACCCCCGCGGCTGCGGCCGAAAGCTGCGGGGATCGGGCAGGAGTTAGGCAGCGGTTTGGCAACACGCTGGAAATCAGCGCAAAACGCGTGAAACAGCAAAACTGCTGAAACACGGACACCGGGGTGCTACCAGGAGGCTTTTTTTTATTTTATTTTATTTTTACTCCCCCCCTCCTCCCCCTCTAAGGGCAAAGGGGTAATTTTGGTAGCCCGCTGGCGTGTTGGTTTTGCCACCCTGGACACTCGGGAGGCATGTTTTATTCTCGCTTTCCCCCACTTTGAAGAGATGGATAACGTAAGAACCTGGTGGTGCTGCTGGGGTCAGGAGAAGTATGCTAATTGGGGAGCCTAATTGCTTCAAGCAGTCATGCCTCTAAACATGGAGAGCGCCGTTGATGGAGTCAGTCTGTTCCTAATAAAATGAAGAAGCACTGAATTAAATTCCCAAGAAAGGGACTATAAAAGTTTCCACAGTGTAACTAAATGACTTCACCTATACTATTACCCCTCAGATGACATCTTGAAAGAAGGCAGACTCAATACAGCCTCCATATTCATAAATTGGCTGCGCTTAGGCCAGTAAATCTGGACTGATTTAAAAAGGCTTTTTCATCCTCCCAATCAAATGAAGTCATTGTTAATTAGATGTTTTCTGTTAACAATGTCGCTATTCCCTGCGTTACCTGCTCACACATTTAGTGAACTTCTTACAGCATCTGGATCAGCAGATTTTTTTCTTTTTTTTTTTTTCCTTTTTTTTTTTTGTGGTGTCAGGCTGAAAGGTGGTTTCCCTCTTGTGACTCTCCTTTTTGGGGCGAATACTATTCATTCTGCTCCTGGCGGGATTAACGCTGCCTCTGGATATTTTTAGAGGTCATCAGGCGGGGCTGTGCAAAGAGGGAGCCCTGCGAACCCCTTCTCCCGGGGAGAAGCCTGTCCGGGATCCCCACTGGGATGCCAAGCACTCCCAGCCAGCCCAGGCGGGTTTCGGGTTCCTGATCGCCTGCAGCAGGTCACCGGGGCCCGCCTGCCCTACTTGGGACACCCGCCGAGGGGGCACAGGCTTGGGCACAAGTGTGCAACGTGGGGGAGGGGAAAAAAGAAGCCCAAATTTCCCCCTGGTAGCTCRGGATGTTTGCAAACAAAAGAAAACCCGCAGCTCCAGCTCCTCGGGCTCTCCCCCTCGTAGTAAGAGGCATGTTGGGGAGCGTTTCGCTCAGTTTAAGTGGTTTTTAAGAGGCGGAGGACCTGCGGGGATGCGTTTTTTCCCTGTTTCCCCGCTAGCACCGCGGCGCGACCTAGCCCTCGGGTCTCGGCAGCCCGCAAGCAAAGCCCACGCGTGATGAGAAGGACACGAGCGGCATCCCACAAGTTGTGATGGGACAGGAGGTTATCCCAGCGCGGGGTACGGGAGGTGCGCGGTGCTTAAGCGGTTCTGCAGCGGATTGCGGGAGGAGCGCGGAGATGCGCTGGGTAACGCTTAGTTGAGCGGTCCCTTTCCTAGGCTGGCAGAAGAAAGCAGGGGCGTCCTGCTTAATTAGGCACAGCAGGTGTTTTTTTGCCAAGTGCTTTGCACCTAAACCGGTGACCTCTTCAGATTTCCCCCGCAATCCTTTGTGCCATTTAAGCCCATCTTCATCCTACTTAGACAGATTCACTCGTGTGCTTCACGTGTCTCTCTCCCGGAATTGGCTCCAAATAAACGGATCACGAATGTAAAACTATCCCCCCAAGACATATGACTAAGAATTGTCAAGGAGACTTTGGTCCACTATCCATGTCTATTATGCCAGTCACTCATCATGATCCCTTGTGGTGCGTCATACGTCATCATGACACTGATCCATGACACAGTTTAATGCTATTCGGGGATGCTCCGGCATAACGCAGCAGCCTGCTTCCCCCCTGCACCTTTGTAACTCGCTGCAAATGCATCCCCTCGACCCTCTCCAAAGGACCACTGCACAGCCTAAATTAAAAGCCATCATCCCAGGCACTTTCTGGCCAAAAGCGCGCTGCTCGGGGTTTCTAGCTATTTTCCTGTTTCGGGGTCGTTTTGCCTGTCCTCCCCGCCTCGTTTTTGCCCCGGGTCTCCCCAGCCCAGCGGTTGTCCTCACCCTCCCTCCCCTCCCAACCTGGGGATGAAGGGCAGCCCCCGCTCATCTCGGGGGGTCTTCGCCGCTTGCCGTGGGCTACACCCCGCGTTGGGCGTTCAGCGCTCCTGACATTAAACCGAGAAAGATGCCTGTCCACAAGTGAGCCATCTATTCCGCGCGTGGGCGAAAAGCAGCATCTCCGCGCGGGGTACACGCAGGAGATGCCAGCGAGGGGCCGGAGAACGGCGTGGGGGGGTAAGCACGCAAACCTCCGTGGGTCGCTAGCGTGGGGGGACCCGTGGGCTGTGGGGGTGTGCGTGGCAGCGTCTCGGGGCCACCGTCCGACCCGGAGTCGGAGCATCCTCCGGGCTCCGGCCGCGGGGCTGCGGGAGGGAGGCAGACAATAGCGGCGGCTGCRACACCTGCGATCTATCACAGCAATGAAATATGTACAGTAATGTGGAGTAATTGCTCTTTCCGCTTCCAGAGGGAGCTCAAAGCTGGAAAATCAAGGTTAGAGTCTTCCAAACTGTAAACAATTTCCACAGGGCACATCCAAAGCGCATGCAGATAGACAGGGAGACAGACAGAGAGAGAGTTCCCCGTTTGTCTCAGAAGGGACTTTAAGATTCATTTAACACCGTGCGAAGAGGGATAAAGACTCTGTCAACGTGTATTAATCTGTTTAGCTACAGCACGGGGCTGAGAAACTTTTACCTGTGCGCAGCGGGGAGAAACCCGAGGGGGGGGTACAAGGCGAGCGGGGATCCGGGCTGATGTACGGCAGGATCAGCGCCGCAATAATTAATTCACTGCAGACCACAGGGTTGTTTAGCAAGTACATAAACTCCGGTTGGAAACAGCGACCTGCTTGTGCACGTTCACGCAGGGATCTCACGCGTGTCGTGCGCGTACGGCTGCGGGTAAGCGCTGGTGTCCCGCCTGCGTGCAGAGTTTCGGGGTTTGGGCTCGTGTGGTACACCCGAGTATCAGGTTGTAGCGTGGGATGTGAATATATACATCCACCTCCGCATACGCACCTCTTTCTGTAAGTTTTCCCACCGTGTAACCCTGCGCCCACCCGTATCACATGTTTTATTAAATGCAGATAATCCCACTCGGCTGCTCACAGGTCAGTAACGGCTGACACTAAAAATTTAATGCTGACTTGGAAGTGGCACACGCTAATTAGGAGGTGCGTGGAGCACGGATCCCTGGAAGAGCGGCTGGGATTTGGGTCTGGGGGGAGACGTTACTTCCCCGCTGCGCTGAGCTCGGCCGGTGCTCAAGAGGTCAGAACCCATCCTCATCCTCATCCTTATCATCCTCCTCCATCCCGGGTCGTGCCCAGCCCGTGCTGGCCGCTCACCTGCAGCATCAGCGCACGCCCCCGCACACACACGCACTCACACTCGCACATGCGGTTCCCTGCCTCCTGCTCCAGCCAGGTGCAGCATCCCCGCTCCCCATCTTCCCCCCACCCCTCCCGCAGCCCCTCTCTGCCCCACCGCCCCCCGTCCCGTCCCGTCCCCCCCTTCCCCGGCCTCCAGGACTCCGAGCGGTGTCACATCCTGCGCATAAATCACCGGGAACAAGCCGCAGGTTCGTTTCCTTCGGGGAAAAATAAACAAGTAAAAATAAATAAATGAACCCAGCTTTATTGCTCTTTTAGCAGAGAGATGGCATGTCTCCGCTTATAAAAGGCGGGGGGGGGGGGGGGCGGGGGAAAGGAGACAGTACATTAAAGAGCCACCACCATCTCCCTGACAAGTCATTACGCCTTTATCCCCCACCAATTAACCACACCTCACGGGGCTGCCGCTAACAGCTAAATTGGGCTGAAAACTAAGGGATCCTCTCGAGTCCCGGCGTGTGCCCGGGATGGGGATGTCCCCTCGGGCGGCCCCGAAAGCGCCGCGGGTCCAGGGTCAGCCCCCTGGGGATGGGGGCCGGGACCCCCGGGCAGCCCCTCGGGAGCGGGACAGGGTCAGCCCCGGGGAGCGGGGCCGGGTGGGCGGGTGCGCGCAGGCGGGCGGAGCGGCGCGGGGCCGCGGAGCGGGTGCGCACCCGCGCTGGGACGCGGTGGCAGCAACAGCGGAGCGGCCGGGGGCGGGGGTCGCGGGGCGCCGGGCAGCAGCTTCGGCCCAGGGATGCTCTTTCAGAGCGCGGCGCCTGGGGGACTCCTCCTTGGGCCGCCAAAACTTTTCCTTTTTTTTTTTTTTTTTTTTTTTTTTTTTCCCTAAACTCCTCACCCCGCGGTGGAGCCCTGATCCATAGCACAGTCCAGCAAACAATTCTGTTTATCTCCTTTACAACAGCAGTTTTATGCGGTACAATGCGACATACACAGCAATGAATATGCATAGAGAGCTGCGAGGGGACATGAATGCTCACGGTAAAATGCCACCTTCCCTACCTGTCCCTTTTCTTAGCTAGTTCGAACAAAAGGCATCCCGGATGCTTTTTGTGGCACTGAATTAATTCCAAATATTTKGTACACAAACTTAGCGAGCCTAAAGGAGATTAATTTTCCAGAGTAATCCAATTAAAAGATTTCTAAACTAATCTTTTTGCAAAAAAGGGGGGAAAAAATAGTGCAAGGCTAAAGAGGAAAATCGTTTTTATGACAGTGATTTATTGCACCAGTTTGGTCTATAGAAAGAGGTTTTCCTCGCTTGGAGATGACCACTCTTCCCCCCACCTCTGAGGTCGCAAATATACCCTAGCATACATGTGGCTGAATCTGTTTATTTTATTTTATTTTTATTTTCCGGAAAGACTATCATCCGGGCGCGATGAGTCTTAACGCGCCAAGGAAGGGAGTTTGGTCGCTTACAAGTACCCTAGACTTTTTAAAGTGCTAATAGATTTATGGTCTCTTTTCCGACGCCCATCCAGAGTAATTAGCACATATGTTCTAAATAGATGATAGTTTTGTGAGCAATAAAGCAATTACCCATCGCTAGAGCTGACAGTTCCTCCAACTAAACTCCAACCAGCAGCTAATTGGAAAAGTCATTTCAGCTCCATTGTCTGCAATTAGTCCTGCTAAACTATTACACCCAAACTACCTGG
Source organism: Phoebastria nigripes (assembly GCA_035582835.1). NCBI lineage: Eukaryota > Metazoa > Chordata > Aves > Procellariiformes > Diomedeidae > Phoebastria > Phoebastria nigripes. Next base: position 1,135,175 of record JAYKAV010002821.1, on the reverse strand, counting down.
TTTGAGGTTTATTTATTCATTTCTATTTGCATTTACAAACGTTTACCAAGTCACGCTTAACTTTTCCAGGCGACGAGCGTCTCTGGGGCTGGGKTTTTTTTTTTCTCCTTTTGCATCCAGGAGAGCCACGCTCCCGTCTTGGCGGTGCTGGAGGGCTCAGCGGTCCACAAACATGTGTCCACTCTGCTGAGCCGGGTCATAAAACCGTATTTTCCCGGCCAGTACAACCAAGCAGGCGGGCGAGGGCGGTGGGGAGAAAGGAGAAGGGTGATCCTGCTTAAAAAAAAAAAACAAACCCTAATTCCCCTTCCACCCGAGCTGCGTATTTAGGGACAGCCTGGATAACCCCCCCAGCACCCCAAATCGCAGGTGCCCCTTCGCTGGAGGAGCCCGTCTGTCCTGTGTCCCGTCCCCCCCCAGCCCTGCCTGGGGATGCGGTGCCCCCTGCCCCTTCCCATGGCACCRCAGGACGGGGAAAGGGCTGTGGGTCGGGGGGAGCCCTTTTCTGTCCGCCCCCCGAAACTGCCTCCTCCTCGAAGGTGGAAAAATTAAACAAGGCGGTGGGGGCTGAGGACTTGTGCACAGTGAGTGGAAAAAATGTGTTAAACATCGGTTTGACGCCCCACCGGAGCTTCAAAATATACACCGGCTGGATTTCTTCTACTTAATTTAATCTTTATTGGACTGGGTTTCTTCTCGCCATCTATTCACCAGAAGTCCCAGCAAAAAGTAGCAGAGGAGAGAAGAGGGGAGGAGGGGGGACGGAGAGGGGCGAGGACTGTTTAGTCCTTCATTTGAACCGCAAGACTTTAGCAGGTATTTAGCAGGGAGGCACTCCAAGGAGTTTGAAGTAGGTCTCTTAAGTCAAGACTTCTGCCCAGGGCTTGAGCTGGTCCTGGAGTGGAAAAGATTTGTGTGTTGGGATGGGAACTTGTAGCCTTAGCAACAAAGTAGTGACTTGAAGGAATTTACAGCGAAAGCATCCCAGACTGAGAAAGAAACGCCAATTTCTGAGCGGCTAGGAGGGAAGAGATAGTGCCCTGGAACAAAGCTTTTTCTATTTGCCAGCGGCCCCCAATTTTGTCCGCCTCTCTTTTGCCTTTTTTTTTTTTTCCGGTAAAGCTTAAAAAAAAAAAAAAAAAATAGCCAGCCTTGATAAGATGACCCCCAGAAAACCGCGGGCACCCCCGTCGCCGCCTGCCCACCGGCCGGGCTCGGGCAACCGGCAAATCGGAGTCGGTTGCCCACCGAAGGGCGGCAGCCCCCCTCCAAAAGCCACCCTCTCCAGGCGGTCAGGGCTGCCTCCCAGTCCTGGCACCCTCAATAAGTGCAAATTACCAAAATCCCGGGGTCTGCGGGTGAGAGGGAAAAGAATGTCGGGCCGCCTCTCCGCGCTGCGCCTCCCAGCATCACCCCCCGGGAAGGGTCCTCACCGGCCGGGCGCTGAGAGGGGGTCTCTGGGGCGCTGGTTGCCCTCCCAGACCCCCCCCTCCCGGCCCCGGGCAGGGAGTACCCTGCCCCGCGGAGTGCGCGGGGGGGGGGAGCACGCCTGTGCCTCCGCGGGCGCGCAGGCTGCGCGCATGGCGAAAGCCGGCAGCGGGGGGCTGCCCACGCGGGTCCCTGCGGGCGCGCACCCACGGGCACGCACCCCTCCGGCCAGGCAGCCCCCGCGCAAAAGCATTTTCGTTGCTCCCAGAGCACACATACACCCACCCCCCCCCCCCCCCCACGTTTTTTTGTTTATGTTAATGTCGCTTTGTATTATCGTCATCTGGTAAAAGCAAGATCATAAATGTTTCCTGAGCATTAGTTTTCCACCCCCTTTTTTTTTTTTTTCTTTTTCCATTACGAGCGATTAGATGGTGTCTATTCAAAGTTGCTGATCCAGAGAGAAAATAGGAGTAGATAAAAGGAGATTTCAAGTGACCTCCTCGTCCCTTTCACACCAACCTGAGCCCCAGAATAGCCAAGGATCAACTCGGACAAAAGCCCTTTCCTTTTCCCTTTCAGCTTCAGAAGATTCAGTGCAAGGGGTTAACAATAAAACATATAACTCTAGCCCCGTTTGGTAGGATCAGGCAATTTTGTATACCTTATTAACGACACCGTTGGATATGCCCGGGCTTCACCCCTAGAAACGTGTGAATAATAAAATAAAATAAAAAAAACCCTTCGCGTGGTAAAATACATAGCAGTCATTTACAGCTTTTGTGTTGGGCTGGAGCGATTTGCTGTGTTTATTCTGTTTCGTTTAAACTTTATCTGAAGCGCATCCCCGTCCTCCCCACGCAGACAGAATACGCTGTAATAAACATATCTTACTGCTGACAGTTTAAGTGAAAACGCTAAGGTTTATTACTCAGATCAACTTCTGATGAGGTAAATATGATTATATCGCTACTGTTGTTACCAGCCGCGCTGCTGCGATTTTCCCCAGCAAAATACTTTTGCACCGTTTTATCTCGGATGCTGGAGAGAAAGTGACATTAAACACTTAAACGTCTCGGAGCCGATCTCTGGTCTGCGGAAAGTCCAGCTCGAATCTGTTCCTGGCGGACTAATCCCCGCAGTAAAAGAAATGGGATCTCTGACAGGTAACTATTAAGGAAATGATTATATACTGCCGTCGATTGCGTTGTCAGGACAATCTCACAACTTTCAAACTCGTTTCCAAACGTCAGCTCTTCATCAAAAGCTCCAGTCCAATTCGGAGTGATAAATAACACCAAATTCATCCCTAACAGAAGCCGGGGGTTTAAAATACAGCCAGAGGTGTTTCAACGCAAAGCCTCGTGTTAATGGCTTTTGTACACTTTTGTTTCTCTTGGCTTCGGCGCTCAGATCACCGCAGCTTTATTTGTGCCGAAAGTAAATATTTGGTCCTGGATTCACCAGTCTGTTGAAAATGATTCCCAGATTTGCCTTATATAGGAAGGTTTGATTTGCATCAAGAGGTCATCAATTTCTTTTCCTGGAGCTCTACTTGGGGATTGCCATGCTCCTTTATGCCGTTAGACAAGTGGCCTTCGGTTTGGGTGCTTTCTCTCCCCTCCCCACGCAGACGTGGGTTTGGTTTTTTTNNATTAAAAAAAAAAAAAAGCAGACTTTCGGATGCTCAGGCGTTTCTGTTTGGATGGATGGCGAGCGCAAAGTTGTGATTCAGCGCCCTGCTTTCGGGTTGGCACCGGAGCCCGGTACTTCTGAGCGCTAACAAATGACAAACCCCGGCTCGGCGCGGCCCCGCTGCCGGGGAGGCTGCGGGGACGGCAGATTGCCTTCCCGAGGGGGTGGCGGGGGGGATTGGGGGGGCCGCTGTCACGCCGCTTTTTTGCCAATCCCGTCTAAAATAATTCCAGGGAAGCAGGCGGCGTGCGCGGAGGGGAAGGGCGGTCGCGCCTCTCGGTTAAGCACACGCGCAGGGCGAGGAGCGGGGAGAGGGGGGACGGGACCCTCCCAGGGGGGCCACCCTCCCCGGGGGTCGTGGGACCCGCTGGGATGTGCAGCCGCTCCGGACAAGGCGGGGATGTCGGCCGCGACCCCAGGAGGGTGTTTCGGAGTTGGGGGAAGAGGGGGGAAGGAGTCCGCTCCYACAAGTGATTTTCTTAATAAATAAATAAGGCAGGATATGCGTGATGGGATGGCCCGGGGCATGTGCCGGGAAGGGGGCTCTGAGCAGTGAAAGGTGGAGGCCCCTCTTTCCCAAGGCCAGCTGCCTTCAGCGGGATGCAGTGAAACGGCCTGGGCGACGGGCTGGGGGGATAGTGACAGGGATACCTGGAAGGGAGCGGGGAGATGCCCACCAGGGAGGCCCCGGGGGGGGGCGGTGTCCACCCCCCCGGCATCGGGCTTCCTTTAGGAAGCGGCGGGGGTCTGCACAAAGAGCCCCCGGGGTGCGGGCCCCCTGCGGGGGCAGGTGCTGCGGGCGGCAGCGAGCGAGCAGCCCCAGACCCACACACACACCCAAGGAGGGGCCACCCGGCCCCCCACCTCTCCCGGATGCCTAGGGTGATGCAACCCAGCGGAGACCCCCTTCCCAGGGCAGGGGGGGGGGGACAGCTTCCCCCTTGTAAAGCACCACCTCCCGCCCGCACATCTTGTATTGCGCTCCTCAAAGAACTTGGTTGTCCTTCAGGTCTGGCCGATGGGGGGCGGGGAGGGGGGAAAGGAGGGAAAAGCGGGGGGTAAAAAAGAAAGGAAACCCAAAA